>NW_010582827.1:0-25817 GCF_000705375.1 Tinamus guttatus
TTTTTTTTTTTTTTATAGCAAGCCCTGTGCATGCATTTCAATATTTACAGCAAACTGACACATCAGGCAGGTTCCTCTGCTCTCACTTTATTTCCTTAGAGAAAAAGGGCATGGATAATCAGTAGGGGCAGAGATAATCAGTATGAGTGGGTGGTGGATGGAGACCTTAGGGAAGGAGGTGAAGAGCTAAGAGTGAGTGAAAGGAGAGAGAAAGAATTAAAGGGAAGGAGAGAGGTGGTTTGCATGGTGAAGGCAGACAGTGGTAAGCCAAGGTGTGAATTTAATAACTAGTCTTGCAATAGTTCTCAATGGGGGCACTCTTTGTACATGTTAACAGCTAATCTATATGGGGGAGTTACTGTGAAGTAAGTTAAGGTTTGCATTTCTATTTTGGAGGGTGTGATGTCCATCAAAACATATTATTTTTCTTTTGACAGTTTGGGAGGGAGTTTTCACACCATCTGCTTAGGCCTTCAAAGTATGTGCCAGGGCTGGGAGCTGAGGCTACACATTTAATGGAGAGAGGTGGGATTAATTCTTCAGAGATACCTACCTCTGCTCTCTCCACTCTATATGCTGTTTTATACATGGTGCTTAACCTCAGTCTGGATCACTGCACCAAATTATAGACATTTAACTCAAGTACCATCTTATGGAGCTTTATCACCCCACAGTCTGTCTCCATAGTAAGTGGAGAGAGTGAGGCACCTTCAGAGAGGCATCATCCATGCCAGTCTCTCTCACAGTTTGGGCACAACAAAGTTTCTGTTGCCAGTGTTCCAGGAGAAGACATACAGCTAAAAGGGATGTATCATGTCTTAGAATGCAAACTCCCCAACAATATCCTCAAACGGGCTCTTTGGAAACTTGCTTGCAAAATCTGTTTTTCCAATCCCAACAATCTCATATCATCTAATTTTGTAGTGTGGTATAGAGAGAAGCAGGAGTGGCAAATTGATGTTTATTACATTTAAAAATGGACTGAGCTTCTTGGGTGAGATCCAATCTATCTGCCTTCAGCACTAAGGCTGCACCTTGATTTTCAAGCAATCTAAGGAAGCAGTTCTAAAGCAGAAGCCAAAATTCCCAGTAATGGCAATAATGAGGATAGGTGCTTTTGAAGGCCTCCAGAAGCTGCTTCTCTGTAAATTAAGTAGAAAGGTTCAGCTTCAGGGATATTCCATAGCATTTACCTCTCCGTGAACCATTTACAGCTTTTAGATCCCCTAATTTTTCACAACTTCTTTGGCAGGGCACAGAAATGGCAATGTGTAAATTAGAGCGACCACGTCAACTCCAGAGATTTTAAGGCTGTTTTACACCACTCTTCCTAGAGACATCCTGGATGAAATCACCTATTGTCTGTCAGTGTGGTTTGTGAACACTGAGACATTTCAATATATATAAAATGTGAAGAGCTCTTATTTGGATTTAGCCATGGAAAAGGAAGAAGGTATTTAGTGTGAGTTAGTGAAATACTGAGAAGTTACCTCATTGTCAGTTTACTTTCTGCAGAATTAGCAGAGAAAGCTAATTGATTTAGTGTGATTTTGTGGGAGACTGAGAAGGTGAGAGATAAGCAAGATTATAGATGCAATTTGGGAAATGCCAAAGGTGGAGAAAAAGAGGAGCTAGGTGACAGAGACCAAATGACTTCCAAAGCAGTGTGATCCATTTCAAATCTTCATATTTCATTCATTTTCTAGTGCAATCCTGTTCTGTTTGGCTTGTTTCTGACCGCAAGGAATAGTTTTCTAGAAGTGCTTCATTGATGATCTGACCTTTTAAAATACGTGTGGCTTATTATAGTGTTATTTGTTAATTGTCTCCATGCTTGGTGACAATTGATTCTTCAGCATAGTCATTAAGTTTTTAAATGGTTCAGCACACAAAAATAAGCCACACTTTCATCTGTGTGTCTGTCAGCTGCTGCAAGCCCCTCACTGGAGCAGTTGCCCAAGCCTTACTCTCCTTTGCAAGATGAGTATATACAGCAGGTAGCACTTTCCATGGCACCTGTTTGTCCTGTGATCACAACAGGTCAGCGATGACAGTGAGGAGAGAGCCGCATGCATCACGGACAATATTATATCAGTCAGTAAACCCAGCCCTATAATGAAATGTAAATTACTAAGTATGTCTTCTCTGAGGTACGGCCTCAGTTCAAGCAGAGACAGTACTACCAGGACCTAATACCTAAAAAAAGGAAAATATTTTAATACATGGCAAAGTATACCATGCTGAGATCCCTTTTTGATTTTTCTTAACAAAAACTGAAAAATTTAGGATAAATCTGAGTTTTCCTACTGATTTTTTTTTATTATTATTTGTTTGTTTCTTTTTCTAATTCGGTTTGTCTTGAAAGAACAAGATGCTGACTGAAAATTTCTTACTGGCTCTGGAAACTCTTCATTCCTGAGCACCTATTGAAGCATTTCCAGATCTTTTATACAGACTACTGTAGCACAGATTTAGGGTAAGGGGGCACAAAACTCTGTGAATTTCTCCCTAAATTGTAAAAATCTCCTGATCATAAAATCAGGAGATTTTGCTTACACTTCGGCCATTGGCTGAGTTGGTTTAAGATTCTAGTGAAAATGCATCCACTGTTATGTCCTTTAGCATGTAATCTTTGTTACAGCCCAACATGTTACATTTTCCTGTCACCTATTTGAGGATACTCCTTGGGGAGCACCCACTGAAAGCAAAGGGACTGCTGGCCTGGAAATAAATTGTCTGTGAAGCAGGGCAGTCCCTGATATCACTTTTTGATGACCTGTGTATCTATTACACTTCATATGAGTGAGAGGATTGCTTGTTCATTTATCATTTCCCTCTTGTTCATCAGGTGTCATAAGCTCTCAGGAAACAATTTACAGGAAAAAGATTAGCGTGCCAAAACTATTTCAAACTGTAGCAAGTTTGGTTCTGGTTCAAATGACAAGTACTGTACTTCTCTGCCACTGTCAGTTGAAGCAGATTAGCACTTGGCATTTTTATAGCATGAAATAGTGAGAGCCAGATAAAACACCGAGGCTAAAATGTGTTGTTCATGAGAAGCATGTGATAATACATTGGAAGCACAAAACCGTAAGTGATTTACTCCAGCTTTCTAAACTAACACAAATGCAAACTTTATCCAAACCTGTGTAACCTGTGTGCTGATAGATCAGATAACTTCTATAGACAAAATCTAGAGAAGCCTTTGACCATGTTTTAAAAAGTGATACGAATGGCAACAATTTCCTCTGGTATTAAAAATTAGGTAATGTTTGTGAAGGAAGGGGGAAAGAAGTATCCCTGAGATATAGTAATTAGCAGGAATTATATGGCATGGTATTGGTCCCTGATGCAACGGACCAACTCAGAGCCATGTTAAATACCCCCTTGTTATCTAATCATCAGTGAAGCAATATTACCAACAGCCTGTGTGCACACTGCATGCAGGAAGTTTGGCTGCTCTCTAGGAGAAATGGCAGCCAAGAATGTTAGCATTTTGCCATCTACTCTCCTCAGCAAATCTCTTAAGGAAGAAGTAGTCCTGGTGACATATTCATAGCCTCGGGATGGGTGTAGACACATTACACAAGCAAATGTGTTGCATTTCCTTGTATAAATAACAGCATAGTGTTGTAGTGATTGAAATCTCCATAATCCCTTACAGAAAATATCATCCATTTCTCTTTACCTGCTATGCGATGGAATAAAAGGACCCAGAAATAACACAGTTTTGTTCCAAAGAAAAAACACCAAGCATCTGTATAAAGACAAGTGTGTATACACCTTGCTATGACTCTCTGGGGAAATAAATTTTTGTTTTGCGGTGTTCTGAAAATGACTGTGGCCAGTTGCTATCAAGTAATGGGTATATGTGTTTTGCACTTATCCTGGACAGTAGCCAGCTGTAGATATCTGAGATCAGACTCTGATGGCTTTATTCTCGTGGCATTTAACAAGTACTCAAAAATGGCATCCAAAGCTATACAAACTAATTGAAGAATTTAAGTCTGGATTCTGTAACATTTATTTACACTAAGTGGTAGTCAGCTGTACTTGACTCAAAGAATTCAATATTATATAGGATCCTCCGAAAGTAAAAGAAAAAAATAGACATTTTTAATCAGGTTCTTAATATGTTATTTTTGGCAAAGACAAATTTAATAATAATCATTATGCCCTGCTATTTATTTCAAATTGTATTTTTTGATAACCACATTTGCCTTCCCTTCTGTCAAACTCTAGGGCGTTTTCGACAGCTAGAAGTGCTTGATCATGTGGCGAGTGCCTTCTCCTTGTTGCTGACTGATGTGAACACCCAACAGAGCAAAGCCCAGGATGCCAGCAGAGGTGAGATCGGCCACTTGGATACTGAACAGGGCAAACCTGTGGTTACAAGAGCAAAGAAGAGAATAGGTCAGCTGCTGAAAAGGGCTTCTAAACAGACAATGCTGCTGAAACAAAGCTCGCTGGCATCCGGTGAAGCTGGATCATCTGGATGGAAAGGAGAGCCCTACTCTTGCGGTGACAATGCCAAGAGTGGAACAATCCAAGTGGGTTTTTCTGAAGGTGTTATGATGGATTGTCTCACCCCAGAGCAAATCTCCAGAGGCAAAGATGCTCTCACAGTATCTCAGTGTCCACAGACTCCACCAGGAGGAACTTGGGCTTCATCTCACTTACTTCCAAAACAGTCCCACCTTTCTTCTGCACGTGAGGTGCCTGCCAAAGACCGGCCAAGGAAAGGGTTGAATTTGCTTGTGGCCCCCACACTCAAAAATTTGGCCAGCCAAAGCTACAAGCTGCCGGACTCATTTGAATTGGAAGAGGTGAGGTGGATTTCTGCGTATTACTTACCAGCAATGTATACTTAGACGTCTTTATTTTACAGATTTGGATTCTCTTTTTGAACATTCAGGATAGAAGAAATTACGTAAAATGCCATGTTGCAGTATTGTGGGGAAAAACAGTGGGAGTGACACTACTCGTTGGGGCTTTAATTATTTTAAATTGTCTTTGTGCTAGGATACTGTCAAAGAAGTTGGCACTGAGGTCACTGAGACAGGATTCATTCAACCTGTGTGACAGCATAGCATGCCAATGTGCTTTACACAGTGCTAGCTTTTTTCTAGAAGTAAGCTGCAGGAACACTAATATCCTATCAAGGATATTTTTACAGACCCTGTTATTAACCTTTTTTCCTTCTTTTTTTTTTTTCCCCCTCCTCTAAGCTCATGTTCTGGTGTGCTCTCTCCAAATGTTTCATCACAAGATTATCCTTGGTTTTATAGCAACATTCAAAATATTTTATTGCTCTGCAAGCTGAGCATGCTAAAGCTGAATAACTCAGAGCTTGTTCTCAAATCCACAGTTTTCAAAGTCCATGATACTCAGCTTTCTGTATATTCAGCAACAGTGGGTTATCAGTGAGGTTCAGCATGAAGTAACAGAGACCAGGATACATGCCAGTCCTTGTCTTACATTCAGAGTTCTTGTGTGAGCAACATTTTTTTTTTTCTGGCTGTATTAGTACAGAAAGAGGGCTCCTCTCTAAGAACAAAGAAGGGAGGAGAAGCAGGATAGCTGGCAGCTCCCTGAAAACATTTGTAATATGAAAGGAAGAGCCTGGAAAAAGTGGGAGGCCTAAGAAGACTTCCAGTTTTGAAAGAAGTTGGAAGAGGTTGGGTTAAGCTGGTGGCATCCTTTCCATATAAAAGATATTTATTTTTTCCAATTCCTTCTAGAATTATTTTTCTGTGAAAGTTTTGTTTCAGCCTAAGTTTCCCTTTGTGTCCTGCAGTTGTGGAACTAAGCTGGTAGAGCTGACTCAAAGAATATAAGTTTGGATCTGACTATCAGCCTTGATGGGCAAGAAAGGGTCTTTCAGAGGTCTCCATCACGACAAATCTTTGCAACCCGTTATGTCTGTACAGACTTGCACACTGGACTTGCAGCTTTTTGGTTAGTAACTCTCTGATCCCTGTAAGCTATCATGGGCTCAGAAAGTGAGGATGCTGACAGAGCAGCAGATGATAAACCCCGCAGTCTGATGCCCAAGACAGTTTGATGAATGCTATATGCTCATATTATAACTGTATACGCTGCTTAACATCCAAGTATTTATTAAACTAAGGTTTTAAGAACAGTGTACGGGTTCAAACCATAAGGCCATATAACATGTTCTACTGACTGCAGAAAGTAGCAGGTGCCTAGGAAGAGAATAAGAAATAGGGGCATATAGAGTGATCTCTCATATATTCTTCTAGACTTTGACAGTAGGTGGTTTGGAGGTTTCTTGAGCTATAGCTGCATCTGGGACACATTGAGCTGTTTTGCGTGTAATTGGTCTGCTTTTCTGTAATGACTCTTGTTGCAATTTCTGCAACATCACAACTTACTGCTCCACTTGGTAACACGGGAAACACAAATGGAATCTTTATTCCTAGAGGAAAAAACATTCTGACCTTCCATACACTCTTTGGCAAGAATTTGTCTCCATATGGTTGCCCTGCCTAACGTTTCTACTGCTAAGTCATATTTTCTTCTAGGGACATTTCTCTAAGACCATTCAAATAGACTGTTAAGACATACATGAGTGGGGAAAACTTTACACATTAACTACTTTGGAAAGACTTGAAGAGCCTTTGTGATTAGAGCCTGGATTATGACATAACACTTTTTTTTTTCCTTTTTGAAAAGGACACCACCAAAAAGGAAGCATCTAAAAGATAATCATGTTTTCACTCTGAAATTTCTAGAATTTTTCTTTTTACTCTTATCCCCTCTCCCTTAATAAGGAATACACTCATAATAATCAACATTGTCAGGAAGATGTTTTCCTCTTCTCTCACATTTCCTCCTCTTTTTCAGATTCAGAGTTTGGAGGAAGAAAGTCTATGTAGAAATGGTCCTGATAGCATATCAGGTGAGTGTTAAAAACAGATGTTTTTCCAGATTTGTTTTTAAAATTGTGTTCCAAAGGAGTCCTTTCTAAAGGTTTATACTAAAAACGTGTTCTCTCTTTGGTCCCACCAACTCTGCTGTTTGGATGGACTATTTGGTCCGTGGTAATCTAGATGATATGACTTCATGAATCATAGGGCTGTAAAATGCTCTTCCCCTCGTCAGGAGGATACAGTGAGTGCACACAAAGTGGGTTCCTGCTTTCAGTGTTTGGAGGACCTATCTGATCTGCTAAGTGTCTTCATGTAGGTCATGCATGTAAGTCTTCTCAGGACCTGCAAACAAAGCCAAAGCTTCTGTCCTGCTCATCCATCAGACACAGCTGCACTCTTATCCACTGACCTGATGATCCTGAGAGGACTTTCTGGTTGCACAGTGGCCTCCACTGCAACATCTGAATCTCCCGTAATATGGAGACTGTCAACACATGGGCTGATATGGCACTGGATCATGTGTTAGGAAATAAGTTGAGAAGTCTATGAAAGGATTAAATGCAAAGCTGTTAGACCAGATGTTATGCTGTCATTTGGGGCGACGTGAGTTTGGATCCTGAGAACTGTTTGCTGGCAGGGGTGGCTATATTGGAGGAGACGGCTGTTCTGCCTCTAGAAAAGAGTGCACTCAGCCTTGCTCTCTAGTGACTCTTGCTAACCAGTGCTTAGAGAAGGACTGGCAGGTTTTGAAATGAGACAGAAATTTGATGTAGAAGAACGAACGAGTAACAAAAAGCAGATAGAAAGGAACAAAGATAAGAGTTTGGTGAGCCCTCACCTTACAAATATTGCATTATTCCACTTTTGGGGACCCAGCACAAATAATTAGACAGTCCAAGTTCACACACAGGTATGGGAATAAAGATCAGATATGAACTGGTGCCAGTCATTCACAAATGCCATTGGCTGTGATGACAGCTGGATTCACAAGAGTGAAATCATGAGCCTATTGAAGACAGTGTCACAAGTCCCGTTGAGTTCAATGAAGCTGAAGGTATTTTAATCAAAATGAGCAGGGTTTTCTTGATAAATGCTAGAGCCGACCAAATGCGATGGAGTATATAATGAATTCGTTAGCCCTGGAGGTTGCAATTTTTTTTTGTTTTGAAGTGAGCTGTAAGTAGATATTTTGTTGCTTTGCTAGTTTCTCTCCTGCTTTGTTTTGTTTTTTAGCTGTGCAACAGACTGTATGCCTGTGTTAGCCAGTTCTCACCACATCCCCTGGCAGGGTGGTTTGGGTCCAGTCTGTCAATAGGTGGCTCTGGCCATTCTTCAGGCTTAAAGACGTCAGGCCCTTGCTGCTAGTCAGACAGTATGTTTTGTGACCTGAGTTACATGAGGTCACTTTGATTTTGCTTCCTGAATGATGACTCAGTCTTTAGGAACAAGCTCCCACACCAGCAATCTTGCTTGTAGTACTGTCTATACAAAATATACCAGTTTTCCAGGATTTGTGCAAAGAAAACCACCATTTGGTGGAGAGAAATGAGTAATGAACACCATAGAAGGTGGGTATATACCCACCATATTCCCACCTGGGAATAAATAAATAAAACATTTCCCCAAACCCCTTTTTTTTTCATGGAGCTCTAAAAAAAATACTATGCTACTTAATGATAAAGGTATTTGTGAAAAGATTTTGCAGATTATATAGATATATTCATCCCAATATAAAGGAAGAAAGAAACTTAGGACCTGAAAGTTCTTTTAAAATACAGGAATAAAAATGCATTCATGGTAATTTTGGGATAAATTGCAGAATGTGATCATTTGTTTTAAATTCTAATAGGGCTGTCATACAGTTAGTTGATCAATTAATATCATAGAAGTAAAATGTGCTTATTTAATATTTGTGCCTTAACAGCACCATAATATTATTTTAGAGTTTAGTTTAAAAACTGGAATATCTCTCTTCATGCTCCTGTTATAGTATTGCTAATGCTAATTCTAAATTGAAAGAAGAGATTTTGATCATCTTGTTTATTGGCTTTTTTTCATATTCCTTATCCTTTTCCAATTATTTTAAATGTGTACCTCTCTATACTCAAGGTGCATCATGGAACAATCTAAAAAGAGCTTATATCAATTTGACATTGTTAGGACAGATAATATCTAGCTCTTGGGAAGCTTCCCACCAAATGCAATAGAAGTTCTCAGACCCATAATTTGAAATAGGAGCTTTTGGGGAAACAGAGCCCATATTCCAGTAGGAGCCTAGCAAGGAAAACTTCAGCTCCTAGGAGAATATGCCTGAAATGAGATGGACTGCAGGCTCCTTGGGGTAGAGGCTGCTTGTTTTTTTTAAGACCTGTATCATGACTACTAGAGTGAGGGCCCAACCTCATTTCGTTGGAGGCTCTGTTGGAAAAGGAACAGGCGCAATGATGAAGATGTGAACACCTGACATGACCATGCTGGAGTGGAAGCTCACCTGAGGGGGGAAGCTCAAGGAGCCCAATATGAGCAGAAATAGATAGGAACAGACTGCTTTGCTTATATGGGGCATATTAGAGACGGGTGACTTATGGAAGCACTTGTCCCAGTGGTATTGTCCCTTGGCTCTGTAACCTGGCCTCAATTTTAGTCCAATTGCTTAATTTCCTACACTCCCCATGAAAGCCAATTCCCTGGCTGCTGTGTGTCTTCTTTATATTTCTCCATAATGTAGATTCTGGCTGTTTAACTGCAGTAGGCTTTATGATCAGGCTTTTTTTCTCTCTGTTTTGGCAGAATGCTGAGACTTAATTTTAAAAGACGCTCAAAGCCCCCAAACATCCCTGAATGACTTACAGGAAAAGCAGAGTGTTTTCTAGCTCTGTTTTAAAAAATATTACAATCTTTTTTATTAGGCAATTTTATCATTGTTATAAATAAGTAATTGTACTGGGGAGAAGGGATAATCCTTATTTAATTAAATTCATCTATACTCCCAGGTTGGCAGCAACCAGACATATGTGAGACTAATACCCACAGCCTGCCTGTATGCATGTGCAATTAAAAATTCACTCTACAGTAGCACTGGCAGTTTAGTGTTGCTTTTGGCATTTACAAATTCTTTTATTTTGTGACTTTTTTTTTACCATACACATATGCTGGAGCAGATGTTGCTTATTTGTTGTTTATTCAAATCTGTAGGCTCTGGCAGCTAACTCCATTGTTCTGTAATGAAGCTTTATTCACTGTCCTGTATTAGGACCCAGCAAATGCATGACAGGCAGAGAAACAGGAGGAACTACAGTTATTGTCCTTACTTATTGGCTGTTTATATTCTAAAGCTCACAGTTGAGAAAGCTGGCTGGGCAGGGTAAGGGGCTGGGGATGCTGTGCGCAGAGGAAAATTACTTGACTCCACTCACTGTATCTTTGCCCTGATGAGGTGCAGGCTTGCATGTAAACTCATCTGTTGCAGGGATTTCATATTCAGCACTTGAAAAATAGAGCTGTTCTCCCCCTCCGCCCCGCTTCCTCCTCGTTCCCCCTCCCACCCCTGCTGCTCCTTCCTTTTTCAATTAGCTTCTGTAAAGCACTGGGTTTAACTAAAGGGTGTTTCAATGTTGTTCACCCCTGTTAACTCAGCACGTGTCTGAAAATTCATTAGCAGCAACATCTATTAGGGAGGCACTGAAAGTCGGTGTTATTTTTGTACACATGGCAGCCATCCACTCCCCCTTGCTTCTTATTTACTTTTTCTATGCCTCTCCATCATTGCAGTAGCCACACTTCGGAGAGGCAACAATTTCCATGTGGGGCTGACCAAAGAGGACATGCTGCTCCCAGGCGCTCAAGTGCCAACAGAAAGGCATTAGCCTGCTGGAAAAGCCCTTGGTAGCCCAAGAGGCAATCAATCAGAGGAGTAACCACCTCCATCTGGCTCACTGTGACATGGTAGCTCTCTGTCGAAGCACTTGTGATTCATCTTGTCCCAACGAGTGGTGCCAGGGATTGAATACACCCAGTTTTTGCAGCAGCTGGGAATGTTCTAGCTTCCCCACATGCTGAGCTAACACATTAGCTCCTGTGACTTATCAAGTAGCAATTCTTTCAATTATCACACCTTCACTCCTCCTACTCACCCGTTCCTCTCATGGTTGGCACCATGGGAATATTCACAGAAGGCAATTGGTATTTCTTTTAATTGACTGAGTGCCAAGAATGTGAATCCTGTTTATTATCTATTGTAATGTCTGCCTGCAAAGGAAGGATCAACATCTTCACAAGTGCAAGAAAATACACATATATTTCCTATGCTTCGGCAGAACTCAGATTTTCCTAGTACCTTCCTCTATTTTTGGTATAAAGAAGGAAACAGTTATTTACGGTATTGCCTACATCATGTCTTTCCCCCCACATACTTATAATACTTTTTAGTTTTGAGCACAAAAGAAAGAAAAGGCAAAAGTAATGAGAATGCTTATTTTCTAAATTTGAAAACAAAATCTGGATCTATACCTACAATATCCTACACCTACACGTGTTTTGAGACCTTATGACCCTTATGTTAATCTTAGCCGTTGCTTGATAATCACCTGCAGCTTCTGAATATGAGCTTTCTCTTGATACAACGTGAGATCCATAATACGCTTCTAGATGTTCTTGAAGCAGTCATAGTGCAGTTCATTTGGGTTAGCACTACAGTAAAAAAAAAAAAAAAATCACTCCTAGAGAGAACATCCATAAAGAGCAGTCACTAGTAAGAACATTTGGGGTTCCATATTTTTGTGAAAGGGAAAAATTAGGTGTGTTTTTAATGTAAGTTACTCCCAGATGTTTTTTTTCCGTACAGTGAGATTTCTTGTCTGGATTGCATCACTCATTGCTTAGCTCTGCCATCCCCCTCAAGGAGGAAATAGCATACAGCTTCAGCTCCTGTATGCTTCAAACGGAATCTGGGCTAGAAAGGGAAAAGGAAAAACAAAGTTCCATAAAACAAACATGTCTGTAGAAGCCTGAGGAGAGAAGCTACCTTTACGGCAGTTTTATCTTCCATGGGGGCCCTGTGCAAAGGAGACATATGCCACCTTCAACCGATTTATGCTCCCTCTATGCTTTCATGATGCTGTAATCTACAGCTGTTGCCATCTTCTGCCTATGAACAACATAAAGACCTTGTCCTTCCCTTTTCTGTTCTTAAAGGACTTGTAATTAAGAGCATGAGGCTTCATAGAAGCTCTATCACTTCTACCCATGTTGTAATCTGAGGAAGTCTAACACGTCCTGCCTGTGGGTAGGACGAAGGCCTGTTGTCCCAGAAATAAGCAGAAACTGTCAGGAAGCAGTGACTGAGGGGAAAGAAGGGCAAGCTATGAAATGATGAGTCTTAAAACCTTCCTGCAACTTCTGCCTGTTCAAAAACATCGTAAGTTGTCCGGTCTCCTGCCAGAAATGGAACTCATATTGGCAGCTCTTGAGAATGCCCTGTCTGCGTCCTTCCTTTGTCACAGTCGTCCTGGATGCATCTTACATACAGGCATATATTGAAATTCAGCAATGCATGTAAAGAGGGAAGACCCAGGAAGTGGTGGAGCCGTGTTCACCAGGACAGGAGCGAGACTGGCAGCACACAGAGAGATCTGAGACTTTAGAAAATCACTGCGCAAAGGCCTCTAGGAAGTTGTACCACCTGCTACCAGTGTCTGGAAGCCCTGCCCACAGCCCTGGGGTCTGGGCAGCTTTGGAGAACTTTGGGGGTTGTATGACTTTCAGTAAGCACATTCTTAAAAGTCATTGCACATTTCTAACATTTCATTGCACATATGTGTCACATTTTAGGTCCTGCTGCAGCAGGCTGATTCATCCTAGTGGGAAAGGATATACACACACCACATACTTAAGGCAGATGGCCTGGTGCAAGTTATAAAGCCTGCTGTTGTTTAACTCTTAGGAGAAAAAAAATGAAATGAAATACTTTAAGTATCCAGGGGGACAACCAAATACTTCTACAACCAAATACTTCAACAACCAAATAGTTTGAGAAATGGATTTAAATTAACAACTATGGGCTTTAAAACCAGAAAGATTATGAAATGAAATCTGGTTGTCCTGAAGTCTCTGAGGCCCTGGAAAAGAGGCCTTTTCTAGGATTTTCTCCTCTGCCTTTTCTTCCCACGCCTCAGCAGCACATAGCAGGATCAGTGTCTTGCCTGTGCACAGTCATTGATCTCCATAATGCTCTACTAACTGTGTCATTTGACAGCCTGACCTTTTGAACTTTAAATTTTGCTATAAAAGTCATAGTCCCAAACTCATATGCATCACAGACTTCAGTGCTTCTTTGTAAGAACGTATTTACTCCTTTTGATGGTTCTATATTTCCTTGCTCTTAGGAGTAAAGAACAGCTCTTGTGAGAGAGGGATGATTCTGCCTGTTCTCAGAGACATCTGCAAGAAAGGTGCTATCTTGGGCACCTTTTTATGCTCTAGAGAACTTTCCTCTTAATGAGAAATTTAATTCCTGACCCATATATTTTACACATACTTGCCAACTCTTGACTGAAGCTTTGAATTTCTCTTCTGGAAAATATCACTGACAAAGAGAGGTGGGCTTACTAAGCCTGAAGTTCTTGGCTCCTTGAAACACAGCTTAAGGGATATTATCATGATAATAGAGCTTTTAACTAACTGGCTGTTGATCTCCACAAAGTACCACCAAAAAGCCAGAAACCCATTCTGTCCTCACAATTGCTTTGGACACTATTAACCAGGCATAAGTTGCAGGACCTAGCAAGAACAGAGGAGTTCTTCACTCACTCTTCTCAGAGCTGATTTATTGGAGTGCCTGGAAACCTCCTTCTCTTTCATGAGGTACTCTCAGTTTCAGAGAGCCCTACAAGGCTCACTGCAATCACTTGTTTTTTATTCATTATCTCCGTGCAGCTGCTACTGGGAGAAGCTGTGATGTAACATGATCTACAGTGTAGGCTGATGACATTCAGCTCTACCTCTCATTTTCATCAGAAGCAGACACAACCATCGCCCGTCTCTCCCAACATTTGGCAGCAGCATGAATCTGAATTAATGACAGTTGGCTGAAGCTCAGTTCAAATAAGATGGAAGTGCTACTGACTCTCAAGGAAAGGAGGAGGAGGACCTGGCAAAGTTTGAAGCTGTTTCATCAACTGAAGAAAGATAAAAGACCATTGTCAAAGTGATTGCAATTTCAGGTTTTGACTGGATTCATCACTTCTCCTAACCTCCCAGTCTGCAGAAACATCGTTTATCATAGATAACTGCCTACAGTGTACTCTCTTTTCCTGTCAAATTCAGCTCTTAGATTACTCACTTATACTTTTATCATTTCTAGGACAGTGTGTTCTTGTGCAGGACAGGCAGGAAACAATCAGAAGCTCTGGCTAGCAGCTGCATAATTCCCAAGAGCAGCTTTTTGCAGGAGCATGTTCATTGTTCTTCGTGATAAGTGTGTGGTATTCACGATGTTGACCTGTATTGTCAAGCCTGATATGACTTTCATCCCCAGATGTTTTAGATACTTCGTGTAGCTCCAGCCAACCTACTAGAGGGACTTCCAGAGGAGTTTCTGGAGCTATGGACCAAATTGTCCTGGAGCTACTCCTGATAAGGACAAAGGTGGAGTCTTCTGAATGGTATACTTGTGCCCTGAAGTTCACAAATTAAGTTCTGGGCTCTCTCAACAGGCACAGGATGATTCACTAATGCTAGTCAAGAAATTATACCCTTTTTTGTAATGTAAAAGGGGCTACTTTCCTTGTCCATTTTCATCTATGATTGGTGGGAGGAGGGAATGAGAATTTAAAAACATTAAAATGTTTTTTAGATTCATTAATAAAGATCTCAATAGAATATTTTCTTCTAATTCAATTCTTTCCATTTTTTTTTCTATAAATGAGCTGTGGACAATCTGTAATGAGTGAGAGAGTGAGCCAGCCAACCCACCCACCAGGCCTAGGCATTTCACAATGGATTATATTTATACCTGCTGTCGCAGCGCTGACTGTAGCATACAGCAGATGTACTGCAGCTAGTTTTAAATCATTAAATATGTGCCCTAGCTTTAAAACACACTGGTACATAGTGTGTATATCAGTAGCTGTCTAGCCACAGCACAGGAATCCGGGTGCAGCCCACCTCACGCTACTTCGCAGACAGGTTTTGCAGCCTGGGCAGAGCTCCAGGCTGCTGTGCTCAGCCTGCTGGCTCTACTACACTATACAGTGAACTATACTATAGAGCGAATTTTAAGGCAAATACTTTGCTGAGAGTTGCTATATAACTCCTTTATCCTCAGGTGCTTTGGAGGAGAGTGATCGAGGCTGAATAGCTCTCGGTCCCAGCAACCGTGAGCAGTTATCACGGGTGATAGATGTAGAATTGCTATTTGTGTTGTGTTCCTGGCCAGTGCAGTTTTTATGTTTAATGTTCCACACTGTAGTTACCTCAAGTGTTAGTAGCTGATATTTGGAAAGCACATAGGTCTGTGTCTTTGCAAAGAGACTTAGGCACCTTAGAAGAGTGTGCGGCTGGGCTGGAGGCAGTAAAGCACAGTACATGCACTCCCTTGGGCTACACATGTGTCTCCTCACAGTGGCTTGACACAGCAGGACCCCATAAGGAGCAGTGTAGAAAACTGCAGACTGAACATGGAGATGAAGCAAAATGTAGATAGCTACATCATATGACATGTATGCCACACACCTTTCATTTCTTCTGGCCCTATCACAGCCCGTCAGGGTCCAGTTTATGTGATCAAAGAGTGGAGAGTTTTTCCCTTAATCTGGAATAACGGTGAGTTTTTCCCAACAAAAAGGAAAGTATGCCTGAAGTCTTACTTGTGTTATCTAGGCTAACTGGAAGAAAAATACTCTAAACTGGGTAAAAGTTGAGGTAACAGGGTTTTGCTAGGCATAAAGAAATACTCTGAGGTATATTTCTTATACTCTTTAGTATAAGGATAGTATTTCAGATACCCTCAAGATTTCCGATTGTTTTGTAAGCTCCTTAGGACACAGACTGTTCTTTTGTTTCATTCATACGGCACCGGTCAGCTTGGTATGGCACAATGAATAATAGAATCTGATTTATGTTGATATTTTAAAAATATTTTTACCCACCATACTAAGATGTTTGCCACAAAACTTCAGTTCAAAGATAGCATGAAATACACACATTTCTTAGCTATACTCAATTTTGAATAAGAATAGGAAACTCTGCTGTAGCTGCTGCATTTTGGAGTTTCATTATTTGCTTTCATATAACATGACTTTCTAATAAGATGATTTATCTAATTGTTGCTATAGTGTCATTGTAAAATAAAATCTGCAGGATACTAGTTAAAGCTCTAGTTTGTGCAGGCCTTTGGAAAATTAAATCTGTGGTTTATGTGCTGCTGCCATCTGGCGATCTTTCTCCTAAAATGCTGTGTATGACTGAGACCAAGTGTAGAGAGGGGTCCCTCCTGCGGCATTACTCCAGTGAGATCTAAGTGTTTTTAGACTGATACCTCTTACAAGACAAACTGTAGAACTGTACATTGTGTCTGGTTAGAAAACAAACACAAACCAGATATTTTTTACCTTAGTTAGCTTGTTATCATCATTTCTGCAATGTGGAAACTGCATCAGTGCTATAGAAAGCTGAACTGTGAACTATGAACTACCGCCCATATTAAAGGAGGACAACACAGTTGGGTGAGGAGTGCTGAGTATGAAGCAGACTTTTTTTGGAACACTAAAGCAGGATCAAGTTTTGTCTCATACGTGGGTGCTGAGTGTTCCTCTTCTGTCAAACATCATTTTTTTAATTCTTCTAATTCAGCAAAATTCAGTGGACTTTGGGAAGTCCCCTGTTCTGGATAGCATCACATGCAAGGGGTTCTTTGCTATTAGCCCTGAGTATACATAGAGTGGATAGGTACCCAAGACAAACCCATTTCTGTTCTTTTCTGTCCTATGACAGAAGTTCTCGATTTTTTTTTTCCTTTGTGGTGTTGCCAAGTTTTAGAGGATCAGTGCCTGCAAGGCTTCCATTCCCTTCTGCTAGAGCTGTAAGTGCTGAGCAGTTTTGGTGGACAGAACATTTTTAATTTGTGATGCCTGCCTTTGAGAAGTAAATCACAGGAAATCCAGTGTTTGTTCAGTTCTGGCACTTACACAAACATGGCAGGACCTTCCTCTCACCACCTTTCTTACTTCAGTGGAATTTCCATTCAACAATTAGACTTGTAAGTGTTTTTTTAAGCCCAATTCAGTGAGGTGCTTATGTGTGTATTTAACTCAGGGCATGGGAGTAGTTCTGTATGCATAGACTTAAGGCTTCTGTATGCATAGACTTAAGGATCTAATTTCTTTGCTGAATTTAGTATATTTGAGCTGTAATGACGCTAGTGCCTTGAGAGTTTTGTGTGAGAGATTGCAAAATGCCTTTGTTTATACAGCTAAGTATAATTCAGAATAAGTCCTTCTGCCTTTCCCCCCTCCCCCCCCCCCCCCTTACAACATACCTGATTACATTGAGACTCTCTTGCATTGCTTAGTTCCATGTATATTCTAGAAACATTTTCAATGTTTAGGAACATTTAAATAGCTACAGAAATATTTAAAAGATTGACAGCATTGCTAGGTTGTAATTGGCCTTCCTCTCTGTCCTACAATAGGATGAGCAGTCTAAATTTAAAATTTAGGTTTCCACGAGTGTTCTTGAATTTGAAATTTTTGTGTCTAAGCTTCCCCTTACTCAAAAGATACAGAAAACAAAATCAACAGTATAGAAAATTCAACAGCAATGTATCAAAAGACATGCATGTGGTATTATTTATAATCAATGTAGTAGTCCTCTAGGTGTCTTTTGTGGGTTGCACGTATTCTCTAGGCTAAAAACCATAAAGAAGTTGTGCTGTTTGCAGCCAAATCAACAGAAAACCAGCTGCAGAGTTTTCAGAGGAGCCCAGAACTGCACTCCAACACTTTTTTTAAAAAAAATTAATTAGGGAATATCCCTTCTTTAGTCATAAATCTAGGAACCCAATAGTTTCTGAAAGTTCCTGCACTGAAAGCTGCTGAAAATTGAAGTGACTGTATGGGCATGCAAATAAGTAGAGAATTTCTTAATGAAATTGGACTGATCAACTATAGGAGTGCAGAACTTTATGGGGCTTGGAAAGCATATGCCTTCTTTTATGATACAAAATGGAGCAGAAACCTGATTAATAAGTGCCTCTGACCTATTTTTATTTAAAATTCAGACAGAACAGAAATGGGATGCAGCAGCTAAACTATCCCAGTTCAATTAGCACGGAAAGGCGAAGAGCCAAGGTTTTCCTCACCAAGGTCTTCAGGGGCAATTCTCAGGTTTCCTTTTTCCAGCATAGCCAGATGTACTTTCCGCACAGGGCTCAGAGTTGTAATTTTTAGCTCATAGTTGAATACTGGTCTGTGTCTCTATTTCTTCTCCAAACATACTTTATCTTCCCTTCGTGCGATGCTCTGCATGCATTTGCAGAATCTCTACAGGTTCGTGTGTCTCCACACACTAGGAGAACTGAGTACAGCTATATGAATAATGGATATTTTGGTTCAGTGGCTGAACCAAATGATAGGGGAAAAATGTGATTTGGGTAGACTAGAAATTAAAACACTTTTGCTTAATGTTCAAGTGATTTAACCCATTTTTGTACCTCTCTCCTTCAAATGAAAAAAATGCAGTTACTTTCAGAAGGAAAGCACATTTGAAAGCCAATAGCAGGAGCATTTTAAAAATGCCAAAGTGAAGTATGTACATTTTTAAACTCCCCTTCTCCCAGTCTTTTTGGCCAACTTGAATCCCACTCGAAACCAGTCCTTCAGTGCATCAAAAAATGAGTGATCGTCACTGTGAATAAGTTGTGCCTCTACTCGCACAGACATGGGTGATCCCAGCAACTGCTCGGAGTGCTTAGATGTTAATCTGTATATATCAAATTGCCAGCATCCAGTTTGGGCATTTTCAAAAGCCTGGTAGTTAGAAGAATTTCTGCTGGGAGGTGTAGTTTAAGCCTGCTTTGGACCCCCACAAAGAGCTCTCCTGACAGAAACTCGAGCTACGGTTATCCTCACTGGGTACCACAGCTACCAAGACAAACTATTCTGTTACCACTGGCAAACAATTAACATTATTGAAAAATTCACAAAGGAAGAAACTCTGTTCCTCACCAGGACAGCATCAGGTATGGTCTGATTTTAAAGCAGACTGATCTTCCTTCCCAAGCACTTTGATAATCTCTTCACAGGATTTTAACTCACCTTGAGTTGGAGGGCTATTATAATATTTACTAAGTCTTTTTTTTCTCTTATGCAGACTTCCACTGAAATCAAGGGAATTTTGACAGACTTTGAATGAAGTGAGTGTCTCAGAGTCAGAAGAATACGAGGGAGAAAATTTCATCTTTTAAAGCTCATTTATCCTCGTGTGTAACTTCTAGAGTGTCTGGCGCATTGGGTAGGATCTGGCACATCAGTGTTGGATCTAATGATTTAATTAGGCATCTGAATGTAGCTGGAAAAGATCCATAATATGGCCCCTCAGAGACATTGCTTTGCATTGACCATATGGGGAATTTAAGCCTTTACTCTGAGAGGACTAGTTCATTAGACACCTACTATGTCGGTACATACAATGTGGATGCCTAACTTAGATGAAGCTGATTTCACCATCAGTGATTTGGTTGAACTATGCTTGACATAGTTCTCCTGCTAAACATTTCTCCTCTTTTGCAAATTTCTATTTTGATTACAGTAAAACTGTAGAAGTTGGATTCATACTCAGAATGGTCACTAAATCCTTTCATATACTATTTTTAAATAAACACACAGCCAGCCTTTCAGGTTTGGGGCATAATTTATGTACATATTTTGCACAGTTAATTGCGAAGAGTCATGGTGGCACATGTCGCATTTACTTCTGGGAAAGTCCAAGAAGAAGAAACATGGATGTTTTTCTATAGCCTGATTGTAATTATATTAACTTAGCTGCAGAGTTTTAATTCAGGCTTTTATGTTTCTCATTTTGCCTATTGACCATCCCGAACTTCACTTCCTCATATATTTTGGGTAGTGGTTTCAATACACAAACCATATTGACTGCATAGTGGGAATAGGTTAATCACATTTATTGCAATAAATGGCCTGGTTATAACTGTTTGATTTTGACCAGATCAGAAGGTGAATTATAACAGTGAATTCTAACAGCACTACTCTTCCATTGAAAGTTAATATTTTTTTGTTTCCCACATGTAATTTCCAGCAGCATCCCAGCTACTTTGGTATATGCATGTATAATCAGGCATGTTAAAACCCCAAGTGAAAAGATAACAGTCTTCTAATTCTGCCAACTTCAAAAATTAAAGGTCAACTGTTACGACTATTGTATCCTATAATGGAGGGCCTTTCTTTTAAAGGGTATTATTTTGAGCCCATAAGTGATTGGAACTACAGCAGCTGAAACATATCTACTTTTCAAAAATTTTCTAAGCCTTTAACTGTTTCTTCATTTTTATTTATGAAAAACTATAGGCCAGACTGACATACTGGAAGCAACAGCTGGCTAAGATGCAAAGGGTAATTGAAACAGCTTTAACAAAAGTTTAGAGAATCTGTAGAGCAGTGTCCCTGGAGGAGAAAATGAACCATGATGTTGTTTATGGGAGACTGCAAGGATGAGTTTTGAGTCCACCCACAAAACAAGCATTTTTCAACAACCTCACTGCAAATGATGTGATGTGTGAGATGTGGAGGAATTTCTCAGCAAAAGAGGAAAAAGTAAGGCACCCTTGTGCTGATGACAACACCAGCGCTGACGATGCAAAAAAAAAAAAAAAAAATTCAAATACATAACACAGAACTATCATAGAATGCTTAAGGTTGGAAGGGACCTCTAGAGGTCATCTAGTCCAACCCCCCTCCACACGCAGGGTCACCTAGAGCACGTGGCACAGGACTGCGTCCAAGCGGGTTTTGAAGATCTCCTGAGAAGGAGACTCCACAACCTCTCTGGGCAGCCTGTTCCAGTGCTCTGCCACCCTCACTGTTAAGAATTTTTTTCCTTAAGTTCTTGTGGAACTTTTGGTGCTTGAGTTTCTGCTGTTTCCTCCAGTTCTATCAGTGGCCACCACTGAAAAGAGGCCAGCACCATCCTCCTCACTGCCTCCCTTGAGGTACTTATAGACACTGATAGATCCCCTCTCAGCCTTCTCTTCTCCAGGCTGAACAAGCCCAGCTCCCTCAGCCTCTCCTCATAGGGCAGATGTTCCAGGCCCCTGATATCCTTGTAGCCCTGCGCTGGACTCTCTCCAGCAGCTCCACATCCCTCCCAGGATTCCATTGGCCTTCTTGGCCACGAGGGCACACTGCTGCCTCATGGTCAACTTGTTGTCCGCCGTGACACCCAGGTCCTTCTCTGCAGAGCTGCCCTCCAGAAGGTCGGTCACCAGCCTGTGCTGGTGTCTGGGGTTATTCCTCCCTAAGTGCAGGACTTTGCACTTGTCTTTGTTGAATTGTATAAGATTTCTCACTGCCCAGCTATCCAGTCTGTAAGATCATGAGATCGGATTTTGATTTTACAATTGCTGCCTGTAAATAGATAAAAAAACTGTGTGATTTTCATTAATAGTTGTTCAAGGTAGATTTAATAAAGTCGGTAGTTTGCTAATGTGAACAGATGTTTTTTGTATCTCATAATCCTACAAATAAGTAGTAGTAATTCAGGTCTCAGAACTGCGTGGTGAATTGTCCTATTTTCATGGATATAACCAGCATAGAAAAAGACTTTAAGAGCAGAGTTCAACAGCAATTTCAAATGTAAGCAACAAGAGAAGAAGTGTACTAGCATACTGAAGTCTCTGTCTCTTTCCTTCCTTCCCCCAACAATCTCCCTCTTTCTGCTCCCCACAACTCTATTTTTGTGAGTCATCTGATAATGAGGACATTAATGAAGGCTATCTGAAAATGCAAGATTTCCAAGGGCTGGGTATTACTGTGGTTTGTAGGATAACTGATGATTTACTATCAAGCATTTATGCTTTTAAAATGGGTTGTATTATATATATTCATGTGATTAGATAGCTGATGGAATTTGTTTTAATCCCAAAGGTTAGGGCAGGAGGTGACTGAGCTAGAAAGGAAGATGGTGTGGCTGCTAGATTAGAAGCCTCTGGAGTAGATGCAATGTATTCCCCTTGCCTTTATGTCTTGGCATGCAACCCTGCATTGCCTGTGCTTGTTACTGTGATTTCCTATTGCACCCCAAGGTAAAAACTCTGCAAAGATGATACCAGGTGCCTCAGTGTAGAGACAAATTGATCTGGGGCAAAAACAAGGCTGCTCTTCTTCCCTGCAGGAATCACCTGGTTGAATTAAGCCATTGAAACTGTGCAGGTGAGCAGCGTGACTGAGGTTTGGTTTGTGCCAGTTCCAACAATCAGCTGTCAGAAGTCAACATTTTTAGCTCAATAGTTGGCTGCTTTACAGGTTATTTATGCTCTGCCTGTTGTGTAGATAAATCAAATAAATGAAATATAAAGCTGTTGATCATAATGGAGGATAACTCAGTGCCCAGAGTTATATCAGTAGCTACCCTGAACACATTTTGTGACTTGTCCTGGTTGCAGCAAAATTGCTGGTTTCTGGGGAATAAGATCAGGAATATTTCTAGAAATGGAAAGTACACTGAAAGGAAGTAGGAACAGCACACACCTGTTTTGGTGTCTGCTCTGGTCTAGTATTGCTTTCTATCTTTCTCTCTCAATTTTTTCCTCCTTTTATTTTTCTCAGCAGAGGTGATGGTCACAAGAACAAATAGCTGCCAATCAGACAGCAGTGGATTTATGGAGGAGCTGCCAGAGCCTTCAGTTTTGCAAGTAAGAGTGGAACAGTAATCTTCAGTAGGTTCATGAAAACTCTATAACCCTGGAAAAAATAACATCAAAAAAAAATCATGGATGCATTAAAACTTCATAAAAGCCACCACAGTAATGTAGGATTTTGCAAGGTCACAAGCCTTATATTAAAAATATTATCATTAAAATCATTTAAAAAATGATTATTTGCTTCCTTTTATATAATAGATACTTACAGCATGATATTTACCAGTGTGATAGAACAAGTTCAGTATTTCTATGCCTCCCTTTTCCTTTTCTTCCAGAATGCATCTTTGTCAGGAAAGATAAATCTTAGCTCTGATACCCACAATCAACAAATGACTCTGTCATATAGCACAGAGCTTCCTATGTTAAATCAAAATTTTCAAGAAAAAACAGAAGGTTGCATCTCCAAAGCTTTCATGACAGGTTTGACAGTATCTAGACCAATGAGAGTGTGCAGTGACAAGGGAGAAGAAACCTGTCTTCTACTAACTGCAGAAGATTGCCAACATCAGATCTGTGACACTGGGCCACTGAGTTTTGCCCAAAAAATGTCATGTGATGTGGTCAAGAGAGAAGAAAAAAATGGAATTGAGAAGCCAAAAAAAGAGGAGTACATAAGAGAGCATACTCCTTGTTTTGCGACAGATAACCAGGATGAAGGAGATCCTGTCTCCTCAAAACTCCATTGTCAGTTATATTGCAGTTCAGGACATAAAAATATGAATGTAACCTTCACTGAACAAAGTGACACCAACCCTGAGATTGCCAGTGAAAGAAAGGTCAGAGTTGAAGAAGAAAGCGAGAGGTGTCTGACAGAAAAGGATTTTGGAACTGCATGTCATCAAAATGCCCGGGGAGGTCCTTCAGAACATGCGAAAGGAGAGTGGTGGAGAATGGAAGTGGTCGGTGAGGATGGTCCCCTTCTCGCAGGGAATGAAGTGACAAATGGACAGAGGTTCTGTAAAACAGATGCTAATTCAAGAAATATGAGGTTCTCTTTTGAAAGAGGGCTCCCAGAAATACCTTGGCAGGGCCCATCAATGCCCAGAGAAAGCAGTGCTGTTCCCAGGTCTCCTCAAAGACCTCAGATCCCTCTCTCTTGCCAAGCAGAAGGGTCTGGGTTAAGTTCTTCTGAAAATAGAGAGACTTGCAGCATAGGGGAGATACAGTGTGCTAGCAAATCAACAAAGGAAACCAGCATCCAAAACAGTGAAACAAATGCTGGGCCTCTGAAATCTGTAACTGTCCAGATGTCTTCAAGGCTGGATTTCACTTCAAAGATGAAGTACGCAGGGCAGAATGCTCCTTGCAGTGAGAGCCCTGCTAGGGACCGTGCTGTGGACTTCTCCGAGGTATTAGTTCACTGTTCTGAGGGCAGCCTGAAGCAGACCACCGAAACCTCCAGTCAAACTGACACCCCTACCAGGAAAAGCAGGCAGCTCCCCCTACTTCCTCCGCCCTGTCGCCGCCTCATGAAATCAACCTCTCTTGACACCGTGTTTTGTGGCCAATATGGATTGTGCTACAAGGGTGAAGCATCTGGAGCTTGGGGCACCCAGGCCAATCACTGCTGTCGCTGCTGCCACCGCTGCTGCTGCCTGAGGACAGCCATTTCTCCGCAGTGCCCCATGGGCTGCTGTTCAAACCATGCTGCCACGGAGCTGCAGCTTTGGAAAACACTGGTGCTCCTGCAGGAAACTGCAATACGAAATTTCTCACCAGTAAGTATATTTCTTCATATAAGAGTGTGTGGAAAGCTGGCACGCATATGTGCCATAAACCTTTCCCTCTGCACTCGTGTTGCATTTGTTGCTTTAGTCAGGTGTATCTTGGGAACTCACTGAAGGAACTGGGAAATAGGTATTCCCTTCTGGACAGAGATGGCAAACGCATCTTTATTTATTCAGGTTTACTAGGCTTCTTATTTTAATAACCTATGTACATCAGTCCAGCTCAGTCTTAAAATGGTTAATAGGAATTGAGTAATAAAGTTTGCTGATCAAATTAAGAGCTAAGAGTCAGTTCACAGCATGAGATTCAATAGATTCCTGTAAATCAGCTGAGTTACATTAACCTAATAACTTATGGGACTGCAGAAAATGTGATGCTGTGCGACTTATTGAAATACTCTTTTACTCTGAAGTTTTCATTAAACTTAAAGTTGTGCTTAGATGTATATTTGCAGTAAAAGCACAGATGGCAAAAAGTCACCAGGTTTTTGAATTTTTGAAAGAATAGGGTTTGAGAGGAAGAGAACCAGGAAGGAGTCAGGAATAGCTTTTGTGTCCTAAAAAATAAATGTGGATTTGAGCTGCATATATCCTGATGATTTACAGAAGTTTCAAATTTTCTTCTTCCCTTTGTGCTTCATAGTAGAATGAAATTAGAAATATTTACATACAGGGGAAGAATCACATGCAGGTTCCAGAAAGTGAAGCTGGTGTGTTTTATGCTGCTACATTATTGAATATAGAAATCTGCAATGTCCTTTCTTTGAATGGTATATGGCAAGACAGGTATTTTTCTGGATCTCTTTGTTATTGCCACAAGATGGCAGTGAGTCAGTACCTTATGGCAGACTTGGAAGCCTTTTCTCATTGATTGACTATTACTTTATCACTCCTCTGACAGGGGCTAATGGTGATTTTTCTTCTCTAGTCTGTAGACAGGAAATGTAGGAGGAACAGGCTTTGCACTGTAATGTCATCCAAGCTCTGTTCCATGAGATACAACTCCACATCCAAGCTACTCTGCAGCAAGGGAACCTGTGAATTTACTGATTATTAGTCACTTTTCAGAGATTTCTCCCATGCCTACTTGGTACTTTGCTTATATGAACTTCTACTGAGAGCAGTTCTCAGATTACTTCCCATTTATCAAGAGCATGCAAGTGGATTCTACCGCTGCAGAGCAACTGCTAAACTTACCTTACTTGATATATATCTTACCTTAGGTGAGGTCCTGCCTGAAAGAAGTCCTGGAACATTTAGTTTCTG
>NW_010582827.1:33221-62804 GCF_000705375.1 Tinamus guttatus
AAAAGAGGCTGCATTGTGCAGCAGCTTTAATATTGATTTTGCTAGAGAGTATAAAATCCAGAGAGATAATAAGGAAATCCATCTAAGGTACCCTGCCAAAGGCTCCCATTAGTTGCTTTACCAGGCATCAATTCAATAAACCCTCGAGAGCAGCACATGAATAAACATCAGAGCCTCTCTGGCATGTTAATGCATCAATCGCCTAATTGTCAATGCTGCCAACAGACTCCAAGAAAAGTAGTATCTTGGGATTTCAGCCCCTTCCAACTTCAAGTCCAAAGCAGATTTGACAGTTGCTTAGAAGGCATCCTGGCGGATGGCATCAGTGTGCCCTTGGTCAGTCCCAGGACTTTGCACATGCAGGTTTGGAAACTGCGCTTGGGAAAGAAAAAAAAAAAGTCACAAATCTTGGCCTCAGGTAGTGAAAATAAGTCGGTCAAGAGCTGAGAGATGGGAAGGACTTTCAGTTTGCCTGTGCGGCAGCAACCCTGGGTTTAATTCTTGGCTCTGTGATGTGCTTTCCATGTGGCCAAGGCATTTCTCTCTTTTTAACCCCATGGGGACCCTTATTCATGGCACAGCTTCTTTCTTTTTTTTATCTAATGAGATTTTAAATTCCTTGTAGTTATTCTCTCATAATGTGTTCATACCATGCCTGGCACAATAGGGGCACAATATCATTTGGGACCTCTACTTGCTACTGTAATAATAATTTTACAAGCAGCCTTTCATTAAGATCCATTTCTACTTAAGAAACAGCTGCAGTGTCAGCTTATAAGACTGTTCACTGTTTTAACTCCCTCTACTTCAGAGAAGAGGCTTTGATCCACAGAAGTGGATATGAGTAAAGGAGGCTGAAGCATGAACAAAAATGCATTTTTTTTTCCTATCAAATGGGAAATCTCAGAACATTTGAGACTTCCAGGAGTTAAAGAGAACATGAAACTAGGCTACCCTCTCATCACTGGATAGAGACATGAGAATTCATCCATCTTCATTTCTTTCTTTTCCATTGTCTTTCAGTGGGCACATCACTCACTCAATTAGCACAGATCAAAGCTAGTAAGGGAGACACAGGTGTGCCCCATTGTGGCTATTCAACCCAAATACAGGAAACATTTATTATCATGACAAATAATGCAGAACCCAACAGCATTTTCCTGAAATTAGTATTTTTCCCCCATTAAAATACAAAAGAAACATGTTAGTACATCAGTCCTTTTTGCTAATGGCAATCACAGACAAAAGGAGGAGGCAAGCCCAATAGATTTAAGGTCTATGAGCTAAGGAAGGTGTTTTCCATCTTTTATCCTAGGGAAGCCTGAGGGCTCCCCAAGACCCAAGCTGAAGATGTTGCCACAACATGTGTGTCTGTTGCCTGCTGCAGGTTTAGGTAGCTGGGTATGTCTGACTCTGTCCCCTGCAAAAAGACTTCTGCAAATACACAGACTTCCCGCAACACACACAACACCACTGTTTGTGCTTTCTTGCCTAGCCAGCTGCCTCCAGGAATGGTTATAATAAGTATGTAGCAGAGCAACTTTAGGTAAAACAAGCAGCTGCCTAGGGTGGCAGACTGTCAGGAGGCCCAAAACAGGGCAGGACAAGGAGCCTGTGTTCCAAAAGGATGGTAACGGTGATGACTGCTTCCTCCACCCCAAAATCCCCCATAGCATTTCATTGCACAGATTTTGGAGAAATTGCTTTCCATCAACTCCCAAATGGTGAAACAAGGACAGTAGTATACACCTTTCTTAACAAAAAGAGCTTCCATTCTGTCATAGCCAGCTCAAGTTCGGCTATTCCAGCCTTACTGTGAAGCAAGGTGTAAAAATAAGGTTAGCAGACATTATCTTGCTGGAGATTTAGTTTCTTAAACGTTGCTTGGAATTTCCTTTCTGAGCACCAGACCCAGAGGGAAATTACAGCGAGAAGGATATAGTTATAGATGCTTAAAAAAGAAGAAAAATCTAATTACTTGAAAACTGGAATATGCTGTATCAGTGACATTTCTACAAATCTGTAATGGCCTGCATTGCACCTCCAGCGTCCTTGATTTTTGATCTACAAGGAATATCAATTACTCATGGCATCAGGAGAGCTGTTCCAAATCTAACATCTCTCCAATCAAACCAGAGCACAGTGGTGTCTGTTGGTGCACTTGTCCCATTTAACGAAGAGAAATGGAAGCAAGGACAATTGAGTCACCCCAAACCAGGCCAAGCTCACGTTCCTGCTCCAGACAAGCCTTTCCTTGCTCAGGCTTGTGTTTTCCATCTGAACTAGCCCATGGAGGAGTGTGTTTGCATTCATGTGTGCAGCTGGTCTCTAAGAAGTCTCATTATGGGTGATGATGCAGCAGCTCCATGACAGGGCAGCTCACCACTTTCTGCCCTTGGAGATGTGCACAATGAAGTGATCGGTGTCCCTGCAGGTAGCAGCCATGTTGACTGCCACCAGACAAGAGGTGAGGAAGGTGGCTTATGAAGAACACTGGGGAAAAGTTGTAGGTGGTGACCACCAGTAGCATCAAAGCACCAACAGACCAGGTATAATGAAAATGAGAGGTCTGAATCTAGAGAAAGAAGGGATGAAGCAGAAGCTAGCATGTGCAAGTCATCTATTTAATGGCGGGCGAAAGGGTTGGGTCCAACACATGAGGCTTCTTCAGTGAAATAACTAAGCTGCCTTAGCCCTCTGCCAGAAACCTGAGGAAATAAATTCACTTGGTGCTCTTCCCAGAGATGCCTGAGGACCACACAGAAGCAAAGAGCATAAAGCTCACAGTCAAATGGAGACACGGGACAGAAGAGTAGTCAGTGGGTACAAGGCTATCTGGACCCTTGCTATGGTACCCAGTGGTTAACAATATAAGAACTATTCTACAGGGCCAGACCATTTGAGACAGGACTCTTTTTGACAGAAGAACTAGAAAATAGTTTTAGGAAGAGCTGGCCAATTTTTTTTGTAGTCTTATCCTCATATGGCTGCAGCAGCTGTAATATGTGAACACTGTTAAAGTTTATATCTGCCTATCTGCTAATGTCATAGAATCACAGAAACACAGGTCGGAAGGCAGATCTTGAGGTCATCTAATCCAACATCCCACTGTGAGAGGAACCATTCTACTTTCTTGGCCATCCATATGCCTCTTCCTGTGTCCTCTTATTATGTATTTTCACTATGTACTATGGAAACAAATGACAGAAAATTGCTACTTTTTGTATACAAGTATTTTCTTTTATTGGTTTTAAACTGGTCTCCTACTTTTGATGAATGGCCCCTAATTCTAGAACTGCAGGATTTGGAGCATAAGAGTTCTGCATTCACCTTATTCACGGCTTCTCTGATTCTGTAAGCCCTGAGGAACTCAAACTCTCCTATCCAACCCTTTCGGTCCCTTTTCTCCAGCCATCTCCTCTGTTCCCTTAATCTTTTCCACACAAATCTAGATGGTTCCCAGCAACAAGGTTTCCATATTTTAACTTGGTTGTACTTTTTTTTTATGAAGTCCAATTTACAAAGTCAGCTTCATTAGGGCTGCTCAATTCTGCTGTCATTCTCACAGGCAAGAACTGAGTCTGTGCCTCTTCCACCAGAAATTCCCTAGGAGAAGAGAAGAATTATTAAGAATTTTGAGCAGAATTGTCATAACTTGTAAACAAATGCTCTGCTTCAAGCTCTTTCCTCTATTTGGAGTCTCTTCTCAAAGCCCAATACTTGCCGAGTCCTCACTCAATTATGACTACGAGTCCTCACTCAATTATGACTAATTCACTAGCATCGTTAGAGTTGTTATGGGGAACCTACAGTCTCCTCTCCATACCCAAGTTAAGAAAAACTCCATGGAAGAGGGGGTGATAGGCACATTAGATGAAAGGTTTAAGCAGCAAGCAGAAATGAGAGAGAAAAGGAGCAAGAGGCAGGTCGAGGGAGGTGATCCTGCCCCTCTACTCAGCCCTGGTGAGGCCACATCTGGAGTATTGTGTCCAGTTCTGGGCTCCACAGTATAAGAGGGATGTGGAGCTGCTGGAGAGAGTCCAGAACAGGGCCACAAGGATGATGAGGGGCCTGGAACATCTGCCCTATGAGGAGAGGCGGAGGGAGCTGGGCCTGTTCAGCCTGGAGAAGAGAAGGCTGAGAGGGGACCTGAGCAGTGTCTAGAAGTACCTCAAGAGAGGAAGTGAGGAGGATGGTGCTGGTCTCTGTTCAGTGGTGGCCACCGACAGAACTAGAGGAAACGGCCGGAAACTGAATCTTCAAAACCCGCTTGGATGCAGTCCTGTGCCACGTGCTCTAGGTGACCCTGCGTGTGCAGGGGGATTGGACTAGATGATCTCTAGAGGTTCCTTCCAACCCTAAGCATTCTATGATTCTATGATTCTATGATAAGAGAAATATTGAGTTAGAAGTAGGGTTGGCTGCAAACAGGGAAAGTTGGAAGATGGAGTTCCTGTGCAAAGGGCAGTGCTTATGTGTCAGAATATCGGTCAGGAAAGTGAGTCCTCTCTTTCCAGTGAAAGGGAAGATAGGGAAGGTCATAACACATCACTTTCCCCCCTGATGCAGCTATGGGAAAGGAGACACCTGTGGTGAGAGAAAATCCAGCACTGATCATCAGCAAAGTGTCTGGTCAGGATAAGTTTACAGGTCTTGGCCAGGGCCTGGAAGTGGATAAGTGAATTTTGCTGTGTGCTGAATGACAGTGCAGGCGCTTTTCTGTTACTGCTTTTCCCATGGCTTATTGCTTTACTCCTTTCTTCTTTTATACTTTACTTCTGCTATGCCATAGATTTTATATCATCTCAGATTCAGTCTTTCTATTTGCGCTCTGTATGGTTATCCAGGTTAAAATTGGAGCCTCCAGAGAGTCTCCATGGAAATGTTTAAGCAAGAGGATTTTTTTGTTGTTGTTAAGAAGATAACAGTGTGAGATTGCAGCAAATTCAGTACAAGAGGTATAATGTTAACACAGTTAAGCATGAATTTAGACATGTCACTGTTAATCCCTAGATTAACAAGAGGGAAGGAAATGTGTCAAAATAATAAAGTACCTATTAAAAAGGCTGTAGAGACAGACACTGATCCATAGTTAGCACTGAAAGATGACAGAAAATCGTCAGCGAAGCATGAGCCGTCATCTGGCAGCGTTCTGCCTGCGGAAACCAAATGAGTTAGGGACTCATGTCGGACTCACCAGGGGTTTCCAGACACTCAAAAAAGGGGTAAAGAAGGCAGATTAAAAAAAAATCCTCTGATTAATTTGAGGTCTCTGGGAGTTTCACCTATTTGCATTCCCTGTGCCCACAGTTGGAAGTGAAGGCCCAGCAGAGGGGACACACAAACTGTATGAAATTGTTGTCCCAGTCACTAAAGCTTAATGTTGTTCAAAGATGAACTGTGACAAATCAGGACCCTCATGGAGGTCTTACAGGTAGAGCAGTGCTACAGCCCAGCGCAGCAGAAAGTAGATGCTGATCAAAGCCAGCACCTTGGGTCTGGTCTGGCTACTGGACATCATGTTCGGTACCAGCAAGAGTTCAGAAATCACTAAATAAGAGGAATTTAAATAAGTTTATTCATCCCTATTTGGTATCCTTTATGAGATACCTGCTAGATATCCTCTGAAGTTGCCTCTTTCCATCACTCAGTAATAAAGTGTCCTATCAAATATCCTAGAAGCCATCTTTTTCTCTGCAGCTGTGTTCAAATCTGCCTGTACTGTTTCAAGAAAGGTTTATGTTTCTATTGGTATTTTAAAGTATAAACTTGATACTTGATTATTTTATAGCTTGGGTTCTCAATTATATCACTCCAAGAGAAACATAACAAGGATAAAGATTAATTATTTTTAATGCTATTTCATATTTGTTATGCTGGAGATAATGCTTATTTTAAGTAAGTGGAAACAGGTGTGTAGCAATTGATTAAATTGAATTAAACAAGCAAATAGGGAATGAAATGCACATGGCTATTTTCAAGGAGAGATATTGTAAACACTAATTAAGCAGCTGGAAATCAATAACCACACAAAACTGTTCCCTTTTCCCAATTTTATGACATGAAGGAAATCACACAGAGCCCTCATGTTTTCAATCATGACATTGTTTTTTATACCCTGCCAAGGTGTAAATGAGAGGTATCCATAACTAGGCCAGCCATGTCTTTCTGGATGCACACAATTGACTTTTATCAACCAAATCAGAAACCTGAACTTTTTAAAAACTGGGCCCTAGTGAATCCTGCAGAGGACCAAGAAGGTTTCAGGATGATTTAGCATCACTTTCACAGTGACTGTGGAGTCCCAAAAGAGACAGTGCCTTGTTTGAAGTCAATCATTTTCAGAACTAATTAGCAAAAAATAATCCTTCATTCTTCTTCTGACTAAAATAAAATTCTTTCACATATAGAAAGGATTGGGATGGCAAGTAGCTTTTTCAGTGCTATACCACCATGCAAGACTATGGTGAGCTTTGTGTTTATATGAATATAAAAGACTTAACAAATGGAGAAAATTCTCAAGAGGCTTCAAGATATATTTCTGCTCTTAGAAAGTCCCTGTTTGTTTTAACCTTCTCAGTCAGTAGATTGGCTCCTTCAGAAGCAGAGATAGGCTGTTGACTTTTGAAAAAAAAAAGTTTGCTTTTTACTGTTACTACTAACAGGAGTCCACACAGCTAAGGTAGATCAAGAAGACAAATTGCATCTGTCTCATGCAATCCTGCATAGGAATGTTTATGAGTCCAAGGGTAACTTTGGGCCTGTGTTCACACAGAAGTTAAACTTTTGGAGAAGTTAAGCTCAATAGCATAAAATTGTTAGATATTTTGCCTCATGCGGTTGATTTTCCAAATTCCCATAGGGTTTAAGGAATGGCATTCACAAATGCCACTCAATGGAGCAAAGCCTGTGCCAACTGAGAAGGAGGAGCAGGTCCTGGCCTTTGGGGAGTGGGGCTCAGCCTTGCCTGCAAGGTCAAAAATGAAAAAAAAAAAATCTGTTTGGGCCCTGGAAAAGATGAATGAAACATGAGATTCAACCTCCACCTCCCAGTGATCCAAACTTGAGCTGGCGCATTTCGATACAGGGAGAGCAGCATAGTTTGTCTCAAGGTCTATCATGGAAGCTGTCTGGATGGATGGAGCTGTCCCACTCCCCAGCAAAAACTAAAAATTATTTGACACAATAACTGGACCATTCCTGCCTTTCCTTCCCCTCATGACTCCACCAGCACCTCCACCCTCACTCCTATGGGTGGGGGCGCTCAGAGGGGCAGCACACGGAAAGGGATCTCCTTTCTCATGGTTTTACAGGTGCTCAGGTGCTCTTTTGTTCTAAGTTATGAGTGCATTCACAGGTGTGGGCTCTAGAAAACTGGAATTACTCATCAGAAACTCTAGAAAAGTGGGTTTGCTTACCAGTGGGAGACTCACTTTCATTTTGTTCATTTGGGATCCTCAGTGATACTTCCACAAGGTCATGATTTAATCCACCCACCACTTCCCCTGCATGTGTGGAAGCAAGTGACCACAGAAGATGGGCATCTGCTGTTGTTCTCCTGCAAAATCCTCATGAATGGATCCGAGTTCATGTAGTTGAAAGAGGGTTCAATTCAATTCAACTTGCTTTTGAAACCTACTTGCTGGAAGAACTGGACACCCTTTCTATTATGTTTAATGTTAATAATTTCCTGGCTCTGTCAAAACAGAAAGCAAGCCCTCTGTGGTCTCACTGGACTACTACAAAAGAGAAGCAGCTTGCTTTTTTCTCTGCAAAATTTCCAGATATTAGAAGCTATTGTCCTGATGCTTCAGCACTGATAAGCAGGAAACCTACCAAAGAATAAGCATTAAGTTAAACTGCTGGCAAAGAGACACTTGATGGCTGGAGAATGCTTGAAATGAAGCAACCTTTTTTATGTAACTGAAACACATACTCATTATTGAATATCAGCTCCACAAAGGCTCCTCTCTATGACATTTGTTCTGGCATTGTTCTCTTCACATAAGCTAAGTGGTCACTCTTCACTATGAATATTGCTTTAGAAAGGACATGTTCCAGCATAATACACAATACCTTGGGGGAATGACATAATAACACTGGCATTGAACATGTGCATGATTGTCCTAAGAGGAAGAAAGGTTTCCCACGTCTTCCTGATGATGTCAAAACTCTCTGCACAAAGCTAAAATTGTACCGCATTAGTTGATAAAACTGAGCACATTTTCTGTGCATTGTGGCAAGGTTCCTTACTCTAATGATTGTCTCATTAGAAATAGAATTCACCGTTCTGAGACAGAGAGATCCATCTCCTGAGATCCAAGTCCTGTTGAAGCCACTCTTCTGGGAGAAATTCCACTTTTTATGTTGCTTTGGGAAATTAACTTTGTGTCATCTTGGCCCCATTAGCTAGTGGGAGTTTTGCTTGGACTGCAGTAGCATTAGGATGTTGTGCACTGTATAGTAACTGAGCAGAAAACTACTGGAGCACAATCTTCTCTTATTCTACTAATGAGCTTAACACCTTGATAGGAGCAAGCTTCTTTGGAAAAGAACTCTGTGCAAGTATTTACACAAATCCCACGTGAGGCCGAGCTTATATGGCTCCGATGAATGAAACACAATGCGTCCAAGCTAATGTTCAGCAGCTTGCTGCCAAACCTCCAGCTGGGCTCAGCTCTGCTGATATCATATAAAGAACACACAAAATGCTAAATACCAACACACCTTTGTAGTGTTAGAATTGCAATTTTAAAATTTGGGCACTGAATTAGGGGTGATTATAAGCTTGTTTCTAATGGAAGCAGAGCCAGTTCTACAAATCCTATCCAGCATGGGTTCTTTGTTGTTTTTTTTTTCCTTCCCTTTTAAATACTTTGTGCTATCTATCTATCTCATTTCTGTGATGGGCTGTAATGAAAGACATTGTCCCAGGCAAAGGACACCATCCTGCTCCTAATAGTAAGCAATAATTTGCTTAGCAATAGGAATCATGCCAGAACTATTACAGCATTTTTTTCCTCCTTTCCTTCATACTGCTGTCTAGACTGGATTGAGAATCTGAAAGCTGAGGGATGTGGATGAAGACATTAGAAAAAGCACTGCACACTTGCTGCCACTGTTCATTTTTTCATAGCAGTATCTATATCAGAGACACAGTGTCTTATACTGCCAGAAATAGTATTCAGGTCAACTTTAATACCTGTCACAAGCAGAGTGCTGGTAATTGCATTTGAATGCAGCACTGGCTGGCATATGGGCCTGTTTTACCCTTGACGGTGATCGTGGACAGGCATATTTTGCTTCTATCCTGCTGTTGACACCGCTTTTGAGGAGCAGGTGTGACAAGAGTCCTCCTTCTGTATGTGACATCCTCTGTGCAGCAGAATTCAGCCTAACGCTCCCGTCATGTCCAACGGCGTGCCCGATGGGGAGTGAAGAACGGTCTTATATTAACCATCCTGTTCAAGAGAAGGCACAGCCGTGCCCTGCCTGCAAGACCAGACAGCTGAGCCGTGCCCTACCTGCAAGACCAGACAGCTGGCAGTCTACAGAGAAATCCTTGTGCTCAGCAGGAGGTTGGAGCCCTCTCTCTGTGCCACCTTCTTGCAGCCACACAGCAGGGAAATGTTTTGTGGGGGGGGCCTTGGAGCAAGCTGTTAAGGACAGAGGCAATCAGTAAGATGCCCTTAAGAGAAATGGGAGATGTTTTGACTTGCTTCATGGATCACCAGAATACAGGGCTCCTCTTCTGTGTCTTTATTATACCTCCTCAACTGAGCAGGTAAAAACCCTTTGTCAAAAATCTCCCGCCACTAAGAGAGATAATATTCATAGCATACATACATACATGCATACATACCATAGAGATGTAAAGCACTTTCAAAAAAAAAAAAAAAAGTCCAGCTGGGGCTTTTATAGTCCTTCTAAAAGTGGAAGGCCTCATGAAAGTAGTTTGACATTTCACATCAGAAAGTACCTTCTCTCAGTCAGCTGTATTTATGTGGGCACTGGGGCTCTGACTGGACCACCTAGTTGACCAAGAATGGGCTTACATTAGATATTAGTCAATGAAGACAGCTAGAATAAAGTGGCAAAGATGTGGCATGGAGAACTCTGCTGCCCCTGCCCCACATCGTCTATCTCTGCCTAGCCAGCATTGATTAATCTGCTATAGTTTCTCATGTAATTAATTTTTCAGGAATGTAAGTACTGAAAACTAGATTTATTTTTCTTCATAAGGCCAAAGGAAAAATTCTCAGAATATATAAAAGCTAATGTTTTTATTGTCTCCTCCAGGGATGAACTGCTCTGATTTGCCAGGGATGTAACTCCCACACTGAGTCATGCTGGATGGACAAGTCATCATCTCTGACCAGATTCCCCCTTGTGAACTGAGCTAGCTAGCTATGAAACTGCCTTTGGCTGTTAAAGTAGATTTTTTTCAGCACAAATATGAGCTCTAAATCCACTTCTGGCAAACTACTAGAAAAGGGTTGGTGATGATGCTGTAATGCAAAGAATAAAAGATGAGTGGAGTTTTCAAGAGGCTTGCAACAAGCTGAAAAATTCCTAGTGAAGAAGTGCCCAACATCCTTAAGTTTCTTTGGAAATGCTCCCATCTGTAATGCTCTGTTCCTTGCTTCTTTGTTTCATGTCCTGGGTTGAAAGTCTTGTGGTCTGGTTTCTATCATGTTTTAATGCAATGTTTACTGGATAATGCATACTGAAATATCATCTGAAATTATCAGGAGAGTTTTCAAGCACAAGGGCTCATATCACCGTCTCTTGCTCCTCTTCTGCTGTTAGGCACAGAAAGGCCCAGGGGCAGCAGAATTTGCTAACGAGTTTCTGCCTCTTGCTTGAAAGATGAGCACACGCTGTAAGAAGCAAAGTTTCCTGCAATCATCCATGTAATCTCCAGTCATCTAGGTAGTTTTCTTTCCAGACTTGCATGGAAGGCATTAGAAACAACAAATTCAGAGGTGTTTTATTAGCTGTTTAATATTTTAAATTACAAATTCAAAAGGACTGTGGTGTCATCTGAAAATATAATGCTCGTGTGCAGTTAGAAAATGCTATAATCTTACCAATTCTTTTTTTTTTTTTTTGTTAGAAGAACCCTCTGCCTCTATACAAGAGGGAAAAAAAAACAAAAAAAGATTCAGCACCTACTTAACTGGAGCAAGAAATTAGGAGGGAGGGTGAGGAGTGGCAGGGGCTGCTCCAGAAGTGGCTGCTTCCAGCCAGTGGCTGGAAGAGAAAGAAACATGACGAATCTAATCCCCTTGGGATGGGAAGGAGAGAAACTTCTCCTGACACAAAGGGCAGCCAGGGGCTTGCTCTTGGCTCTAGCTCCTGCCTTGACCCTGCACTGTATATGGGCTGCACATTTAAGGAGTACAAGTTACACGGGCCACAGGTCATCTGTTACTGCTTTGTCCCAAGTCTCTCTGGAATATAGTTTTCTATTGCCATCTGTCATTTTCTGGATTTTTACAGCTGTCTTTCAAAACAAGCCCCAAACCCTCCTGATTCAAGGATCAATGAAAAACCCAGGGACAGAGTCTTTAGCAGCTGCAAACTAGAGAACGTTTCTCCCTCATTTAGCCTTGGCTTATTCTTTCCTTGCTTTCTCCAGCCTTATCCTTCCTGAAATAAGCAAGAACGCTCACTTGTCGACTAGATACAGCAGAAAATACTGACTTACTTATCTAAACATAGATGCACAGGCTAAGCTACAGTCATTTTCATGACAACTTGAGGTGACTCCCCTTTTTCTCAGCATTGTACAAGGGCTTGGTAAGACGCTCTTACTCTTGATGTAGAAACTCCCTTTACCACTCTGTACGGAGTTATCCTCTCACAGTGTTCTGGGTCTCCTCCACAGCCCCCATAATACTTGCTGTGCAGCAGGGCGAACGTCTGTATGGACCATCTGTCACAGTAGATTCAAATCTCCGACTCCTTTGGGCCTTAGAGACTGCTTTGGCCTCAAAGGTTTCACTCAGCAGTACAGCAAACACAGATGGTTTTCTTCTTGGACCTGGGACAAACACGCTGTCTTCCAGGACATGGCAGTGATTTGCCTTATGTGAGGCTGGTTTTAAAAATCCTGAGCTAGCCGTAAGTTTGGGTCAGTGGTAACCTATTATTTGCCTTACATGCATGGTGCTTTATTTGCAAGGGAAAATACAGATGTTTATAAACATTGGCCTGAAAAGTTAGGCATACTGAGCATGTATTTCAGTCTATTGCATTTTAACCTCCACAACTAACAGGGAAACCGCCTAAGATAAATGTATAAATGTTAACTATACATTACACAGTTTATTTGATAAAAGACAACTCTGTGCACTGATTTATTGATCCAGCTACTCTGCCTGCTAAGTAACTTGTTAAATCAACCACCATCTATTTTATTCTTGTGACAACATTTATACAGTGACTAAATAATTAAATGTGTCTTTACAAGATACAGTTCCTAAACTGTATAAAGTGACTTTGGACATGTGCTTGTATGCAACAGCTCAGAAGCTAGCATAAATCTCACCAAACTTCCTACACAGTGCAGCATATTTTCACGCAGAAATAAGCAGCCCAGGACGGAGCTATGCTTGAGCACATCAAAATGAGGCAGGGTTTGCTGCAGTTGGCTATTCAGAGGAAGAATTAGCTTAGATATCCTAGGGCTGCCACATAGTGACGGCACTTGAGTCTATGTAAGTAGTGTTTTTTAAATGTCTAAAACATGTTAAAATGAAACTTCTCTTCCTACTTCATCTATAAATAGTACCAGGGGTTCAAACTAGAACCTGAGCAACCTATCACTTAAGCAGATGAATATGAAACCCCTCACAGCCACAGGGAAACATCTCCCCTTATAACTTGATTTGCACATCATTACTTTTTCAGGCCTTTCTGCAGTAGCTATGCAAAAGTGACCACCACAGCATCTATGAACAGTGGAGGTCCTTGTAGGGGCACCCTTGCTTGCTCTAACCTCAGCAGAGAGGGTTTTGCACCCAACGGCCCTGATTTTCCCCTTACAGCACCCAGCCTCTGCTCCTTCCCAGCAGACTGGCCCTCACCTCTGCAGGCAGGATCACCCGCTCTGCTCCTCACTCGTGCCTTGCATGGAGCTTTCCTTGCTTATTAGGTGTTCTTTCCAGACCACGGCGTTTGCAAAAAAAAAGGCAGTATATTTTAAAGAGGGCTAGCACAGCAATCCATCACCAGTTGAACTATTTTAATGAAGGTGCAGAGAGGAACGCAGGAAATGAGAAAACACTGACCTCGGCATTTTATAAGGCCTCGTGGAGTCTGAGGTTTTGCTGTCCTCAGTGACAGGGCCAGCTGGGACATCTACTGCAAGCAATTCCTCTCCCACTGCAACAGCAGGGTTTTATTTAATGTAAGGCTTACAAACAAACAAACAAAAACCATGTACTATGAATCAAGGCCTAATAATACTCTGTCTCAACTAGTACTTCCCCCAAAACCACTCGTTTCATAAATCACATAAGAACTAGCCCGAATTGTATTCTCACCTATTCCAGAACACAGCAATCTGTAATGATTAGGTCTCTATGTGGCTTCCACCTCTATAAATCCAGTGTTTAAGCTCAGTCATTCTGGACTGCCACTGCGATGGGTGAGATCTGATTTTGCTCTTCAGCTCAGGGCAAGCTGACTGCAAGGCAAAACTGCAGCTGGGAAAAAATCTTTACAAGTTAGCGCAGTGCTAAAACGCCAGCTGTGTTTGCACTGCAAAAGCATCTCTAGAGCTATGATGGAAAAACAAGCAAAACATCAAGGGCCATCATGCATCTTCCAAGAAATCACTCGCTTTTTAATGTCATAGCATCTGAAATGCTTCATTAAGCAAACGTTCTTGTACATAAAGGTAAAGTTTTTACAGTAGGAAGAATCAAAGGGAGGCCAAATTCTCACCATCATTTGGACACTTGGAAATGTCACCCCTGAAATGCAAACCGAACCAGAAAAATACAAAAATTGCAAATGGATAGATATGAAATATTTATATGTATGTGTGTGTGCTTTCTATAAGGTTGTTCTCTTCTTTCCCATCTGTCAAAGCTGCACTGCACTGTCTCTAAAGCACTAGTCTGGAAACTTTTAGACATGTGCCTATCTTTAATTACATGACTAGTTCCTTGAGTGCCAAGTGGAATATTTGCATACAAGGGAAGAGAAGGGTTAAAGTGCAGAGTTGTTACAGACTCAGACAATTTTCCTGGCCATCTTTGTGAGATAATTGAGCAGGAAGGACTGCAAAGCTGGAAGGATTCCCAACCCTTTTACAAGCAGGACAACAAACAACTGTGGAAACATTTAAATGAAAAGATCTGGGAGTAAATCCCTGGCCACACTGTTCATGTGAAAATCCCACTGCAGAGACTAGAAGAAATCTTCTATTAGAATGAGATGATTTCTGACATCTTACAACGCTTGCTGTTTTTGCCAAATATATTAAATAAAAAGAGTTAGGCATGTGATTTTACCACATGTGATAAGCTTCTTTCCTCATGATTAAATCTGTGATACTCCAAAAGCATCCTTATGACTTGGGGGCTAGAATAGGCAATTGTTTTCTCATCCCTGGGAATCTTTTTTCCAGCATTGTAAATGACCATGTTATTTTCAGCTGGAACAATCAAAACATGGACACCTTGAGCTGACTTTCAAAAAATATTTTGGATTTGATTGTTTCAGTGATTATATTGCAATTCTCCTCACTTCATAGAAAAATGAATAATAAGTTGTGTTTCTAAGTGAAGGAGATTTTGACGGTTCTGAAGGAAAAGATGAAAACGGTGCTGAAATGGGTAATACGATGAAGTTTTTTTTCATATGAGCAGTTTCAGGGTTTGGGATGTGGTTTTTTTTTTTCAGTTAGAAAATCCCAACTTTTTCCTTCTGCCTCCCACCGCTGCAAAATCCTACCGTGTTTTTCAGGAGTGATTTAAGCATTTTTGAGCTTGCCTTTAAAAACGGGTCTCTGGGACCCCTGGACACACAAGTGTTATCCTCTGCAAGATGACGAACATCCTCGTCTCAGAGACAGATTCATGGGAAAACCTGTGGCGCTTTCAGGTGATGCCACTTAGGTTGCTCAGTGCTTTACATAACTGGATCCAAGAGAAGTAGGATCAGAGGGTAATGTTCCCTACATTGCTAGTTGGGAACTAGCCCTTCACCCCTTTAGGGCATCTGTATGATTTATTATTTATGAAAGAAAGATTGATTAATTTAAAGCATGAAGCCTGTGCTGTTGCTGGTGAATTGCAGTCCCTGCATGGAGAGGGATAAAAGGTGCCAGACAACAAAAATGTGGGAGCGGTCGCAGTTTTTGGGGCTGGTCTAGTGGAAGGACAAAACGGGCCTTGTTGCAGAAGAGCACCAAGAGAGGGTCCATTCATAACGCCACCGGTGTCCCGCGCTTCAGCCGGAGCTTTTCCAGTGTTTGTATGTTTTTCCCTCCGTCGCAATAACAGCTCCAGCCCAAGCGATGGGCTAAAACAGGCGAGACCGGCCCCACTGGCAAACACCGGGTGGCCGCAGCGGCCTCCCCGCGGGGCCCCGTCAATGCGAGGCTTGTGCAGCGCGCGGGCCGCGGCGCGCGCAGACACCGCAGTCGGCTCTGCTGGAGCCACGTCCTGGGCTCCTGCTGTGGCTGGGGGCTGCTCCCAGGCATGCCCTGCCTCCTCTCACCACTTCCATCCCCGGCTCTCCCCCGGAGTCCCCAGGGCGGCCGCCTGCCCTCTCCATTCCCACTTAGTGAGCGCCTCCAGGCGCGGCGGCCGCAGCTCATCCTTCGGCTCCCCAAGCTGCGCATCGAGGCTCTTGCAGCGCCCCGCTGCAGCCTCGTTTAACTGAGCCCTCCGTGTTCCGCTTTCGCCTTGAGCAGATCTTTTCCCCGTCCCGTTTCCTCTTCTCCATCAGCCAGGCTCTCACCAGAGAGGAAGGAAGCGGCGGCGCATCGCGGCAGGGGAGGGCGAGGTGATGCTATTTCCCACCCTCCCGGAGGACGGAGTGGAGCAGTGCCATAGCAACGCCCCGGCGGCTCCCTAGATAAGGCGGGCAGCAGCAGCCCGCGGCGCCGCCACAACGTCCTTGCGCGCTCCCCACGCCGCCTCGTAAGTACCCCGGCCACGCGCCCGCCCCGGTCGGCGAGCCTTGCACTGCCCGCCGCGATGTTCGCTCTGCTGCGCTGCAAGGGTTGGGGACTTGTGGGCATTCCCGCTCCTCGGGGAAGCAGCTGGAGCTGTTGCTGCGGGGAGAAATCTGGGGGGTGATGAAGATGGGGCGCAATGCGTGGGATGGTGCCACAGGAGGAGAATGCCTTAGAGATGAAGGTTTCCACTAGCTTTAGTTCACAAGCACGTTGCACTGCCAGCAGATGGGGGGAGAATACCAGGGCTTCTTCCCCCATGATAAAGGAATGGCCCCTTTGCTCCCCACACAGTAACTAAGCACGGTTTTGTATTTCTAACTGCCTCCAAAGAGGAAAACTTTGTGATGGGTATGTGTGCAAATGTGTCTGGCATTTCTTTCATTGATCAAAGTTTTACTGTCGCTTTTTTTTCAAGTTGCTGGGAGATGGTGGGATTCAGTCCACAGTTCTACGTGGTTTTGAACTAGCTGCTAGAAGTAGTTTGTGAGAGGAAACTTCTCTGAGCAATTCTGTGGCCTCCCTGAATTCATCCAGTTATTAGTAGCAAAAGTTTTGGGTGGCAGAAGACAAGAAGATTAGGATTTTATACACCTATGTCTTATGTAAAAACTTCTAAGTCTGCCTTAGAAAATAGAAATCAGCCGAATCTGAGAAGAATGCTTGAAGAGAGCAACCTCATACCCAGCTAAACTTTGCAGAAGTTCAGCCCAGGCAGTATAATGAGGCTGTATTAGAAAGAAGTCACTCTGGTAGAAGAGCATTAAACACATGGTGAAACTTACTGAGAAGTTTGCAATGCAATGCAACACCTGCTTTTTGGGTGGCATCTGTTTTCTACCCTGACAACAGAAAACATATTGCCATGCTTTTTTTTTTTTCTCCAAATCCTACCTGGCAAGCAGTTATAGCAACTTTAGGATAGGATTGGGGTACTGGTGAAGGAACCTGCTTGTGGTTGAGGGACCCAAGCCTGGCTCCTTAGCATAGGTGAAGGAGACGAATGTGCCTGGGAACCGCACTGTCCCCAGCAGAGCTGCCTCACCTGAGCTCTGAGACTGCAAGGTGGGTGCAAGACTACTACACCTTCATACTAGTATCTTATATCCTCCTTACGCATATGTAAATGACATAAGGCAATGAAACTGCAAACTGAGGAGCCTACAGAGGACATGTGATGGGGACAGGGCAGGTTTGGTATTCCCAAGTAAGAGTCTACTAAAGGGAGAGTTTGCCCTAGGATGACCATGATCCCTGTTATGCCTCTTCATCCCTCTTAAAAGAAAACAAAAACAAAAACAAAAGCCTCCCCTCAAAAAAAAAAAAAACCACAATTGGGGAAAAAAGATATGCGGTTGCCGGCACTGTTTTACAAGGGATGGGTAGTGTCTCAGCGTGGCAGTCTGAGTGGCACAATAAGAACAATACCTGCCACTGAGAGCAAAGGTGAGTTCTTAGTAAGTGCTCTGGGTCCAGGAGAAGGCAAATACTGGTATCATACTGGTGTCTATGGTAACATGATTATCGGCTTGCCAAAATCTTCATATTAAATCCAGATTCAGATTGTATACTGCCACCCAACAAAAATGATGTTCTTTTAGAATACTTTTACTTAGGTAGAGCCCATGAAATTTCAAGATTGCTTTTATGACTTTGCATGTGCTGAAAACCAGTGCGTGCTTGGGGATTTTGCTGCTTTCAGCAGTCCCCTGGACAAATGAAATTTCCATGTACTTATGGACAGCACTAGGTAGTCTACTGAAACACTAAAAGGCAAAATTTGTACAGTCCTTGATCACTTAACAAATTCTGAGTGCTCAGTGCACAAGGAAATGACATATATGTACAACAAACCATGGCCTTCATGTATATATTTATGCCAAATTAGCCCCTCTATACTTTGATAGAAATTGCAGGTTGGAAATTCATTTCTCCATCCCATAGATAAGAATAATCGTGTTCATGATTCATTTGAGAAACAAATTGTCCCTTGGGTCTGCTTACAAATATAAATAAGAATCTAATTTCTATGGAGGGAATTAAATCCTACAATTCAAATGCTAGGGCATTTGAATTCAGGAAGAAATTCAGGTATAACCTTCTCTATCCAGAGCCATTTTTGTGCCCAGGTAAGAGTCAAGTGATAAAAGTTCAGCTCTTTAGTTTTGTTCTTAAAGTTTTAATGCTGTATATTACCAGACATTTTTCTCATGAGACATCACTTCAAGGTGGTTTAAATGCTGCATGATCAGATGTTCTCAACAGACTTGCAGAATTTTGGGTAAAAAAAGGACCTTTGCTGAGCATCACCCTAAGTCCCAGCCCCATTACTTAAGGCAAATACCTACGTAACTGCACACTGAAACAGCGAAATAAAACTAGTTTCTCTGCCCCTAGGTGGAATATTTTTACCTAACGGAACCCGAGAACTGGTCACACTGGACAATTTTTTTAGCAAATCAAAAAAAACTATTATTTGTGCTTGTGTGTGTGTTTTAGACTATGTTAGTATGTGGTATGGACTATGTATCTCTTGGGCCTGGATACTTATATGAGCATTTTAATTTTGCACATATAGCAAATAAAAGTTCAGGTCAAAAATGACTGGCAACATTTTGGAGTGTTCTCCTTAAGCTACCCAGAAACCCATCAATAACTAGGGTGATCATTTGAAACTAAAAGGTTCAGCTATTTTCCATCCTACAAGTGTCTTACAAGTGTGTGTGCCCAGGAGAGTCCTGCTATCACACCCCAGTGACTCTGCATGTGAGTGAGTCCTTAGGAGGATGAAATAGCTTTTAATAATCTGTGCTTTTCAGCTTGCCCTATCCTTCCTTACTCTTCTCTCTTTCTAAATAGAGCCAATCCTATTTAATGCTGAATGCTTTCACAAGGAGTAAATGAACTAAACTGGCAAAACTAGAACTCCGTCATGGCCAGCTTTAGGGAAGCATTTAGGCATCTCCATCAGCTCTGTTTTTTCCCAGAAGCTGGAGACTCCAAGTGGCTTAGCTGAGCACACATGCCTGTGGGAGAGCCACGGCCAAGCTATACTGTACAAAAGTCTCAGGCTAAATGACTATTGAATCCTAGTTCGTATGGAAAAATCTATACCCATTCCAGAAAGTGTCTCCTGCTGAGTGTGATTTAGTGCTCCACTGTAAACATCAAAGTTGCCTGAAGGATGAATGTGGCTCATTATGTCCAGAGATGTAACTGCGTGCAAAAAATAAATAAATAAAAAGGTCCATCACGTAAATTACAGGTCACCTACCAAGGTGACGCACGACTGCAGACAGGGCATATGAGGTTACCACAAACACTAGCAGGAAAGGAGTTGCACTTAACACTAAAATCCGGGAATGTGTTTCCGATTGTAAAGGCAAGTTAATGCGCTCCTGCAGTTACTGCAACACTCTCCCATTCCACATGTAACATTATTGGGGAATCTGTTTCTTTGCTGTCGGGAATTGATTTTGGTGGTTTGGGAAAGCGCCATTACAGCGCTCACATACATCACCTCCGTGTCTGAATGAGACCTGTGCATACTGTCCAGCGATGGGATACAGTATCACTACTGTCTTCTTATATCACAGGCACTGCATATAGTGTCAAATTACTGTTTTGTCAAGTTTTATGATATATTCTGGCAATCTTTCTGTTTTTGTTATTCTTTTGTCACATAGTTCGCAGTGTGGAAATACATTTGTAATCAAGGCAATGCAAGCCAGGGCAAAATCAAGTACATCTGAAGATATGCTATAAATCCCTGTTTTAAAGCGTTGAAGATGCTGAGGGCTAGGGACCTGTGATGGTGGAAATAAAAAGACAAATCTAAGAAAGAGATTTATTTGCTATTTTTCGAGCAACCATGTTAAGAAAAAGTAATTAAGCCTGCTTCTCATACTCTACATATCTCAGTCCTAGACAATCTCTCTTTATAAAGTTTTATTTTTATTAGATGAAGTAACTCAAATGAAACACCTTAGCGAAATCCAACCAAAGTTAATCAAATTTTAAAGACATTTCACTCAGTGCAGGTTACTACCAATGTTACAATTAAATTTTACTCTCCCCAGCATTTTTGGCTCAACACCTCCTGAAAAGAGTCCATAGTCTGAAATGGATCACTGGTTTTACCAAAAACATTATAAACAAACAAGATCGTGTTTAGAAAAGAACATTCTTCCTGTAACCATGATATTTAGCTTGCATCTGGAATGCATTCATCAGATCTCCTAAAATCAGATGGCACTGAAGATACAACAGTTTCTCATGAAAACATAAAAAGTAGTGTGGGCCTTCATGTGGCAAGTTTATCTTTTCAATAACATTACGTTTTATTTTAAAACACAGCTCTAACTGGTTTATGGAGTTGATAAAAAGAGCAATCATCTCTCACTCAACTGAATCCAAAGGTTTCTTTATGCAGGAGATCTTTGTAAGAGGCAAATACCTTTTATTTTTTTCCTGTAAAGGCTACTTGAGTCTCCAGGCAGCATAACCATTAAACACATGTGTGAAGCTGGGCTGGGCAAGTACTGCAGTGAGCATCAAGAGGTTCCACCTTTGATCCAAACCTGATTCAGCATTTATAGGATTTTACGAAATTGAAGGAATTTTTGAATCCCAAAGGACATGGGAGTTAATCCCATAAGTACATTATGAGTCAATGTTCCTGACCTTTATTGCTGCAAACCAGTGCTGCTCCATTTACTTTGAAGTCACTAGAGTTTCGGATGTTTTTTTCCATCTCCTAAAGAATTGGCTGAACGTATGAGCATGACTTTGGCCTTTCATATTTTGTTTGCCAAATATATGTGTGACTGGATTTTGCGTCAGGGTTAACTGATCTTTGTATAGATTCAAGTTTAGTCACGAAAAATGAAGTTCCGCGCCCTAAGCTTGTTTTTGTTGACAAACACCCATTGTAATTTAGGGAGAAATAATTTAGGTAATTTCTTTACCTCCAGAAAGATAAAACAAAGTCTCACAGCATAGTCATTCTCCCATTCTTTCTTCTTGTGTGATTTTCCCATTCTCCTTTCCCCATTCTTATCTGTCATGCTTACTTCCACCTTTCTCTTTTATTATCCTTCTCTGCACCACCTTTCCTTCTCTCTTTTTCTCCCATTACTGCCCTTCTTCTCCTCTTCACTGTCTCCTGTTTTTCGTTCCACATAATTCCCCTGCTTTTTAATTTTCTTCTACAAGGAAATCTCCACTTGTTTTTAATCTCCCCCAAAACGGAGAATAGTGTTAACTACTAAGAAATGGTATCATCACAGCTGTTTCTGCCTGAAGGGAGATACTTGTATCAACCAGGACACAACCTTAAGATCAAAGGTTTCTTTTTTTTTCTTTCTTCTTCTTTTTTTTTTTTTTCCTAGAACATTGCACTATTACTCTGACGGGTTTCTGCTAAGTCACTGCAGAAATTATCAGCAGTAAAAAAATGGTCTAATCTTCTTCTTGTGATGACAGCCTGAAGGGGGCAAAGTCGCAGCCTGCCTGGTGCTAGGGGAGATAGCCAGGCCCCTCTCCATTTATCCATAACCAAGGATAAAATGGGCCTGAAGTCCCATATGCAATCCACTGAGACCTACAGAATATAGGTGAATAAACAGCTTTGAGAAACTAGTCCCACGCATTTCTGCCAAGGAGATGTGTACATCACTGCTTCTGGGGTCTGAGGTCCCCGCCACCTTTCAGGTTCAGCACTCGCACCGGGGTCATCAGAGGCACCCGAGCTATTTTAGAGTGGCTGCAGTTGTAAGACTAATTAAGAACCATTGGTCATTAAAGTTAGATTGTATGATAGACGTCAAATACAACTCTGCTGGCTTAAAGCAGAGAAGAAAACCAGAACAAAATGTCCTGCTTTTAGCACTTATTTTGTGCCTGTGAGCACTGCCTGTATGGTCAAAGTCTTCTGTAGAGCTACTGTATTTTCTTTGCTTGTGTTACATTTTTTGCCGGAATGTAAGTGGAGAAATGGGATATTTAATGTTGGTAGCCAAGACAGTGAACAAATGCATCTCAAAATGCTTAAAAAAATCAGGCCAACAGACTGCATGGCAAAGAGCAGCTGGAAGGCAGGAACTTCTAATGATCTGGCTAGCAAGTGGATATATAATATCAACATGTCAGCTTGATGTCACAGTTTTGTGTTTTTTTTTTTAATGGTTGCTGCAGCTTCCAAGGGAAAAAAACCCTCAAACCCCAGTATTTCAATGATGTCAACAGAATATGTTCAGCCACTTGATATCCCCGAAGACAGACTGGACAAGCGAGATTCACACTGTAACCATTTAGGTAAGTGTTATTAGATGATGTCATTGCAGTAATTAGAGAGGTGTTATCTTTACATCCTTAAGTCCCGTCCAGTGGCTGTTTTTTCCCTCCAGCAGTACAACTGCGGCCTCATGAAACCTGATAGATTACACCTTCTGGTGACACTTCTGATGCCAGATGGAAAGGCAAAGAGTGTTTTTTTTTTTTTTCCTGCATATAAATATTAGCTGAAGCTTGGGGAGGAAGTTAATTGAAGAGGAGAAAAGGAAAAAAAAAGAGTCATTGTTCTTTTCATAGAAAAAGTAGAGTCGTTTCCTCATTTATACCACAATAAACTGAAAGATAGGGTATAGCTGAGCCTTCCTCGAACACATGCAATTTTGATAAAAAATTCAGATACTCCCCTTGACCACACTGGGATGATATTCTTAACACCTTTCCCCCTTAACTGTCTATCTGTTTCCTTCCCTGTGACTACTTTGTACACAACTTCTGCACCTAGAGTACCAGGCGCATCTTTGCTCTGCCACTCTCCTGAGTACCAGATTTCATGACTTGATAGATGTGCTTCCTGCATATTCATGGTCCTTGCCTCTGTTTCAAATGATGTTGCCTCATTCCAGCCTTGCAAAATTGTCATAAAGATTTACCAGCCCAGAGACAAAAATCTACTTGCTCGTTGTTATCTTTGTCATGGCAATAATGAAACACAAATGCAATTTCAAAAGAAGTATCTCACCTCAGGCAAGCAGCATTTTATAAACTTCATTTATCCAGCTTAAAAGGAAAGTATCTTAATCCTTCTTGAGTCCCACAGCACTGCTAACGAAAGGCACCACTTCTGTAACTTCTGTCAGTGCATGAAATAAAAATAATTGTTCCATAAAACTGATTATTTAAAGCAAACAGGAATTTGGGCAGAATTAGTTCCATTATACAGGCAAAAAAAAAAAAAAAAAAAAAAAAAAGAAAATCCCAGAGGAACTGAGAGATTAAATGACTTCATTAAGTTCGCACAGGAAGTCTGTACAGCCTAAAAAAAGAACACCCAACTTCCAGAGACTTAACCTAGAGGTCATCCTTCCTCCCTCTCGTCCATGGACTTACAGCTGTGTCCTGTAGCATGAGTGAGCCTGGGATTAGGCCCCGTTGTGCAAAAAGTTCAGAGTTAGAGGACAGGAGAGAGAATCATGAAGTGAAACAAGTAACATTTAAGAAATCAAAGCTTTGGTCTGTATGATGATACTAATGACAGGCTAGACTTTTAACATTTTCAGCTTGTGTAAGCATCCAGAAACGCAGATCACTGCAGAAAATCCGTGTCAGCCATCTAAGCCATCTGAGTCAGGTCTTGTTTTAAAGGAACACCAAAAATCCAGTGTAACATTATGTAAATCAAAAGTGAATACTGACTGCTCACCAGCTCTGGAAGTAAGGCCAGCTCTTGAAGTGAACAATATGCTGGCTTGGCTCACCAGTGCCTCAGTGCCCCATCTGTATAAATCTTCCCTTCATAAAAGTGCCCTTGTAACTCTTCAAGACACAGACCCACATAGTTGGGGGTGAATGAAACAGTCATGGCTTTGGGATTTCTAAATGATGGCACCTTCCCTCTGCCATGTAATACATAGCCACACACTTACGATTTTCTCCCTCTTTTTTTTTTTTTAAACATCTGCCACCTACAAATCAGAAGGACCACTGAAATCACTTGAATGCCATTTGTTATGGCACAGAGACCTCTTATACTGACTCAGATGAAAGCAGTATTATTAAAGCTTTTCTTTTCACCATCTGTTTTATCATTTCCCTTCTGCTTTCAATTTCCATTCATCTTTTCTTCTATGCAGAAGATCTTTCAGAGCAGCTGATAAAGAGCTGTGACCTCAAAAAGAAACCAAGAAAAGTCAAAACTATCCAGGCCTCCCAGAACACGGAACAGGACCAAAAAAAGCCAAGGAGAAAAGATACACCAGCAATACACACCCCACCACCCCTATCAGGTGAGCAATCCATCTTTTGACTTCCAAATTCAAATCCATTTCAGTGGATTGAATCTGGACAAAGGTCCAAAGATCCGTTATAATTAATATCCCTTTAGAAGTGAACAAGAAAGTCTATCTATTCTACATACACCTGGAAAGGCAGACTAACAGACTGGATTTTTCAAAAGCCTTCATTTTTTAGACTGAGTTCTCACACCATCTGTAAATATCAATGTCAGTGTGTGTGTGTGTGCTTCTGTAAAAAAATCCTCCCTTATAGCTCACGTTCTCATTGTCATTATGTGACAAATGATGTGTGCTTATTTCTAATAACTGAGCCACAGCCGGCAATCACATTCAATTCAAAATCAAAAAGGATCCAACTCCTGTACTTCCTTGCGCAGCTTGTGCTCAGTGGGACGTGAGCACAGCTGTCTGCCCACTGTTTCTCTGGGAAGACGCAGGGCTCTTGTGAACTCTGGCAAAGGGTGGGTGTTTCAGGAAGCCAGAAACCACTGGAGCAACAAAGAGACTCTTTGTAGGATGCTCTCTGCTGCTGTTCATCCACAGACCTCTGACATCTGAGAGCCAATGCCACCAACCTGGGGAAAGGAAGGAGGAGCTGGGGACTGCCAATGAAACATGATGATCTTCCAAGTGTCCCTTGTTGGTACTGGGGAATAAATGTTTACCACTTCTCTCTGCTAACAAGCAGTCCTTGCATTGCTCTCCGGGGAGGGACCAGCATTCTTGTACGGAGCACGTTGCATTTTCCCATGCTACACATACACAGAGGAGTTAGCTGGTAACTGCTAGCACAGTCGCCTGTGTATCTATCTTCAATGGTGCACACTTACCAGATGAAAAACAAACAACTGTTTTTTTCCAGTATGTGTAATCCAGGTGTTGAACTCACCACTCTATACAGTTGTCTTTGCTCAGCTTTCACGTGTATCCATCTGCAAACATTTCTCTCTTAGGGAAGAATGGCCCAGAACCTGGAGAGCTGCATTTTTTATCTGAAGTATCCATCTCATTTCTGTGTGGTCACATTGCTCCTAAGTACAGGCTTGAGCATTCATATGATTAAACAACTTTGAGAAGATATTAATCCTTTTGGAATACAAGACAGAACTCATCTTCGCCATCATTTCTGATGGGCTGCAGCTTAGTCCACTATGTACCAGCAAAAACCAGCTGGCTTAATAGCATCACTCATTCACTCTAGTCTACAGGATATACCTTACATAGAGAAAATCCACAACTTTGCAAACCATAGAGAGTAGATACACTGCACAAAGTACTCACACTGCACTGTGTTACACTCATGCAGTGTGAAACAAGGCTGAAGAAGTATTTTCTTTCATTCCTCCCTGCAGGCATACTTTCAGACTTCTCTGATAACCTGCTGAAACGGTATGGTATCACCGAGAAACCACAGAGGGAGCGAGTGAGTCCAGGCTCTCAGATCACTGAACTGGAACAGAAGAAGCCCAGGAGAAAAGATACACCTGCAATACACATCCCACCCATTTTAACAGGTAAGAAACTTAGCTAAAGATGTTCTAAAGAGGAAGCCCACAGTGACCAGTGTCAAAAATATCATAAGAAGGAGGATGGAAGGAGGCTGTCTGTTCACTCCACTTAGCAATTCTTACTAATCTGGGCCTGCTAGTTCAGAGATGTAATAGCAGTAATGGCTCACAGAAAGCCTCAGTCATATCCTCTCCATCAGCTGAAGGGATGGGGTGGACAGAAGAGAAGATCCTACTTTTGTGCAAGTCAAGATACTGATGAAAGTCACTGCCTTTCAAACTCAAGTAGATGTGAACTTTTAGGTCACCAGCCCTACCTTAATTCACACTGCATCAAATAGGATAACCCTGACCTGAAGAACCTCCTGTTGGTTTCCACAGTCCCTTACGTGCACCGAGGAAAACAAGCTGTGATGAACTGCCAGTTAATATCATCTTAAAGTGCTTCTGAAAAATGCCTGGAGTGGAGCAGCTAGTTTGCTCAACAGCCACATGGATTCATCCATGTTTTGGTCATATAATCCATGTTTTGTTGAATTTCCTCCATCCCTATATCACAAGGAGTCTCAAGGAGTCAAAGAAGGTCTTTCGAGATGTAAAGACCTGTATGTTAATTACTACTGATAGCCAGGGATACAGGAAATATTGCCAGTCTGCCTGCTATGTACCAACTATTTCCAGATCTCAGGGTGGAACAAAATGTGAATGAATGAAAGAAAGAATGAAAAACCCAAATCCAAAACTTATGTCAAGTGCCTCATAAAGCAGCCTCTGGGAAGGAACACACCTGACATTTTCTATACTTTCTTATTGTGGCCTTGAGTCACAAAAGAAGCAGAAGTTTAAATTTTAAACATATACTCAGATTCTGCCAGAAAACATATCTATAAAACACCTTTCTCTTAGGAACCTCTAGTTCGGTTCTGCTGTGATCTGGCACTACTGAGCAGCAAGGCGTACTACATGAAGAGGTCCTTGAGACAAATCCTTTGGTTGAGTCACTAGGGAAGAGCTGAATATATCAAGCAGCTGAGCTTTAGGTTGCTCTTTCAATTTCCTGAGCACCTAAGAATTGTCAGGTGTGTAAATGGCTTCTTTAGTCCCAGAAGCCATCAGTACTTGTACACATCTCCTTTCCTTATCAATCTGATCCTTCATAACTGTCTTCCCACCTCCAGAAACATGTGTAAGTTAATTTTTCATATAAGCAGCTTTACATTAACCAATATAAAACTCCCAAGAGCAAAGACAACTATGACTGAGGTTTCCAGAGCAGGGCAGTAAGTGTAGCAAACACTAATGACTTGCAAACTTATCTACTCAAGCAAAACACAATTTTTTATACCCTAATTGAACTCGAGAATCCCTTGGCCTGCAGAATTAGAGCTGCTATAAGTGAGTCACCGGAACCCTGGTCTGATCATTTGCTGGGGAAAAAAAAATGGCATTTTAGCCCAACTGCAAGTGCTCTAGTTTGGGATATTTAATATAAAACATGGATCTGCTCATGAACTGCTCATATAATTGCTGGAGGAAATTATGCAGCAAAAAGAATTCACATGATAAATAAAATTAAGCAGAAAAAAAAATGTAGTCTGTCAGGTATCAGAAGCAGGAGCAGAGGCCAAGTTTATCAAATCTTTAGACATTTGTAGCACTTTCGAAGATGTTATGTGTCCCTTGGACCTCAGAGTGTATGCAGAGCAGGAGAATCTGGATGTGAAACATGTTTGATGATAGAAATCAGAGAGAAATGTGTGACTGCAGCTGAGATGTTTGACTCTTGTTTTGTGATGTGATCGATTGTTGTTTAACAGGATGCAGCAAGGCTGGATTATTTTCTTGCCGTGGATCTACAAAGTTCTGACTGGATTAACATCTAGTCACTTATTGCTTTAACTGTCTAGCCTTAGTTATCTCAAGTAGAGAGTTAAGGGAGAAAGAAGAATCATGCCACTTCTTGCATCCCTTGAAGGCTTCCTCTTAAGCTCTGAATAATTTTAAAAGGAAAAAGAAGCTAATATAAGTTATCTGTTAACAGTAACATGCTACTAGAAACCCCAAATTCATTGGTAGTCAAAGGAGATAATAATAAAACTAACATGGGAAAGAACATAAAAAAGAGAAAAAATGCAGTGACCTTGAAATGCATGACAAAATTCAAAATATGCATTTATTTTAGAGAAATTATAAAAACTAATGTATTTTTTCTATTAAATGACTCTTTCTAACCTAGTGGTGTTGTGACTTTCCAGCAGTCATCATGGACTGTCACGGCAGCCTGCTGAATGCTGCCTTGCCCTGCAGACAGCTTTACTACATCCTATTTTCTCAGTCCATTTTCTAGCAGTTGATTCCCTCTGGCAGATCTGTGTCAGCAGCAGAGCAGCCCAGGAGTTGGAATGCCTGAATTTGATTCCCTACTTCACGGATGCCTATTTTTCTTTTCAGGGTACATACCAACATACAGATTTCTGCTGGTTAGAAGTCGGTGGCAGCGGGTCCACCACTCGCCATGAGAAAGTGACTCATTGTGGCTGAGGGCTAGTCCAATATTTACTATTTGTTTACTTTCAGGGTTATCCCATCAGGCAGCAGACAGAGAATAAACAGACTGAGCTCTTGTGGAACTGCCGTGCAAAATAGCATCTGAATTATAAACTCAGAGACCTGAGAAGCCCCAGCAGGTCTATGTGCACTAAATAAACATGAAAAGGCCCTTCTGTCCCACTCTCCCTGTTAGTAATGTTGCTGGAGGTACGCAGTAGCAGGGTCATGTGTATCCCTTGTAGCCTCTTGTTGAGGATTTTTACTGTTTCCCCCTTCTGATTCCTCCCAAATGCTGCAGTTCGAAATGTATTGTAAATGATAGAAAAAAAAACTAACCAAAACAGAACAAAAACATAATTGTTTGCAGTATCAGAGCTTATCCTTTTAAGCAACTGTCCATACAAGTCATTTTGTTGTAAATATAGATAAAAATGGCAGCTGTGTTGCATCTCTCTATTGTGACCAGCTGGTTATGAGCACTTGGGGACTCTTCCTGTCCTTTTTGGATGGTCAAAGGCTGTATCACAAATAAAAATAAGTCAAAGAGGCCATAAAAAGTGGGCAAAATCACAAGTATTTACTGAGCCTCATGTGACCCAAATGAGAAGTAAAGTCAGTTTTACACCTTGCAAACACCAAATACAGGTTAATCCTTAGAGAATTCCTGCACTGATAGAGAGCAGATACAACTGGGAATAGGTAAAGAAAGGTGGCTGCTAAATTATGATCTCTACATTATTGCCTGAAGGATCCCATGTCTCTCTGTAGTCTACAGCAGGCTAGAGAAATCCATTCCTTAGCCAAGTTAAATGGTAAAGTATGAGTGCCAGAAAACACTCCAATTGTACTTCTAAATTGAATAAGACATCAAACTCTTACTAAAGTGCTCCACATATCATTGTGCTATAAGTATAAAAAAGAGCCATGGGATAGAGACCTCTGTTAGTGGCCAGGTCCTTTCAGTCGGTCAGCACCTTGGCTTTCATTTGGAAAAAAAAAAAGTAAAAATATTGAAACCACAATT
>NW_010582827.1:62846-105273 GCF_000705375.1 Tinamus guttatus
TCCTGTCAACCCCACTTAGCAATGTATTCAATTAACTGAAGGATTTCTAAGAGCTCTTTAAGCTATGGGTTTACACAAGAATGTAAATATCTGCGTAATTATGGGAACATACTTCCTGAAATGTGGCTGCTTTGGGCTTCTTAATCAGATCAGAGATAACTAGCAAAACCACAGTTTCAAACCCTCTTCCTTCTCCATGCTCCAGTGCTCCTCCAGTGCTACCCTGCCTCAGGGAAAGTCTCTGAGTAATGAGCACGAGCACAGCAGTTTACCATGGCCTCCTTCCCCTTTCCTGTGGAGGGGATGTGACTGGAGAGCCCCCTTATTCTTCCAACCCAGCCGCAAGGGTGGTCTGTAGACAGGCAAGTGCAGCTAGTACCATCTTGGCAGTCTTCTGAGAGGTCCAGAACTGGGTGGCACCTGGCAAACAGTTGATGTATATAGCCAACTTTTACTTCTGCCCATAACTGAGCTCCCTAATATCAGTTCTCATGTCTCTATGAGCTTCCATTTGGTTGGTTTGGTTGCAATATATGACTACATTGTACTTCCTTTCTTAAGTCAGATCTCTTGGAAGATAATAATAGAAAAATCTACCAATGCTTAGAATGTATCTGGGAGATAAACCACTTTTCATAATTCCAACATTCTGCCCACTCCTCTAAACCAAAAATTCCCAAACTTAATTCAACAAAGCATGTTTTGTCCACAAATGTTTAGTGGCATCCTATCAAAGAAAAAAAAAACTCTTTTTCTACTGGTATAGAAGTAATACTAGTTAAGGCATCCCATCTATATCCTCCTTCTACTGTTTGATATGAAATAGTTGATGTTAAAGGCATGTAGTTGTCCATGAAGTTGCTAATGGTCCATGATCCAGAAAGTTAAGAACCTACAACTGTAGGTGAAAACTCTGTCCTCTTGTGAGCTTTGCATCTTGAACACTGTTGGAAACCTTTGGAGTCCATCATTCAGCAAAAATATTTGTTGATAATGACATATAGTCTTGCTGGAGCCTCAGCTTGGCTGCTGCATTCCAACTCTCTCTAATGTCTGCTCTGTAAGGGCAATTTTGAGTGCTAGAATTAGGAAATCAGAACTACTTTTTTGTTGTTTTAAATAAAAGTGATGAGTGACATTGGACAAGATCACAAAACAAAACACAGCTTCATTTAGCTTGCATTCCTTATCTCATTATTTCATTTCTGAGTTTACCCAAAAGTTAAGCTGATTCTCTCATCAAAGATCCACTGTAGCTTCACATTTCAAGAGTATTTTACTTGAGTAAAGTGAGTGTTTTCCTCGTTCCCAAATGTGTCATGAGAGAGAAAAAAATATTTAAAGACAAAAGGAACAAAAAAAGCTTGTATTTTTGTTATACATAAATAGAAGTCTACATGGGGAACACTTGCTTCCACCTCTAAAAATCAGTATCATTCTCAGCAGGTAACAATAGTGATAACTCACTCACTCAACAGCCATTCAAATTACCATTCAAATGCAGTTCTTTTTGTTGAAAAATAATATTCATTCATCCCTTTCAACTTACTGCACAATCTCACTGAAATAAGCTACTTCATGAGAAATGCATGTGGATAAAGCAGTGCTTAGATGAAGGGCAATATAGGTTAACATTTTCTTTAGTTCATCACCTCTTGAACAGACTCCAAAGCTGAATAAAATCTTCCCGTGTGGTATTGCTCTATTTTCAGACTTCATTAAGGCTGAAAGCCTTCACTGTCCAGGGGTTTTCAATGCAAAAACAAGCAAAACAAGTCGGTTTGAGAGAACAACTCAGCTGGTTAGCGCAGACTAAGAGCAAACAGTAGGAGACTGAATTAGAGAAGGATTTCTTTGGTCTCAACTGAATGGTTACCCTCATCCTGTTTTTAGACTATATTAATCTCCACCCCAAGAAAAGTAGACGTAAAAAAATACATCTCAGAGGTCTGTTGCTTTATACTACAAAGAGGCAAAAACAACACCATCAGTTAAAATGGGGATCAATAACACTTGTCTGTCTAAAATATTGGCCTCAGCTTTATTAGTTATTTAATTAATAATTAAATAATTAGTTATAATATTATATATATAGATATAAAACTAATAAATGATTAGTTATAATGATTGGTATAAAATGATATTACATAAAAGTCCCAAGGTCTGCCAGAAGAGGTGGACTTACTGTTTTAAGTATGATATAGATATACTTGTGGACAATATGGTCTATAACCTAACTAGATAATTAATAGAGAAAGACTTTGGAAGAAGGAAATACTTGCACATGGGAAGGTATGCCACATAGCACATCTGCAGCTGATGAGCCAGATTTCTTGAATCACCTTCCCATGCTTTAACTGTGAAACCAAATTTCTTTTCAATATTAAGTCATATCATTCTTCAGCACTTTTATGATGGAGATGAAGCTTTACGAATTGTTTTTCTTCTCACTTCACAGGATGGATACCCTGAAAAGTTGATTTGGATCCCAAACGTCAATTATTCACATCCAGGCTCAGAGCCTTTAGTGTGTGAATCTGTCATAATGCTGAGCTCAATTCTATTTCTTTTGCAATGTATTGATACTGAATATATTGATATTGAATAGGGAATCATACTTGGCATGTGCTATTTTAATATTTGCCTCCTTTGGGATATGCGTTACCAAAAAGAATCATGAATAACCTTGATGACACAGACTGACTCAGTTCTATAGATTAACTACAATGTTTATTTCATCATGCCTTTATTCCCTTTTTTTGTTAATTTCCTAACCTTTTTAGCAAACAGATTCTCAAAATACTTTAGTGTATCTGCTTTCACAGGTAGCTGAGCTATGCTGGATTTAAGACTAACTGATAATTTTAGCTAATAGTGCAGGTCCTAATCTAGTTCACTAAATATCAAGAGAATGATTTGCCAAAATAAATGAAGAGTAACTCCCATGATGTCTGAAAAGCTATATTAGGATCAAATTATTAGAACAGAAAAGTTTTCCTTAACTTGATTTTTTTTCTAAAGAAATAATATTTTAATTAACTTCTTTTTATTCTTTTGCCTTCTGTTTTTAAGGCACTAGGCTACTTACAGAAGAAAAGCAAACGGTGATTATGGAAGATGAAGAAAAGGAAGGAGACACAACACCCAGTTAAGATTATAGTGATATCTCCAATAATGTAATGTAAATAATAATTCTGGGTCATTCGAAGTGGCAGCGCATAGAGAAAAAAAAAGCCCATTCATTTTTATAAATAATAATTCTCTTAAATATGCACTTGAATTTAATTTATCTTCAAGTGCTTATCTGCATCTCATGAAATCCCAGGAAGCAGCACAGGAGGCGACAGAAAATTCATTTACACCTGGAGCTGGAAGAATTCCCTTGGCTGATTCAGAATCGTTTTCCAGTACTTTTGTCTACAGGGATTCCATCTCAGATCAAATCTGGTTTTGCATAACACAGTGAAAAGAAAAGGGTCAACACAAATGGCACTGCTGACCCAGCGTCAGCACTAGATACCAGCGTGGATGTTAGCATAGGGCAGTGCATTTTCTGGCCATTCTTTCTTGATTATACAGACTGTGTTGGCGTAAAAGCCTGGCTTTTCCTTTTCCTCCCTCCTGTTCCCCTAGGATGTAGCACATCAACTAGAGACTCAAAACCATGTTTTTCTCCTGACTTTCTGCCTCATTAGTCCAGCTTTTCTCTGCTGGAATATTGTTGACTGCAGTGAAGTTCCCACGTGGAAAATTGAAGTGATGGACAGTGTGGGAGAGAAGGAATCAAGCCTAGAGTTCCTGAAAAGCAAAGCAGACACTTCCTATGACTGTATCTGTTCACAACTTTGTTTGTAAAGAGAAAAAGGTAGGTTTATTGTAGTAGGAAAACTTAAAGCACATCAATAGTGACACATCAAGCAAAGCACAGGGCAAAGTCCTCAGAAAGGGACCATACTGGAAGTGCAACATTTGCCTGTTGTACCAGTATAGTCTGTTGATTTTTTTTTTCTTTTAAAGGTTTTATTCCTACGCAGGTGAAAAATGAATGAATTGGATACCTGATCCTTTTACTTTACATTTTTTCTCTTGATATGTGCTTTTTAAAAAAGTCCTAGCTTGTCAGTTAGGAGGAGCTGGGAAGACTGGAAATCACAGTGGAGGATTCAGAATTGAGTAAAAAGAACAGCATTACTCAATCACGTGCATACTGAAAGGTAAAACAGCATCCCGCTTCTTACCTAATAAGTTAATTCACTGATTCAACCCGGAATTGCTCTTACAGCTAGCTACAGGCTTCAGCATTTGTACAAACAGGTGGGTACCTGTAGAATATTATACAAAATAGGTAGGACTGAGTAGTTCTCTGCTTACCTTAATAGCTCTGTATGCTAGATGGAGCCGCGCTGCCAGATGGATCCTTCAGGACCTCAGCACAGAGGCTAAAGATTATCCAACCTGGCAGACTGAACTCAGTTACTTTTTTAACACCCTTAGGCAAACAGCTGAGGTACACACTAGCTAGGACTTCATTTGCCACAGTGACTGACCCAGCATCTTTCATACGAATGCAGTCCATCCGCAAATGTTCAGCTATGAGATGTAACCAACAAGCTTGTAATAAAGGATGATATACTGAAGCATACAACAGACTAAGATATACTATTATTATTATTATGGGACATCTGATAGCTAGAAGGTGCACTTTTTATTCTGTTAGTTTATCGGTGAGACAGATAGATAGTATTTAAAATAGGATCAGCAAATACTTGAAATAATACTATTCATGTAAACAACACAGTAAAGTTTGTCATAGCAAGTATAGAAATATAGACATAATCTATACTTATGAGCCAGTTAACTGTGTAATTTTTAGTTTTTGCAATTGGAAGCTACAATTCTATATCTGTATAATTTCCTTTCAAGCACCACTGAGATATTAGAACCTATATTTCATGTCCTTAGAAACCAGATTTTTTTTTTGGTGGACAGTATTTCTCCTACCTTGAAAGCCCTTCTCCCTGTCAACCATGTTTTTTTCTGGATTTCACCCAAATAACCCAAACAAAGTCCAATGATTAAGTACAGAAATATTTACAAGACATGGAGCAGGGGTAAAAGTTGCTAAGAGGCCAACTCAGCATATATTCACAGACTGAGACTATGAATAGAATCAGAATAAAGGCATATACTGTTTTGCCATTGTGAAAGGAGGCCCATAGCATAAGAGACTCCCTATACTTCTCGTGAGGGCTAAGGAACCATGACAGCAACTTGCTTTCATGTAAGAGACACAATTTTTAAGGTGGAACGGAGAATTATATTGGTGCTGAAAGAAAATAAATGTCAGTCTTGAGTTAGTCAAAGAAGATATTCATATATTTACACATGACAGTTCACACCTGCTAAGAACCTGAGCAAGATGAGAAATTAGTCTCTTCTGACCTTAAGTTCTCCTTTTCTGCAGGAAGGCTTCATACAATTTCAAATAAAAAGAAACACCAAACTCTATTATCATCTTCCTTAGAGTTACCACTCCAAACTTGTCTCTCTGCAAAAAGATAAAGGTTTCCCAGAGTTTATTGATAATAATCTCCTGGCCAAACTCATTCCTCCTTGAATTATATTGATGTCAGCTGAACTGTAGCTGGGCAGGTGAATCTCACCTAAGTCTCTAAAGGAGCTTTAGTCCCATACAAAAGTTTATGCCTAGTGTGAAAGAAATATATATCATACTCACCTAAGGCCGTCAGCCTCTGCTTCTGTGGTGATATGAGGAGAACAGAAGGAAATATCTACATAATGTGCAAAGTCGGGGCCATCCTGTTGGAACCAGCACAAACAGCATCAATAAAATCAGTATTCATGGAAGGCCTTTTCAAGATTTTAGCTGATTCTTCTGCAGACCAGAACTTTCCTCTGATGTGAAGGTGTTTCAGAGAAGTTACGCAGAGAAGATCTGACAGATTTCAGAAAATGCCCATATCACTTCTCCCAGCTGGTGGCTCTCCATGGCCTTGCTGAGCACAGTGCTTTACTCTGTCCTGAAAGCACTCCAGCCTGGTTGCCCCAGGACTCTGGAGAGTCACCGGAGATGCCTCGAGGAGCAGAAAGCCTTGGTTAAAAAAGCATCTTATCACCTTGTTGCCTGAGCATCATGGCTCAGCTTATTTCAAAGGCACATCTCCCTCAGTGCAGTCTGAACCTGGGTCTCCTTGTGAGGTTGGGTGAATATTTTCAGTATATAATACAGCAGGAGCGAAAGTTTGGAGTCTTGAAAAGATTGAAAGATAGAGATGAACATCAGCAAGAAATTAGCAATGAAAATGTACATGCTTAAACATGAAGGCCGCTAAAAAAAAAATACCAGAAGGAAAAACAGGACGTGGATGACTTCATTGCTCTGAAGATGATACTTTGTTCAAACACTGGGGAATGCTGACACAGGTTAATATGAACAATATATATCACACTTTAAGGCTACCAACAGCACTATATGTCCCTCTCTGAAGAGGAGTTACAGTCCCAATGACACCTCTGATGGCACAGTGGCCTAATTTACCATCCCCTTATAGATCAACTTGAAGCCCAACCATAAAAATGCCACAATATACATTATTTGTTGCAGTTCATTTAAAATTGCATATTCATATCTTGGCAATTGGGCATTTGCCATTTTTCCACACAGAAGCAACCTGAACAACTAGCAAATGATCTTTCAGTTGGTCAAATTAGTAAAGAGGGGAAGGGATTGCAGTGTTTCTGGGAAGCAATGTGTTGTACTGCTTCTCAAAGCTTTGATCTGCCTCATTGCATTAAGTGAAAGTGTCTAAATGTTACTTTATTTAGGAATAAGATCTGATTTGAAAATATCTTATAAACACCCACCATTCCTTCCCCCCAAAACAAAGCTTTTAGGTGGGGCAGAATCCTGTGTGAGCTGTACACTGGTGTGAATGCAGGTTTATTTACTGTCCTTCAAGCTGTAAACCCTCTGAGCCCATATTTTGCTAAAATTGTAGGAATTGCTTTTTTAGATAAACATCCAGAGTCTATGTATTCTGAGGTGAAATATTTTTGTATCAAATGCTCCTTAGAGCTTCCCTCTGGCCATTACAGTGAAAACACAAGGTTGTAGAAAACCAAACTACGGATTTCATCCAGCAAACTCCAAGCATTAGCAGTATAAGAGGACAAATATCCTCAAGCACCAATTTTCTGAGGTGCTGGTAACAAATTCAGTTCTTGTTTTCCACTGCCAGTTATCTCTACCAGGAGATAGGTACACTGCTGATGGGAACAAAAAGCTCACAAGCATTTCCATAGCACAGGTAGAATTTAGGGTGCCACAGATCACTTTGAGGTATCTACACACCGGCATTGACTATCCTGGGGTCTTGGACTACATTCAGACACCTGCATTTAACTGGAATTGAAGCCCACCCTAGAAGTTTGCACTGCACAGGGGTACCAGCTCAATGCTTAAGGGAATGAATAGCTCCAATCATTTAATAAAAGATGGAGTTGTTAATGGCTAGTATTTTTAGAGCGAATTCTGGGGCAACTTCTACCTAGAAACTAAGGGAGAGTTCTCCACTTATGATGGAGTTGCAACAGTGGGACCTTGTGATTGAGTGATATTCAACTAAGGATTGCAGGAAGCCCATCATGTATCTGAAGGAGATATTATTAGCACTGTGGTAGTGCTAACCATGAGGTTCACAGGGTAAGTGTTTTACTAAGCTAAGCAAAAACAGAAACAAATTCAACCAACATAAATAGCACTACCACTAACCTGCTAACACCTGCTATCTCTACAAATAAAGCACACATTGCGTTTAGTAACGTTTAGACTGAAATTTTCTCTGATTGATTTTTTTTCGGCTTTACTTTTTTTTCTGTCCTACTGGTTCATAAATAGGCAATCCTATAATGCTTTGATCACTTAAAGGCATAGATTGGTTTGGTTATATAACTGGTCATCTTCTTCCATGTCCTATGCTATTGCCATCTTTGGTTATGCATGTTAAAAAAAAAAAACTTTCAAGAGCAAACAAACTTTAAAATATGTTTTCTGTCAGCGTGATTCCACGGTATTCCTATGTAAAGAGATATGTGCAGCAGTTGCATCTTCAAATGCAAAATAAAAAATGCAGACCAGTGAAGCATGTTAGAAGTTTTGGCTTCTCATTTGTACTTAACTAAGCTCATAAAACCACTTTATTCAGTTACTTACATCCCCTAATAAAAGCCATGGGCCTTTTACAGTGAGTCAGTGCAAACTAAAATGTCGATATTCTGGTAATGTGGCATGTGTAGCTCTATGAATACAAGGAATGAGCATTAGAAACTGTTGTTCACTTCATGATGCTGGCTCCTAATCCTGCAGGAGAATCTGCATCAGTCTCTCTGGCTCAGATGTTGTGAAGGAACTTAAATCCTTATAACTGACATGCTGAAGAGCCTTGAGAGGATACGAATCGAACAGATAGGTAAAGCAGAAACTAGAAAATACATCCCAGCAGTGCACGAATCTCTTGTAGTGGGTTAGTTGTGTTCATTCTTATATATGAGAAGATCCTGTAAAATGCAAGCTGAGTATATGACCACGAGATACACTGCCTCAAGCTTGGGATGTCCCAGGCTTCAGATAAGTTTTTAGGGCCTGCAGGTGGCCTTGGGAAATGCCATATGAAAGACTCATTTATACCCTGCTAGCCATTGCTCATCCTTCCTCCCTTCTCCTCTTCCTCACTGCTGCAATTGTCCATGAGGATTTTGGAGATAATCTGCCCTTCCAATCCATATTCACAGAATCACAGAAATATGTACAATCAGGAATGAATAACAAAGTGTCTCTCTATGCTCCAATCAATACAGATTTTAACATTCTGCTTCATACTTCATTCTGATTCATACTTCAATCCTTTACTTAAAGTAACAACCTTCTCCAGGAAAACAGAGCACAAACCTTTCCTACCACAGCAAAACCATCCATGACTAGAGCAACGACTCAAGTCAAAATCAGACTACATGAGTGTTAGATTTTTAGACTTTTAAAGAGGGATGGATTACTCAGACTTATTTCTACGCTGGAAGCAAGTGGTTAAGTGGTTAATTTAAAAATCATTAATATAAAAAACGCTGAGTGCCTTGCAAAGCCAGACCTCATTCAAATAACACATTTTGGTTTGGGAAAATATCCCCCCGATGTACACTAGATGTCAGTGTTGGATTGAGACAATGATCCCACCTGCTCCCTTGAGTAACTCAATCCATGAGGCTGGATGACACTAGCATATGCATTCCTACGCTTAGTTTTTTTCTGATGTGTCCAGTAGTTATATGAGGCAACCTTCACAAATGCCTTCTCTACCCCACTTTGAAATATTTTAATTGGGCCTAGAACCAGACACTTATAAAAAGAGAAGAGACATCTTAAGACACCTTCCAGCGTCAATGAACATCAGCATAAAACTCCACCGAAGAGGACTCTAATAGACAGCAATACAACACAGAACTTGGCTGGCAAATAATGTGAGCAAAGAGGATGCTGATCAGGACTAGATTAAATTCTTGATAATTATACAATAATTATACAATAATTATATTCCCAATAAAATCTCAGATATGTCATTTCTTTTCTCTTACACAGCAGTAAAACCAAGATGACAATTTTCCTCTGCTTGATGGCATAGGGAAGAAAATGAAGAGGGAAAACAAAAAGATAAAAACACTCATGTTAGATGTTTGTGGCACAAAACAATAATCCAACCAATAAAAGAGGAAGAAAAGGAGCTCTGGCTTCTTTTGCCTATTTGGGTGGCTCAGTGACCTGGACCAGTGCTGTGCACTCATCCAGAGAAGTCAGGCAGGATTTTGATAAGTGAATTGTTAACCAACAGCGTCCTAAGGAGAAAGAAATGACACAGACAGAAAGTGTGTTTGGAAGAATAGTATAATTTGGCTTGTTTATACAACCTATTCATGTAAAACATTTCTGGGTATTTTACAGGCAAAATATATTTCTCTGGGAATTCCTAGAGATAAACCACAGAAATAGAAGGCTTTAAAGTGCATTCCTCTTTACATTTGGTTTAGGCAATGGGCAGCCCAGTTGCTGGAGTCCCAAGGACTCATGGAGTTCAAGGACAGTGCTACAAAAATCAGGTTCCTAGTAAGGTTGTCACACAAAAATAACCAATACAGCATTGCATCAGAACACTTGGCCACCTGTATGCTGCATTCACCTGTTTTATGGAGATTTCCAGCAAAATACTGCAAACTGCTATAAGACTTTAGGGCAAGAGCACACAGAACTGCAGCAGTTCTTCTAATGGAGCAAGGGGCATCTGTAACATTCCTCAGCTGTCTTCTTAGAACAGGCAACCTTGATTTTATCACATCACAATTTTTGTATAGCAATGTTATATATACTGACCGTACATAGTTACAGATCTGTGGTGTATAATAGACAGGTAAATCTGCAGTGAGTCAATTTGTAGAAAATAGGAAGAATAGTATTAGTAGATTCAAGGATAAATATAATATGTAACAGAATAGTCAATATATATTTTTTACAGAGAAAACATGAATCACAAATCTTTTAAAGTTCCTTGGAGGAGCATACAAACATCTGTAGTTTTTCAGAAAGATTTTGACAATGTGCTCCAAAGACCGTCAAGGTTGCTAATCTGTCATAGATTGAGAAAAGATCTTAATGTGATCTAAATATGGACAAATAACAGATTAATAACAGCGGGTTGAGGGGGAAAACAGGATCAAGTAATCACTGTTCACAGTAAATGAGGATAACCACCTGTTCTGTTCAACACGCCTATCCAGAAAAAGTGATTTGGAAGAGGTATAGGTGACAAGAAGAAAACAAAAAGGGATAAAAATATGGGATATAAAGGGAAAAAAAGAAAAAAGTTTGCTTCAGTGTAACCAAAACCGCTCAATGTTGGTAATTACATTACAAAATACAACTTTAAAAATCATTGGAAAGGCATGAAAGGTGAAACAGAAAGTGCTATAGCTTTACTTTAGAAATTGCTGATATGCCCACATCTTGAGTACTGTGCACAGTCCCGGTCCTCTCCTTCCAAAAACGGATTACAAAAATAAAGACAGGAAAGATACAGTGAAGAGAAGCAAAGACCAAAAGCAGAGCAGGTCTACAGCTACCTGCATAGCTACAGGCATGCAGATACAGAGAGAGCTACAGCATATGAGTCATCTACTTGGAAAGAGAGACTCTTTAGAGAGGTGGAATGTAGATCACTGGGGGCCTGGAGAAAGCAAACGGTGTGACTTGCCTCCCTTCCTCACAGTGTAAGATCCAGGGGCAACAAGAACTTTTTTCACAGAGCGCAGGTTTACCTGTGAAACTCAGTTCCATGGGACACTGTGTGCACGAGAGGAATGTATGAGAACAAACCATGTCAGTTATTGCCAAAAAAAAATAAGGACAATCAATGGCATTAAACTTTCAGCAGTGATCATGCAAGGCACACATTTAATGTTGTGCTATGACTTATTTTGCTGAATGGGTGAAATGAGAGGACTCTTTTAAAGCATGCCTGAACATCTTCCTGAACACCTATTGCATTAAAGCAGGAGACCATTTATTCTCAATGCAGTTTGGTAAGGCAGAACTTTCTCATGCTATTGGCCACAGGAATTGCTGTCTCACCTCTGTTGTTAGGCAGAAGATCACACTGAGAACACCGTCAAGAGACCAACTACTATCTATGAAAACATTGACTTTCTAAATTGATGGGAGATAGTGGTATGCATTTTTTTTTTAACAGCAGATCAGTATTTTAGTACTAAGTAGACATATGATACAACAATAAGATGACTACTGAAAACAGTTCTAGCAGAGGTGTTGATCATCTCATCTGGTTAAATCATACAGTAGCTTCTGTCTTTAGTTACACCTGCTGCACAATGCAGTTTGTCCAAGGATTATGCAGTGTCCTTCATCCGACTGTGAGAAACGTCCTTCTGGAAGATGTCTCTTAATCACCTCTGCTATTTCCTATTCCAGTTCTGGGAAATATGCTGAATCTTTTTCATCCTTCCCCTTTGGTCAAGCAGCCTATACCTCAGTGGATGTTCCTCAGATTTCTTGTGAGAGGCTGGGAAATAGGCTCCGGAGCTGTGAGCGTGCCTCCTGACGTGAGGCAGCTGAGGTGTGATGGCTGTAGTGATAGAGGAAGAACAACGATGGTTACCAAGTCTACCATTCACTCACTGGTGGACAAGAAATGAATTTGTCCATCCCGCTCAGTACAGCCTGTCTGCGTAAAGGAGTGTTGCTCAACCTTTGAGCCAAGACTCTTTTGAATTAATGGGTGGTTACAAAGTATTAGAAAAAACTTTAGGGGAAAAATGTGAAAATGTGTATTATAAAAATATGCAACTCTCAAGAACAAAAAAACAGATATCTCTAATAAGGAAATCTATGCAAACAGGCACCTCAAAATCCTTTATCTTATTAAGCTCTGTTATTAAGCCCTTATTAAGGCCTCCCAGAAGATCATATCAATACAGATGAATCCAAAGGAACAGACACAAGGTTAAGAAATGGAAGTTTAGACAGAAGATGAGAGTACCAAAAAGTCTAAATGAAGAAACAACTAACCTATCTACATATAGCTAACTGAAAACTTGTCTGTTTTCCAAATGACACTGAACAAGAGGTGAGCTTGAAGCTAAAGCCACACATGGGCTATGTATGAATTTGACTATTCCAAGCTCTCAGAACGTGTTTATTCTAATCTATGTCTTACTTTATTACATCTTTGCATGCATAAAAAAAAAAATGAAACTTAACTGCGACCAAAATGTATTTGTCTTACTCTATGTTATTAAATGAAAAATAACCAAACAGTAAGTGATTTATTAACATGATAAGCACTTTAAAGAAGTCATTGCCCTCAGCATAAAATTCTAATAAGCTGAAAAGAGTCCCCCTTAGGAGCTTGTTAACTTCAAATTTTACAATACAGTTACAATTTCATCTTGTTAATCTCCTTAAATGATTAATTGTACTCTAAAACATTAAGAAAATTAAGAAATAAGGGACAAAAAATAGTATAGACTTCATAAACATTAAGAAATACATATCCACATGTACATAGTCATATACTTTCCTGTTCTCAAAAAGATTGGCATTCAGAAAAGCATCATTAAAAGCTTGAAAAGTATCCATTAGATGAGTTACTGTTCATTGAGGCACATTCACTTTACAAATTCATTCCATTTTCTTTACTCAGCATGGATTCAGCCAAACTATTACTGGATTTTCCATTGCTCAGCATGGGGGAATGTTTATCGTTAACTGGAATTTTACTGGAGTTGTTGCCAGCAGAGATGAGTTGGCTAATAAGTATAAGGGGTTTATCCAGAACACTGACAGTGCCATTTATCATTCAAACACAGAAGCTGATAAAGGGAATCTATGCCATTTAATTTCTTTAGGCTTCAATGATTCCAAACAGGAGATGGAGACGGGGAGAAGATGTTTAGGACTCCAAACTTAGATGTCTGTTCCCAGGTTTCTCATTGACTCAGCGTCTGATCTGGACAGCATCATTCATCCTTGTTTTTCCATTTATAAAAGGAGAATAATAGTAAGAATACTTACCTCAGAGAATGTGTATGGGACTCAGTTATCATTAGCCAAGGTCTTTAGGAGCTTCACATACATGTACAGACTGACGTGTTATCAGTTTCTAACCTTGGTGCTGCTAAGACATGGACTTATATATTTCTTTTTTTGAAAAATAATCGGAATTATTTTTAAGACATTGACTACACCACGCAATAAAAGCATGGTAAAATATCCAAACAGTGCCAGCATAGACTGCGATGGCTACACAGGAAGCAGAGGGACAGTTCAGACACCGAGCAGACAAGCAGATGAAGAGTGTGTTGATTGCTCTCTTTGCACTGGCCAGCAAGACATGCATCCCAGCATCTTGCAGCTGTTCAAACATCGTGTGGCTAGGACCATTTCCACCACTTACTCTTCTCATCATTTCTTTAATGCAATTCTTTTGATTTTTCACAGAGGTACAGAGGTCTGGACTCCTGCTGTCTCCTTGGTGGAAAACCTATGCCCTATGACATTATGCCTGGATTTGCTAAAGATAGGTAGTCATTGCAAATGAGAGAGACCTTCCTGCATGTCAGAGCTGCTGTTTGCTAGACTAGTTTCTAGTCACTGGTAGAAAGCAGTGACTTCTAAAAAATGGTACTTCTTTTTCTACTCAGTACTGAAAAATGTATTCCCTTAATAACAATTTCAGACATTTTTTTTTCTTTCTAGAAGGCTCCAGTGAATAAAGCCTGTCTTTAACTCATGCTTTCATACTCCAAGATTTCTGTAAGGCATCGAAGAATTCGGTGTGCTGAAACTCTGCAGCCAAATGAACACATCAAAGATTTAAACAAAATAAAGAATCTCTAATTCTCGGTTTCCCACCTGTGCTATATAAAAGATGTATTTATGTGCATATATACATATATAAAAAACACATATATGTACTTATATGCCTAAAATTGGCAATTCTTTTAAGGACATGAACAGTATAAAGGAAGGGAGAAGAAGCTGACCTTCAAATGCCTGTTCAAAAGTCAGCAGGTATTAGAGAAGAGTAGAAGCACTGACTGCAGGTCTGATGGCCCTCTAATAAGAGAGGACCAGAAGAGATGGCCTTTTAATGAACGAAGGCACCTAATTAGAAATATATATATATTTTCCTGCTGCACTGAGCGCTCAGTGCAGGGGTAACTACTTTCACTTCTTCAAATTGCTCACATGCTACGGAAGAAAAAACGTAGTCAATCAGATTGTAACTAATATCTTCAGGTTCACGGATGCCCTTACTGTATGTTCTCCTTGCAGGCTCCTTGAAGTTTCATCTTCTGAACTGAGAAAATGTAGCCTTTTGGGGAAGCAGCAGTGGCAGCTGCTACAGTGTGAGGCTGAACTGCCGGACGAATTTTCTGATTTTTACTAACAGTCAAGCTTGTCTGACAATGCATCTCCAGGCAGGAACACTACCAGGGCACTTTCAAGTCCACAACAGCTTATCCTCATATAAAATTTCTGAGCTTTGTGATCTCTTGGAGATTTCTTCCTCTCACTCCAATGCACTTTAAACTGACAAGGCCCAGATTAAAAAGTTATTGATGAGGAGGAGTGACCAGTTTTCTAGTAAAGAGAGAGATGGGATCATACCCATATGCTGCCTGGTCTTGTCAGCATCACTTACTTAGAAGTGAAACTACATCCAACAAAATAAAGCTTCCCATCCTTTTGAAGGCTCTGCATGCCATCCACAGAAAGAACAGCAAGACAATGACATTTTCTCAAACAGGAAATTGTGTGCGTGCATATGTATTTACAGCAGACTGTTTCCTAACTAAGCATTAATTAGTGGCTGCCTCCAGCGAAAGCAAAACCCCTGAAAAGTGAACATATACTAATCACAAAAAAACAAAATCATAACGGCTGTAAACAAAATGCATCACTGGGGATATATAAATAGAAATTATTATACTTCTATCTACTCCCCCTAGCATATATAAATACTTGCATGGAAAGAGTTGATTTGCACATTGTGCTGGAGCAAAGAGCAGCAGAGGAGCATGTGGGAAGGTACTAGTGTTAAACAGGCAAAGAGAGGAAACCTACTGAGTTCCCAAGCCAGTCAATGCCAAAACATACACATAAAACACGCATAAAGGCAATCTTTAAGAGAGGGTTGAAACACAGCTTGTCATTCCATAAGTGTCAGCCAGAAGGCACCTCTAAAATTCAGTGTGAGATTGTCCCAGCGAGTATTGCTTTTGGAAGTAACCCTGAGCTGGCAGCAAATCCACAAAGGTTGGATCCACACAACTCTGAAAAGTCTCCTGTTGCGAGAAGGGGCATTACTGGGTGGACTGCTCCCTTCACTCAAAGGCTAATCCTTACTAGGATGGTTTTCTAATCTAATTCTTTATCAGTTAACAGATCCTTAGGTCTGAAGGGTTTAAAATGGAATAAGTGCTATTATTCCCAAATAGATGAGGAAACTGAAGTGTAAAAGAGCAATTTGAGTAAAGTCAACCAAAAAGTCCATGATAAATAGGAAGCTATGCTTTGTAGTCTATGGCAAAACCCTCTTTTATGCTTTATACACTCTACCTTTATATTCTTATGGTCTGCAGGCCAAGGGCAATTACTACACATAAGAAGAGGCACTAGATTTCTTGTTTAAATGTGCTCACCAAAGGACTAGTACATTAAAAGTGGTATAGTGCTGGCAAAATGGATGAAAAAGCAATACGCAAACCATACTTTTCAAGCATATATGTCATCCAGCGTAATCGTGTCAAGAACGTACTAAAGGTGAGATAGTTTTGAAATTAGTTCTGTTGATATTAGATGATGGCTAGGGCTAAAGTGTTTCATGATTGTTTTATTCCACACTTTTTTCTTCAACATGATATAAGAAAACTATCTCGGAAAAAAAAAAAAGATCTTCAAAGAGCATGGAACCTGTAAGAAAATCGTGAAAACTTGCAAGGAAGTAAACCCTCCTCAATACAAGAATTTAAAATTTGCTGAAACTATATGAGAAATAAGAGATATATAGGTCTAATACTTATCACCACTGGTGATACCAACTGACCTGGCAAGGTAAGGCGGTTTGCTGAGGAATCTGAGCCTGACGAGTCAGCTGAAAATCGCTTTGGGCCTTTAAAGAGAAAGATTAGTTTCAGTAGAGGTGGGTGAACTGTAATCCCACCAGCAATGAAAAGGCTTTTCCCAGTTCTACCACCACTATACAATGTTGTCTTCTGAGCAGGCTTGCAAGGAAGTTAACCTGACGTAAAACTTTTGAAAGACAGTGGCAAACAGTCAACATCAAATGCATTTTTTTTTAATATACTGAGCACTTAATGAGTATGAGTGGCTACTGACTGCAATTTTCCTATTCTTAAGAACACATACTTTCCAGTTTTGTACCTACAAACTATTGCAAACTCTCAGACAACTTGCTCTACCTCCAAGCACTTGCAAAACTGACAATATGTTGATTTTATTCTCTAATGAGGTACTGAAGACAATTGTATGTCACTTACCTTAGCTTTGAGGTGTTTCAGTGAGCGGCTGGCACCGTTTTTGGCATCACCAGCTGATAACTGTTCTGTGCGTTTATGTCATTGGATAGATACTCACAGAAAGGTTGACGTTGGAAGGGATCTCTAGAGATCATCTAGAACAACCCCCCTGCTCAAGGAGGGACCCCTAACCATTAGCTCCATGCTCTTCATCGTTGCTTGCATCACTCTACTCCAGAGAAGGGGCTCTGATACTGCATTTGCAAGTGGAGATGAGTGGCCCAGAACACTAGATGCCTTTTCCTAGTCATACTTATTCTCTTTACACTCCCAGTCTGCATTTTAGATCTGAAGATCACAGTTAACTACATCAATGGCCTCAATATTAATAAAATATAGTGGTTTGGTTTTGTCTCTACTTGCAGTACTGGAGGTAAATTAAGAAAAAAAACAAGCCAGCAAGTTATCAGAACACAAGCAGGTGCAGTGGCAAGCACATTGCACCAGCAAACATTTAGGTATATCCTTGGAGACAGCGTTTTCCCTCTATTTAGACAGCATTTTCCCTCTATTTAAATTGTAAACCACCTAAATTAACCAGATGGCAACAGTGTTTGCTCAATAAATATGCTAGGGATTTGGAAAAAAAAAAAAAAAACCAAAGCTTTTAAAACCAAAAACCGAAGTTTTTAAAAGCTAGATATGAAGAAGGTCAGAAAGCTGAAATTAGAATGTAACCCTCTGCCCCCAAGCTATTTCGTTTCAGAAAATAAGTCAACATTTAGGTATGAAACCAGATTCAACAGTCTCACAATTTTAGTGAGAATTCGTCCACCCACCGCATTTCTGATTTCAGGCAGATGTCACATATTCACAAACAGGCCCTGCCCATGCAAGAGGGCAGACTGAAGTTGGGATTACTGGAAGACAAAGGACATTGCCATCTAGAGGAAAGGGGAATCCTGAGGTCAGTAAATCCAGTCTGCAAACAGGTAGAGATTTACCTCAGATTCCTTAAACAAGCTATTTCCACCCTCTACCACAATTTAACTGTCTTCAGACAACTATAATGCCAATAGCTCATCCTCCTCATAGCACATCCTCCTCCTGAAGAGCAGTGGATGCTGTCCACGCAATGTTCCCACTAAGCTAAAAAACACTTGATTATTGACGAGTCCTCTACTAGCACCCTGAGATGGATACTGGAAAACAGATCGCAAGTCCCTCGCCTGGACTGAATGTAGAAAGCACCAGAACAAAGTCAACCCTTTTACCGCTTTGAATCAAATAGAGCAGAGACCTCATTGTTTTTATTTGGTAATAAGATGAACATACATGGACTCAGTTACAGAAAAACTGGAATGTTGAAAAATGTTTTATACATTTAGAGACCACAAGCCTCTTTTTCAAATAAGGACCTAACAATAAATACATATTGTTTAAAACTATTCTCAGAACAGTTGAGAATACTTGGCATTACATGGCATGATTCATATCAGCATTTTTTTTCCTTAATGAGTCTTTATCGAAATAGGTTTTTGGATACCCTACCCTCCCAGTCCCAAGAACAAACTTCCATTGAATTTTGCTTTGAAAATGGATTTTGATTTGTTTTCCATCCCCTGGTGCAAAATAGTACAATAACCTGCCTCTTACCTCCTTGAAAAATGTTAGAGACCAGGTGTATATGGTTTATTTAGTCCCGTTCAGGAAATATATCTCCATGATCAGTTCTGCTAACAAAAACATACTCTAATGTTTATATTCAACTTCATACATATAATTCCCTGCAGAATGCCAGCTGAGAAAAGGTTATTTTACAAGACCAAGATCCTTGAATTTGGTTAATTTCCCCTTATCCCCTTCATGGATAGGTTTAACATTCCTTAGCTTCATTAGGACCCGTCACTACACATTTAAGCAAAGCTCAGTGAAATCTACTGTCACAGGTAAGCTGTAATGTTCTTCCTCCTTGCTGAAGGTAGCCAACGCACCAACATATCCTTTTTTTAGAAGTGCCTACTCATTAAAGTGGCTGCAAAAAGTAGCATTATAGTCACCAAGCAAGATTTTTTTAATTTAACTATATTGCGGCGGAAGCTGCTCCTACCACAGCAAAGGAAGACAGCACTACCCTGATGCATTGGCTTTGCACGGAACCGTCCCGCATTTAACAAGATGCACACATTTTGAGTATTTAGCCTTTGGCCCCAGATGCTGCAGTGAGACTAGCAGGACTTTGCATGCAACTTCCTTTGATTTCAGTGCAACTAAAAGAGTGATCAGGCCCTATGTATTATCTTGCTGTAAGCTGATGTTGCAAATGCAATGGCTTTTGCCTATAGGGGCAGAAGGGGGAGGAGGAAAGGGAAGAAAAATATTCCTGTGAGAATCTGGGCCTGTAGACAACCAGAAGTTCTGGTAAAACCCCAACCAGAACCCTACAATAAAAATAGCAAATATTTAAAAAAATTGCATATAAAATTGTATAAAAATATCATCCAAGCAAGAAGAAAAGGAAAACGCCCACTTTGCCATTCTACTGCTAGGTTTTATCACTAGAAAACCCCAATGGTCATAAGTAATTTTTTTGATATATGCACTCCTACAACCACCAGCAGAGTCAATGGGATTACACATATTCCTCCTACCACTGGATAGCTTCTAAAACTGGGGGATTACAAGAACACAAAAGCCTATACACATGCACTGGGAAGCAGTCAAAAGAATGTAAAATGCCAAGAACATGCCCATGAGGCTTGTGAGAGAGTGCTGTTGTGTGCTTAGGCATGAAAGCAAATTAGCCAAGACTGGGCTCTGGACTGGGAGGCCTTCATTGCTTCAAGTCATGAGCCTGTTTGCCTGGAAGTAGCTCTTTTTTTTTCTACCCTCTACTCACGTCACCAGAGCAAAGAGCTCACACCTGTAAGAGAGACATAGGGCTGATAACGTGTGTCACAGTCATTCTGGGGTATGGATCAGAAATCCCTATGTTTGTTCAGGAAAAAAGGGAAATGGAAACACAAGGAGAAAAGAAGGACCCAGCCATCTGGGAATGCATGGACCACGTTTCATTTTAACAGTAAAATGTCATCATCAGTGGACATGCGCTATGCGGGTTCTTTGAGCACAGCACTCAGGCAGGGAAAGCGCTGCTTGGGATTATAAAACTCACTTCCCTGCGAAAGCGAAGTGAGGATGATAGTAGGACATACACCTGATGTTAAACTGAAACTGAGGCAGACCTGCTCATCCTGTGAGATGGCATCTTTACCTTCTTCGGTGAGAATAGAATTTGTGTCATAAAAATGTGAAAGCCTTTTTTCTCCTTTCCACCTGGCCAGCACTGACAGCTGCTTTCTCCAGCAATGCGCATGGAGTCTATAAAACACAATCAAAACGTAACACATATAACATATAAGAGCAGTGCCAGCTGGGGTGCCACCACATTCGCATGCTGGCTTTCAAACGTGGGATCACTACATCTCTGATATTGCCACTGGTTCAACACATGTGAAAGCACAAGGTCACTCTTCAGCTTTTAATTGTTGGATGAGGTGATAGATTAAAAGAAAGTAAAAGGAGAGGATTTGAGCATGCTGTCATTTGCTGAGTATAAATAGCCAGTGTATAGATCACCAGAGGATGATATGTTTCATCATTATAAAATGATCTGTGAAGGAAAATGAGCCAGTAAGACATATTTAAGCGCATCTCATGAGTTCCTGGAGATAGACTAACTGATTCTAGTTGAGGCCAAAAGAGTACTTGCTCTCTTGAGAAAAATGAGTACTAGTTATTTCTCATCATTTCTAATCTGAAAGGAATTATTGTGGTTTTTAATTAAAAATCAGTTCTGAGATCCTCTGTAGAATCTGCAAGGACTAACAGAGGAAGTGTTTGCTGTTCCCTTTAGTTCTTTAGATCATGGATCTCCTGATTACAAAGCAGCTTTCTCTACCACGCTAAAAACTGTTCAGTTCAAACTTCTTGATTTTAGATTGAGCACGTATGACCTTTGAGTTTGTATATCTAAACACTCTATACTCAGATGGTATGCTGTCAAAAACAATTTTCTCTGACATAAGCAACTATATTTTGGAAAGTTTTTCTTCAACCACAGATTTATGTTTAAGAAACAAAGCAGTGAGAAAGAAGAATCTGGCTCTTCCTTTCACCAATGAGGAACAAGACTCCTGAATTCCAGACTTGTTTTGTTACTCCACATCCTATTGTATGAAAATATAGCAGCTGAAGCTACACAAGAGGCCAAACTTTAGGTATTCGTCTGCTCAGACTGACAACTTTGAAGTATGTTTTTTTTTTTTTAAATTTGTTTTTAATCTCCTACCTATTTCTTGCCTCTGGGAGGACAAAAAAAAAAGTTGATAAGTTGATAGCAACTATCCTTTTTCCATAACCTGGAAAGAAACAGTGAGATCCATCACCCTTTTATAAGGAAACTCATGAATCTGACTATATAACTTAGATGAAAGAAGTTGTGTAGGTTGCAAGGAAAACTGGTGGACATAAGCATTAGTTGATCTTATGTCTTTGAAAGGGTGCACCACAGCCATTATAATCTAAAAAATTAAGAATAAGCGAATCCCTTTTTTTCTCATGTGGGAACACTTCTTGACTGTTCTTCCAGAAAAAAAAAAAAAAAAAGGAAGAAAAAAAAAAAACCTAACAGTTGCTTGAGTGCAGACCAGAGAAGTGTCCCCCTGAGGCATTTATGCAATGACCACTCTAACGACATTTTTTGTTTTAATTACTGTGTAATCAGGAGCTCATGTGTTAAGTCACCACTTAGAGAGAGGTCTGCTAATTCCCTCAAGATTAAAGGAGAAAACATTGGCAGGGATAATTTCATATACTTAAAATAGGGGGATACACCCTCCCTGTTTTAATGTGATGACGATAGATTCTCCGTCCTTCTGATGAAAAATTCCTGGTGCTGATCCAGCAAATGAAGCTTCCAGGGAGCATATTCCTCCCCCCTGTAGAGGCATTTTAATGGTACACCACATCCCTGTGTATTCCTTCCTCTATAAGGTGCTCTCTGTCCCCAAAAGACCCTGTGGTGCCTACTTGTAGGCATTCCCAAATAAGTCTACTGCAATTCAGCATGAGGCCAGCATTTTTTTCTTTTCCTTTTTTTTTTTTCTGTCTTATTTATTACTTGTATAGTCTTACAGATGCTGAAAAAGGAAGGCATCTGAAAATATAATTTCTATACATCCAGGGGAAAGTTAGGTAAGGATGCAACAGAAGAAATCCTTTCTTACTCTCTGTAAACAGATGTCATGATATTAACTGTTACAGGCCTAATCCTCCTCATTTTTTTTTCCTTTCCTTTGGTAGAATAAAGAGAAAGGCATTCTGTATTTTTTTCATTTTTATTACTTTTTTACACAATCGCACAGTGGCTGATCTCTAGTTTAACTGGGAGGTGCCCTAACACGCCATTCCATGGCTCATAATGCACTATGCTGCAGAGTGCTCCAGGGCCGTGGATAATCAGAGTAATGTAGGTGTGATCCCAGGAAGAGACTCTGTGACAGATGTTGGCCAAGACTCCATGGCCAAGTCTCTTTGTAGGATCTCAATTTCTACATTACACTTTCATCTTTTGTAGTTCCAAGCTAATAGAAAAAAAATCATTAGGACTTTTTAAAGGGATAATAAAAAATATATTAAAGGAAATGCTCTATCACTGCACCACTGCAGCATACTCGGACACTTCAAACAGAGCAGGAAAATCTTAGATCTAGATCTGTCCACCTGTATACTGCAAAACATTTTACTGCATACCCGTGTGCTGAGATAAGCAATTTCTTTGACTCTAGCATCTCTCTAGAACAGCATCAGTTTGGATATGCAGCCCCAAGAGATGGCGATTCCACCAAGTCTCTTGCTAGTTTCTGCCAGTGGTGAATAAACTTCACGGAACAGTCACAGAAAAGCCTTTTCCAGGCTCATTTTATACCTTTGTAAAAGTGAAGAGCAGAAGCAAGGACTGACCAGACGTAAATAAACCAATCTTGCTTCACTATCTGAAAGGAGTCAGTCCCAGAAGGAAAGAAAACGAGTATCAGAAGCAGATGAAGAAAAAGACTTTTCACTTTTGAATTATTCTGGTCTGCATGACCTAAGGCATTTTAAATCACTGTACATTATATAAGGGTAACTTTAAAAAAATTAACTAAATTCTGCTCCACTGACCAAGCTCTTAATCAGGATATGCTTCCTCTCACTTCAGGGAGTGAGTCACCGGCGCGATATGTAGCTCTGTGTTAAAAATATTTCACTGATACCCTGTTAAAGAGCTTGCTCACGGCTGCATCTCAATTCTAGCCTTCTTACCAGAGCCGAATGCTCATGGTGGATGGAAGGAGAGGTGGGAAAGTGCTGTGGGATGATAAAGCCCTTTCCCCCATCGCATGATGAGCAGCACAGTCTGTACGGCCTGCGGAGCTGCTGTCCTCTCAGCAGCCCCTCTCGCTCTGACCCACGATATGCGCACAGAGCTAAATGTCTCTAGCTGCAATAATCTAAACCCCAGATATAAACACTCCTGAGCGAGAAAATATTCATGCTGAAATGTGGATACAGTCTGAGTTCACTACTGTGACTTTTGCTAGCATTACGTGAAGTTCATCCCCGTATGTGCACAGTTTAAGCACGAACAGATTCTCAAGCTCCAACACAGCCTGCTGGTAACACCTGTACTTCTGAACATGAGAAAGAGTTACCTTCCTAAGCCAATGTTTTTCATGTTCTCTACACAGCAAAGAGCTATGACAGCAGTCCAGTTCCTTGTAAAATGCATATATGATTAGCATAGCAAGACTGCATCCTGAGTGATGCATAAGTGTATGCATATATATGCATGTCTTGATTTCCACACAGCTGGTAAAATTACTTATAACTAACTGCATCCCTACAAGCTGACCCCCAAGTCAGAAAAGCACTTAAATAAATGGTTAACACTCTTCATAAAAAAAGATACTTTCCTGAATCAAGGCCTGAGAGAGGTATTTTTAACATTTTGTCTTTAAAATGGGCCAAATGGTGACTTACTTCCATGTGTCTAGATCCACCGGATGCCACGGTTACATCTACCAACTTCAGGAGTGTATTATGGACATACTGTTTCATTTTGTTTTTCTCTATCCATACTTTTCAAATAATGCTTCTACTTCCCTTTGGACTTGCCATTCAATCAGTGATAAAAGAAATGTCACACTGAGATGAAAGTAAGAATTGATCTGTGTGATTCCCTGCTGCCCTTCGTTCCTTAGGCCTTCAGGTCAGACAAAGAGTGGTTACCAGCAGCCCATGAACAAATGTGGGAAAAAACTCATTATTTGTAATCTCTAGTTAAGGCAGATGCATCAAGTACATGCACTCAGAGGTGCACAACAAAATTTACCCCAATGGAATACCACTTTAGTCGATTCTTCTTTCCTTTCACTAACTGCACAAAAACACATCAAAATCAAGGATTGAGTGAGTTTACCTGCAGTTTAGACACAAAAACATTTGCTATCATTATATCACGCAGGAAAAGCATCACATCCTAAAAAATTGTCAGTTAACGCTACAAATTCACCTTTTATATGCACAAAATCTTCTATCATGAGGGTAAAAGTCAAATTCTTTGTCTACCAGCAGTTGGAAAGATTCTTGGGAAAAAGAAAAAAAAAAAGTGAAGTATTATCAAGTTTCTTCCTATGATTTTTGATATCTTTTTGCACCATCATAATGTGGAGTTTTCACAGGCTGAAGCACAGCAAAGGGCAATGCTGACTTTTGATGACGACATTCACCTGTTTGCTTGGCCTGTCCAGGAAATGGAACCACTTGCCTCAGGAAACCACCAGATTATTTTAAATAAAAAGCTCCGCAAAACAACACACATAGGCACACACACACAAACAAATAAAAATAAAATCAACCCCCCAAACAAGGCCCCCACCCTAGAACCCAGAGTCATTAATTGTGAAGTAGCCAGTGGGAGGAGGAGTGTTTTGAAAGTTGTTTAACGCCTTTCCCAGAAACTGGTCTTTGCGGAAGGAGGAGAACAGGAATGAAGAAGCTCAGCTAAAATGATGAAAGAAATTTGCAGTCTCTTTTTTTTTATATATGTATTTTTTTACTCTTCTGTATCTGGAAAAAAAAAAAGAAAAAGAAAAGCGTCAAATGTTGCCCGTCTTCCCTGTGTCCAAGGAAAATGTATTCTGGGAAAGAAAAAGAAGGGTATCAGTTTAGACAGCCCCATTCCCTCCAAACAGTGCAACTTTACTCAGCATTTGGAAGTCCAGAAAGTGAAGTGCACTGAAGCTAAGCCAAGCTAAGTCAGCTATGCAAACTGATTTGACTGGACGTCAACCAAGCTGACTCCACTGCTCTCCACAAAGCAAAACTCGTTGCACTCTCCCTAAAGCAATGGGAAGTCAATTTATATCACCACTGAGATCATGCACACAAGTATTCAGTGTGGCCTAATCATTAAGTCCTTTGATTTAGGGCTCTCTGGATCACCCTTGCTTGCTAACTACTTCAATAAGCTTTCGGCCATAAAGCCAACATGTTGTACATGTGTTTTTAGGTAAGGAAAACAAATGATCCAAGCACAAAAGTGCCACATCTTTTAAAGATCCTTTCTCCCAAAGACCTTGCAATAAAAAGCACAACCTTATGTATGGATAGGTGCCTGAGATCTAACCAAAAATGTGCATTATACAACCTGCTTAGCTTCTCTGTAACAGCTAATTTGATATGGTAAGCATAAAGCTGTGCCCCTGATCAGATTACAATGGTTTGTCAATTTGGAGGCCAGATTCTAATCTCCAGATGCTATTTGCCCAAGGCAGCAAGCAGCAAAGTCAGCCTCTGTACAGTATCTTCAGGCATAAACTAGAAAATAACAAAGAACACACAGAAAAAAAAATACATGCAATTGAAGCTAAGCCATATCCTTGCTCATTGAATGGCCAATGCAACTAAACTAGTGGACTGTTTCATGTGGTAGCTGTGCCAACAGCAGAAAAGGACACGTTGTCAAAGCTATAAGTTTACAATACACAGAAAAATAGGACAAAAAGTTTGTTAATCTTGCCCTTGACCATAATTTAACACTATATCTTGCTTTACAATAAATGTGAACAAGTCTGGTACATGTGGATAAATTAGTTAAGAAATTATCTCTCACGGCAGAGATATGATGTACAAATATGCACTGAGGATTTTAGATTTGCCTTAGATAATTAAATTCCTTGACCTCTTTAGAAACCCAAAATAATCAATTGGAGCTAATAGAATTACCTCTCTGGACAAATATTAATAACTCCATCAGCCTCAAAATTAGGCTATATTTGACTAACATCTTCCCTAATGTATAAACACAACTAATTTCTATGCAGTTATATCACATGAATCTTCACAATGAACAGACCTCCTTAAGGAAGAAATGAAGTCAAGATTTTATTTCTTCATTTTTAACGAAAATGGACCCACTATACATTGTCATTTTTTAGCATATATTGGCCCAGCCATTTCCCTGAATATGCCTGGTGCTTTCTTAGCTAGTGTTACTTCTTATGATACCAATGTTGGCAGAGCACTACCAGTGCATTAGAAAGGATCTCTCACTCGAGGAAATTAATCAGAAGAAAGGGTATGATTGCCTCGGAACATGGGATTATATCAAAAAATCTCTGTGTGCCTTTCAGAAACCAGTTCCTTTTGTATACAGGAATTTTTGTTTTTATTAGGGCAGTGGAATAAAGGAGTGACAGAAACCTTGAGGCTTTGCAGCTGGATCCTTCTGCCGCTCATGTGTGCATAGCAGTGGCTATGTATGGCACAGGATTTGTCACCAAGTTGGTGTCATTTTCTTCTACTGTGTAGTTAGCAGGGGGACTTCTCCTTTCGGGATGGTCCACTGTAAATTGCTGCCACAACCTCTTGCCCACTGACTTTAAGCCCCTACTCTAAAGAAATAAGCTTTTAGCATTTCATTGGATTTATTTAGACTGGATTATCACATTCCCAGCACTACTGAGAGCACAATCTACAACCGGCAAGAGCAAAACCTGTAGTACTACACTTTCCTGATGTCTCCTATCTAAAAGGTTCGGTCTGATTTACTGCCATTAAAGGGATCATAATACTCCTCTAAAATGAATCATTATCCACATTCTAAGGAGAAGATACTGACCCAAAAGAAGGGAAGGGGATAGGTCTATTAACTGGATAAAATGACAGAGTTGGCTGATGTTTTTTTCTGAATCTCTCAAATCATTTCCTGAATTGCAGGTGGAATTTGACACAGAGCAGCAAGCATCACCCAATGTGACATCTTCTCTCCCTTTGCCATCTATACTCAGAAGACTCTCTCTTTTCACCCCACCCATCTTTAACAGTTAAAACAGGGAAAAGGGCTTTTATTTTTTTTCCCAGAAGCAGCTCCCTGCAGAGTACTGAGTCTTATATTGCTTTTTGCTTCTGTTAGTCACATCATCAGCTCCAATGAGAACATTCTAGTACAGCATTTACTTCAAATTGCTTTTCTACTTGGTGGAGCAGATGTGTTGTCCTCCTCGCTGAATATCTTTTTGGATACAAAATAACTTCCTTAAGATTACCCTAACCTTGTATATGATTCAGCCTCCCATGCATTTCAGCACAATAGATCGACTGCAAATATTAGCATGCATTAACAGAGATAATTGAAAGAGGAAAAAGAATGAATATGCAGTGCTCTGTACACAGGAAGACTTTAAGTAGTTCACTCAGTGTATATTGAATTTCATTAGCCGAAATAGCCTCATCTGAATGCATGCCTCCGTTCACCAATGTCACTGCTGAGTTTATACTGCTTGTCAAGCCTGAGCATAGACCCTCCCCTTGATCACTAATGCAAATACCAGGGACTCCTAGAGCTCTTCATGGGCTACCAGCTCCCACTGCGAGCAGATTACCAGGTCCATTTCTGCTACCAGCAGTTTGCACGATGGCATTTTTAACATGAACTCCCTGGTTCATGAATGCCTGTGTTTAGCATAGCACCATATAGTCTGTTGTACTGAAGGAGAAGTATAGAGCAGTTTGTTTTTTACCCTGTGCAGAACCATTTGGGGAATAACTCCATCCATCCAGCAAGGAAGCTGGCTGGCAGTTTTGCACAATCAGTGATTAATCTCACACTTCTGTCTCTCTTCTTGTGATAAAACAAATGTTTGGGAGTCCTGGGGCCTTACAAGAACTACAAGCTGGCATTTATTATGCCGGTCTAATTCAAACTTTTGCAATCTGCTGCGCAGTTGGAGAGCAGGAACAGAGCCCCAGGGACATTTAGACTGAGGTGAGAGTTTAGACTGACTCAAAAATTACACCTGTTCTCTAATGACTCACGGTCCCAGCCTCTCACCGACTGCAAAGCTAATTACACCAGATGGGAATGAAAAGCCAACCTCTCTCAGCACCATCCCTCGAGACGGCCAATCCTGCCCCTCCGCTGAACAGCTTCCCTCGCCCCTCAGAAGCTGCAGAGGGCAACGTGCTCCCGGGAGCCAGCCCAGGCCACCCGCCCTCCGGTGCCAGGCCATGCCAGGAGACAAGGCTCAGCCCTGTGGCTCTGAAATTTTATTTGAAAGAAAACCTCACTATTCTCTTTCCTAAAACATAAAATGCTGGAGCAAATTGCAGGACAGGGTGATGTGGAAAAAGGATTTGGCTTGCCAAGGTGGGTCAAGGGGGTTACACAAACTCCTTGGTTTGCTCCACTGAATAACATACCTCTGCTTATTAATAAAGTTTGTGAGCTTATTGCATATTGCCCATTTTATCTTCTCAGTTCTATACTCCTTCAACATTATGAACATATTTAATAACGAAGAAGACACATGATGACACCATAATCATCCTGGATTACACCCTCGGATTTTCTTCCTAAGAAGATTGTGGTAATCTTGCAGCTCACTTGTGAAAAAGTAGTGCTTAGCATGTACAAATCTGATCTTCTTAGCATGCTGTATGAGTATTGTGATAGGGGGGCAGAACTCCACCACACCACCAAACTGTTCTCTCCCAAGATACCATTGCCCCAAGCTACTTTTGAGTGCTTTTTTTTAATTGCATGGGAAACTAAGTACAGAATCTTGAAAATATGTATTTTTTCCCCTGCTAAGGAAGAGAAGAGAGCTCCAGTGAACCATATTCATCCAGTACATCCCTTACTCCAACCCCCCAAGGTGATGTCTTTTCAGTAACAATGAAAGTGATTGTGAAATCATAAAGATATCAACAAAAAATGCAGTATGCAACTATGTCAAAATGAACATTACTGTGGTTTTGATATGTGATTTTGGATAATTTAGAAGGAAAAAAATATCTTTGGGTCTATCTTATTTCTATTAAAATCAGATGCTCTAATCCCATCAGCCATGTGTAACACAAACCACTGCAGTGCTATATTTAAACATACATCAGCAGCACATGTCAGAAGGCTTTCACTTGACAGAAGACTAAACAGAGAAAGTTTAAAGACACTAGGACTCTTTAGCCTGAAACTGGAGAGTTGAACAGAGAACTGTTCAACTGATAGAAGGTAAATGACATTGAGAGAGAGCTGAGTGCTGAAGGTAAATAGGGAATTCACTGCTTCTCACAGTACATGAAAGGAGTATCAAATGAAATTTTCAGGTAGCAAATTTGAAAACAACAAGCTAATGTTATTTTCATATAAAGTAAACGTAAATTTTGAATTGCATTATCTCAGGAGGTGCATACCAAAAGCACACCAGGATCCAAGAGATAATTAGAAAAATTAGAGGAAGAAAAACCCATTAGCAGCTCTTTAATTCCAAGATTTGACCTCTGCTAAATTTGATCTCTGGCACCTGGGAAGGTGTGGGGAAGGTCTTTCCCTGTTTTTATTCTTTGTTCATTAAGATGTTGAATGCAAATGTCATCAGGTAGGTGATGAGAGATCTAAAGTAACTTCTGCTTTGGTCTAGGGCGGCTATTTGAGTGTTTACAGGAAAGCTGAGATGGTGCTGGAAATCAGCCTCTGCCCTCTCTTATTAAAATGAAACAAATTTCCACAACAGACTTTTAAAAATACTGTATACATAGGGTTTTAAAATGTTCAAATTTGTAAACAAAATTGATAGCTTCCCAAAATTTTCAAAACTGACATCAAATGTAACATCTTTATGAGGATTCTTCCTGAAACACTTTTATTTATTTATTTATTTATTTATAACTTCAAGCTTCTAAGAAAGTTTAGAAATATTTGGACTGATTAACATTTGGAATAACACCCTGTTCCTTACTCCTGTTTCTCTGACGATTCAAAACTAACAAATAGCTTGTTAGGATAAGGCTATTACAAAGTATGCGTATGCCATCCAGGCAATGGCTGAAATGACAACAGAAGTGACAAACTGTTGAATGGCACTTGATGTCATACCATGATTACTGTGGAGGCTGTGCACAGGGAGGGAATAACAGTCTGAGCAAACCGGTCTCAGATAACCTCCAAACCACGAGGTGGTCATCTCTGACTACACACATCGTGGAAATACTTGCAGCTAGCAGGATGAAGTGCTAAATGATTTCAGTGGGATACTGACAGGGTTAATGCCTTTGTGGAAAGACCTTGTAGGAGTTACCCCTAAATTTTATCAGCTTATTCCAAAGTCTGTGCGCTTCTCGTCTCCCTTGCATGTCATAACACTCTCAGATGTAGGTATTTCCATTAGCAGTGGTAAAGGTGTTTGGTTAAAGATTCAGGGCCCAGAATAGAATGAAGATACTCTCTTCTCTACATTGGATGATTTTTTCTCATATTAAAGTCACTTGGAAAGAATTAAAACTGTGAGAAAATAAATTGTGCTTATTTATGATACTCTCTTGCTTCTGTTGCATCAGAGATGGTTGAGGCCTAAGGAACAAAGTTCAGAAGATCAGTGAAATGAAGAAGAAATGTCTGTTATAAGTTAATTCATCTTCATTATCTGTTTTTTTAATGGATGAGAAATTTTAGAGAGATTATTTTCTCCAAAGAAAATAAACATTACTCAAGGTGTCTGGGTCCTGTTTAACGCAAGGGAAAACAAGAACGAATGCTGCTGGGGAAAAAAAATTGCACGCTTGTTTTGTAACTGAATTTAAACACCATCGTTCCAATTTAGCTCATGACCCAAGTGTTTAATATTCATTTTGCTAGGGGGAAAAATGGTATTAGCATAGAAGGTATTCTGATTTTCAAGCTTTGGCACATAATTATCCCTAAGTCATTCATGACTTCAAACAATTTCTAGTCTTGTTCACATTGATCTTGAGCTTGATGTTTGTTTGACAGCTTGTATTACACAGGACCTGAAATCACTTCAGTGATGGAAGAAAGAGATTATTTTTGTTCTATTATATATTCTATGATTACCAGCATGTTATGGAAATTCCTAACAGCAGAGAAAATTAAATGGATGAATTGGGGAAAGTTTAGTTACACCAAAAATGTTTGAGTTTCCTGAGCAAATTATATAGGAAAGGAAAGACACATTCACCCTGTAGAGCAACCTACAGAAGTAAGTGCAAAAACATATGAAATATTTGATAATCAAACACAATAAAAAGGTCTGACCACGTCTGCGGCAAAAGCTGGATCATGGTTTTCATAAAGAGCTGCTGTCATGGATGGAAACTAAAACATCAGCACAAGAGAGGCACGAGCCACCATAGCCAGAAGGATAATCGAGGCCAGCAAAGTTTTCAGCACAAGACGAGAATTGGAATTTTGTAATTAACACTGGGCAAATAATTGCTCCTTTGATCAAGTGACTAAACTGAAAAATTAGTATAATGCTTAGCTCTAGGTCAGACGCAAGTAATTGCTTTCAATCTTTTATGACAAAAAAAAATATTGAGAGGTGGTTCTTCTTTTGTGAATAGTGGTCGTAGGGTGTACTTAGGGAATGAAAGATCAGGCTGTGCCCAGTAAAGCCCCTTTTTTTTCTTTTTTCTTTTTCCTTTTTACTGTTTACCTAAAGCTGGCAAAAATACAAACTAAAAGCATCACTTCAGAGCAAAACTTCTCATTCAGATTTTTCTCAGTCTTTTCTGGTTTTGATAATCACTTTTGTTGAATTGGACTCAAATTCCCAAACTGCTCTTTTCAGCTAATACAAGTTGCAGTTATTCTTCTTCCACTTTTATTTATAGCCACCAAGTCCCAAGTTATAACATAAGGAAGCAGTAGTTTAGAAGCAACAGAAAGAAAGAATTGTCTAATGAGGGACTGATTAACAGCAATAAATAGTAAAGGTTAGCATTAAAGTACCAGCCCTAGAAAAATAACGTGTAAAAATACTCTCTGCAAAAACTTAGCTCGAGGACACTGGTGTCCCTGTGCTTCTTACCCTGGGGAGACACCAGCTGGCAGGTCCAGCAGACAAATACAGTGCATGAAGGTACTCAACAAAGCACCCAGCTGGCAATTTGGACAGTACAGACTTTACATTTGGATTCCCATAGACTTGACTTGTGCTGTTTTTTTTTTTTTTCTTTCCTCATGCTTCCATTGAAGCTATTTTGTCAGTCTCCTGGTAAAATAACTATGCTTGGGATGCTCAAATTGGAAACTAATTGTTCCATGGAGAGGGCAACGAAAAGGCTGAAGGTCACCAGCCTCTCTTCAGGAGCCATTTCCAATTCTTCTGTCCCTTCAGTCACTGACTTCAAAAATGCTCTTGTTTCTAAGTGCTACACAGGGAAAAAGGAGGCTTGACTGCCAATGGAGTGAACATTAGTTCCTGCAGGGAGGGAGCAAGAAGGGCCTCCTCCTCTTACTGACGCAGAGACCTTTTATACACCATTATAGTGAGCAATTGTCCTAAATTGGATAAGAAGGACTAAGCCCATAAGAGTGATCTGTAACAGGTGGAAGGTGAGGCTCAGTTTCCTGATAGGCAAAATATCCTGGTCGCTGACACAAAATCAAGAAGGAATTCCCAATATGCTATATGTTTCTGCAACAGGAATGCAGCTACATGCTATCTCTGAGCAGAAATGCATCCAAATGACCAAAGGTAACTTGAAAATGCCCTGTGTAGAATTGACTACTTAAAAAACCTACCTACATGGATTGCTCTTACACTACACAATTGAAATGAATATTCCAAATATTCACTCAAATCTGAAATCAAGAAAAATGCTATTCCCAATTTCATTTGTCACATATCCCCAATGTGCAAGTTCAGGTGAAACGGAAGTCAAAAGCAAGCAAACATCTTAAGGGCATGGAAGATCCTGGAAAGCAGGCTATAAAAGAGAAATACGTGAGTCCCAAAGGAAAATCATGTGCTTTTCATGAATTTTACACACACACAAACACACACACACAGAATGCAAAAGCAAAAATATATGCATATTTATACAAGTCATCTTTCTATAGAGTCCCCATAGTCTCATACAGCACACACACCAAGATGCCGTAACTCTCCTGAGATCAGGATGCTAACAATGCATTTTGTGTTTAGTTTCAAAAATCACATTACGTAATGTTTACCCTCTATTTGACACTAAAACTGCGTAAGATGTTCTCAAAATACATCTCTCTATGCAAATTCCAGCTTGCCTTAGGTGCTACTCGCTAAATAAGACATAGTCATGCTTTTGTCGAAAAGCACAAAAAGGTTGTAAAAAAATACAAAAGTTTTTTTTTTTTTCCCCCCCTAGTTATTCAGTATTGCACTACTGTGGAACAGTTATTTGGTAGAAATATGTTATGGTGAAAGATGTTTTCTGGATTGCAAAATGTCCTTATGCTTTCAAGGAAGCTTTTAGAAGGTGTCAGTACAATGCATTCTGATTTGTACCTTAGGGCAATAACCTCTAATGTAATCAAAATAACAAGCTATAAAGGAAATAAGAAATGGAAGGAAATTGTCTTTAGAAATATTCCCAGACTACTGCTATTCCAATTTGCCACCACTGCTAGATTCTGATACATATTACCAGGAGCACTATATAACAGAAAGGAGACATCCAGTGTGTTTGCCTTATGAACCTAAAGCAAAATGGGCTTTTAACTTCTGAAAAAAAAATCAAGGAGAAATCAGCCTATCTTTGGTAATGGAAATAAAGATGGCATATTACTCATATGACCTGAAATTTACCCTTCCTACTATACTCAAGCATAGAGCAATGCTCATTTATCCACTTGAATGACTCTATTTCGAATAACACTGGCATTATGCAAATAACATGAGCAGAGTTTTGTCACAAGAAGCTGGCTACTTAGTGTTCATTGCTTTCATTGCTACTTAGTGGTCTTGGCTAGACTGATATATAAAATGCACTACTGAAATACAGGCTGCAAACACTGAAAATTCTTAAATTGCTGAACGGCTTTGTGAAAAGCTACATCCCCCCCTAAGGAAGAAATCTGTTAATTCAAGTATATCTGGGATAAATGTGGAGGCATCATCATGGCTCCATCACACCACCATTACAAATCCCCGCAAAAAAATATTTCTTCACCACAGACATTTGCAGATAGCAATACTCTGTGTCAGCCAATCCCTCACTGCAAGTATGTAATTTGGGGGGACATCTGGAATTGAAAGAAATGAAGCCCCTGCACTGTAGCTTTCTAACCAGGGAGTTGTGCACATCAAGTTGTGCTGATCAAGGAATGATTGCCAAGAAAAACGAAGAAAAAATGGTCAATGTATGGAAGAAATAGGAAAAACTTTTAACATTGCTAAGCAACAGTAAATCTCAAGATACAGAACCTGTTATGCACACTCATATATATACACTGTCTGTTTAAATGACTACATACTATATTGTTTTCTGTTCCTCTGGGTAAAGGAACGTATTATTGAAAGATCACCTGTCAAAGTGCACGGTTAGAACACGACCACGAGGTGGGAGCATTGCTCATCACACGTACCCAAAGCACGCTGGTTTCTTTGGAGGTGCTAGTAGTCAAGCAAAGACATTCACTGTTTTCCTGTGCTGTAGCCTGTGGACTTGCTTTTTGCCACTAGAATAATAGGTCCCCAGGACTAACACAAAAACATCTTTCTAATTTTCTGTAATTCCTAGCTGAAAAAGAACAGGAGAATAAACTGCACCTTGGCTGCTAGAATGAAGTGTTGCACTGAAAACAATGTAGAAACTTTTCCTAGTAGGAAAAAAACATAAAGAGGAGGTAGAGATAACGTGAAGGTGGAAGGAGGGGAAATAATTTGCTCAGTTATTAACAGCTTTGTCATGTGATCATGAAAAAAACAAAAATCCTGCTGTTTGCAAGCACCATATAGCAGCCTCTCCGCATGAAGGATGCCTGGGCACAGTCTGACCTAAGCTGCAGCGTATCACACAGAGGGGTGCAGGGCTCTAGCTAGCACTAGTGGGTGGTGGACAAAAAGCTATAGCTCTCCCCGGAGTAGAGAAACCTGTGGAAATGTGCACCTGTTTAATGTGAATGCAACCTGTCTGAAAACACAGCAGCGGCTGTGAAACCAAGCACCAGGGCTGACGCGTCAGAGGCCCAGGACGAGCTTGACACACTAACCGCCAGCGAGTGTGACACAGCTATAACCGCCATCTTTCTAACTCTCTGCCTTTCTTTTTCTTTCAACACATGAAAGATCGTGTACCAGCATGTGAGAAAGCATATGTTCGAGTAAATATTTTGGTGCTCTGCAAACAGCCATGCATTATCTGTGGCTAATGTTCCCTTCTCTGCTTCCCTCACATGGCTGCTAAGGAGATTTATTCCAGCATGAGTAATGGAGGGAACAGGTTGCACAGAATTTATCAAAACAAAAATGCCAGACACAGATCCTTCCTTTCCACGGCACATCATTCACAATTTTTCTCCTCATTTTTGTCAATGAGATCATTAGCTATAATGCCTCCCTGCAGTGTCTGAATGAAAAGTATTCATCCTACAAGTTGTCCTCAAGTGTTTTGAGATTTTTATTCACTGTTATCAAGCTGTCCCATGTTATTGGTCTACTCCCTAGTGGGATGAGAAGAACATTTTCTTGCAGGGGAACAAGCAGGCATTAAACAACCAGCAGTATGCAGAAACTAGCTAGGGGTAAAGAAACAAACCCACTGCCTCGCAGCTCGTATCATCACAAAATCTCTCTCTCAGTCCTCCAGTCGGGCTAAATTGTTTCTCCCCTACCCCTCCTCAGGGAATCTAGGCTTTAAAATGAATCCTTGCCCTCAAATTCAGGGGGTTCTGCAACTATCCCCTTGGCAGGACCGCTGCTCCGAAGCTGTCCTAGAAGAGCCCAGGTCTCCCTGCATCCAGCTCCTCCTGCCAGGGCTGTCGCTCTCCCAGCTCATCCGCTCCTAAGCTGTCACTCACTGCAGCTGGGAAAGCAGCCGTTCTGCTCACTAATCCTTCTGGGGCCATTACAGCGATCCGCCCCAGTGCACACACTCATGAACATCTGGAGATTCACGTCGCTCTCTGAATATTTGTGCTTCACTAATAGCATAACGGCAGAAAGAGTCGTGAACGGTGCTTGTTTGAGTCTGTTTTCCTGACAAAAACTTCTCGAGTGTGTAAATAGTATGACCTCCTAACAAAATAATTAAATCTTCCTAAACAATCCTTCCTAAAAGGGCTGTTAAAAACAGTATATACGTGGCCAGAATTAGTACATTCTTCTGGATTAATTGTTCAACCTTCTTTGTTGGGGCATCACATTTTTGTCTCACTTTTCACACTGCTAGAGCAATTAAGTAACTGTTTTAAAGGAAACAATAAACTAGAAAACATGCATTTATTCTAAGCTATAGTATTTACAACAAGGTTGTCTTTCTTAGCCATCAAAACCAAGTACCGTATCATTTTTGCTTAGGCACAGCTATGTTTCAGTGGATTTAACTGTGACACACACACACAAACAGAATGCTAGCTCTCACATATGTTTCCATTTATGTGGCTATCCCACATTTAGGCAATCACTTCTGGAGCAACGCAGGGTCACTTGCTATCTCAGAGCCCCGTGGTGCACAGCTGAGGAGGGGCAAGAGAGTCAACATGCCATAGACCTTAGAGCTGTCCTTTCACTTTGTGAAGCAACTAAAACATCTGTGGACCTTTGTAAGAGGCTCAGGGCTGTTTGAAATTATTCCCAGATGCCCAAGGAACTGCTCTGTGATTTGGGATTATTTGAGACACATCCTTTCTCTGCACTGTCCTTAACATGGCCTCTACACTAATGTGCTTGCTCATGCTTGCTTCCCATACCTCTGGTTCCATAGCGCTTGGCAAATTCCCACTTACACAATTAGTCCAAGAAAGCTTAGTGCTTATATTGGCAGAGTATAAAAAGCAGAGGAACCTTGTACAAGGCCTGTCTTAGCTTTGTTTTGTGCATCCCCCAAGCAATCTGCCCTAACCGAGAGCAGAATTAGGCCCAAAGGAAGTCAGACAGAACCTCACAGTTCTGCATTTCCTATTTAGCAACATTAATAATCCAGAATTTTTCTTGCAGGCACTGCACAAAAATTGATGGGTAAGGAAGACTGCTTACCAACAGAACAACTAAATGTTGCTAAGCATTACACAAAAGAGATGATATTACCCAACACTGTCCCAATGGCTTTTGTCAATTCTAATGACTACTTTTGATAAGTCTGTTTCTAGTTACTGTGGTTTTTTTTTAACCTTTTAGAACAAACTATGGCTGTCTAGAAAACAGTAGATTGCATACAAAAATGGATGAAAAAATGTAATGACATATTAAGTCCTTACCATCTGTTTTATTTGATTCATTTCCCACATTAGGCTGATCTTTCTTGTCCGCGTTATTGTCTTCCTTTAATTCACCTGAAGAAAAGCAGTAAGAAATATTATAAGCATTTTAATGCACAGAATAGTTTATCAATGCCTGTAACTCAATCAAATTAGAACATCAGAAAGATGTGTTCGTTAGGAGAAAGTACATGTACTCACAGAGAAGTGGATTTATATATTACTATAGAATAAAGTAACACATGGTTTACCCAACTTCTACACAGAATCAAGCTTCAAAATCTAATTTAAAATTTATTCTAATTGTTGATAACTTCTTAAGTTCACATGTAAACTCATTCTCCTTCTGGCTGTGTGTAGAAAATTAAAAACCTGGAGCACAATCTTTGTTTCCAAATTAATCTCTGAGACCTCTGTGCATCCAAAGGACTGAGTAAGACCCTCCAAGATTTCATCATAGCTCTTTCTAACAGAGAACCACCTTTGATATCCTAGGTGGTCCTGTATGATTTTGTCTCATTTTTTCTTACTAGTCTTCTTTAACCACAGACTCATTTTGGTTAGTCCCCTGATGAGGGTCTCAGAATAGTCAAGCATCCTACCACTCAGCACCAGTTTTAGAGTTTCTAGGGCTAAACAGGAAAGCAAAGCAGGGCAATACCTGAGGCATAATGAAAATGGCAGTTGGGGTGTATTCTATGAGGACAGGAAGGTTTGTCAGAATCATTCTCAACATTTGTTCATTATTAGCAGGTATTAGTCATACAAGAGCACAGCAGACCTTCCCAGAGCATCACCTACCTCATTGAATAAGAGTCTTGTCAAATTCAACTTACATAAAAAATAACTGAAATGGAGAGACCTCGCTGCAGCTGCAGCAACAAGAGGAGATGTCCTCCCTTTAGATGGCCAGAGCAACAACAAGAGCCTGCAGAGAGGGCAGCAAGCAGCCCTTCCTTCACTCCTGAAGCAACAGCTCTGAATTTGGGACCCTCCCTTCCACCTGAAAGAGCTGTATTGAACATAACTTCAGAATTTTCTAAATGAGAGGTGCATTACATGGCTCCATCAGAGTCATGCTTATTCTAGCTGCATTACTAATTTTGTTACTACAGCTGCTGCATGGCCTTTGGATCAGAATTATAGGTATCAATGTGTCATACAGGATCTCATTTGCTTTCCAGATGGCCATGGCCAAGGAATCAATGGACGTTTTGCGATAGCTCAAAAAACAAACAAGGTCTCCTTCCCCTACATTGTGCCCTAAATTCTGGGATACTTGTTATTCTTGGATGTCAGAGGATTGATCTTTCTCTCTCTCCTAATCAAGTTTCAGCATAGCGTGAAAGAGGAATGGCTTTGAAGTCCCAACATATTTAGCAAGACGGAAAAACATGTCCTGTCCAGTCCTCACTTAGAACCAAAACTTTCATGTTTTTCTTATTAAGCTCACTGGATGGGTGAGAAAAAACTGAAAACATGAAGGCAAAGGACAGCCAGCTACCTCCTCAGCTGAGCACACAGCTACTGACTGTCTCCTTCAGAAAGTCCAATACGGCCAGAGAGGTAGGAGTAGCTCCAAGCTGATTGATGTCTGACTGAGGAAGGTAGCCCATAAGAGAAGGACACTGTCTTCAAGCACTGAAATGAAAAGGTATCTAGCAAAGCACAAAAGTCTTCTCACATTCCTTCCATTATCTGATAATAACGATAACCTAATAATACTTTATTTGACCACTCTGTAAAGAATTTGCTTGAGTGTAACTGTGTGCAGTCACAGATGATGAACACCCACAAGTACATTATTTCATAGCTTGATTCCTCTGAGAAGGCATGTGGGCAGTGACTGAGGGAGATTTCAAACTCCTCTGACGAAACAATTTCTGAACTTTCATTGAGAACTTATTATGAACAGGACGTTTCTAAATATTGCAATATCTACCATGCCATACTGCCAGCAGCAGAGCAGAACGATGATCATAACGATCCTTTTGAAAGGGATTACAAAGGCAGGGAGATAATAAGGCAAATACTTTATGATGAGATATTAACATATAGGTGTAAAGGAAGCTACAGTGAACTCAGATATACGAATGTTATATTTCATCAGTCTCCAAAAACATTGCAGTGACTGTGCCTCATAAAGGCCTTTTCTGATAAATTTAAGAGCAGGATTTCTTTTCCTGAAGAAGACACTAATTTTCAGAAATCATTAAAGTTTCTTACAAAGCATTTTTGACACCTACAGCAGAGACATTTAAAAAAAAAAAGAACAAAAAGAACAAAAAGAGCTCTCAACCTCTACATTATTAGAAGCATGTAAAAAAAAATCTGTGAGGCAAAATCTGGTGGGATTTCACATGTTCCCAAGCTTTTTCTATTCCTGGAAGTTTGTTCCCATTCACCTATGTAACATGGACTGAAGAAAAATCCCATACTTGACAGAAAATGATAGCATGGCCCCTCATAGTCTGTCCAATCTAAAATGACAACAGCAAAGCAATATGTAGTTGTGGGAAAGCCCTGTAGCCAAGTGACATACATGGAAAATATATCAGGAATGTTTAATACAGGAATTCCTGCCCCTGCTGCTGTCAAGGCAGTGATCCCAGTGACTTCTCTGTCAGCTACAATTATTCTACTGACCTTGGCCTGAACTTTGTGACACTCTCAGGACATACTACAGGCCTATGTGTTCACTCAGACTTTTCAAAAAATGACGTCTTTGAGTCTGAGTTTTTTTTGTAGTTTGGGACTGGCTCAAAATTGCCAAGTTTGTGAGAAGTCACAGGTGTCCATACTGCCATTTTTTGGTAATGGCTCAAGAGAGCTTTAGATGAGAAGGGAAGGATAACAACAAGAGCTCCCAAAAGACAACTGTTCTGTTCTCCCGTCTCTACCTTTTTTTTTTTTTTTTTTTGTGACATGCAATTTTCCGATATTTTCCCATCTTTTTCATGTACAAAATGGGACTTTTAAAAAATAGTATTTTTTAGAGCAAGTGAAAATATTGGAATGAAATTTCTGCCAAAAATTCTCCAAAAAAAAGACTCATGATTCCTCTAATAAAAAAGAGACCAAGAGAAGCAGCGATCTATTTCATCTTTTAGGCTTGGATCGTACCTGATTGGTTCATTTTCATGAGAAAACACATTCTGTGTTTTCCTTCAAAAGTGAACCCTGCAGGCAACTTAATTTACAGTTTCCAACTTCCACATGGAGGTGGCTGTACTGACTTCATGGAAAAGGCACTGAACTCAGGATATCTTTTGTCCAGGCAGCCCATTGCCAAGGTGAGATAACTGATTTTAGAGGCAGAATCATCTTGCAGTAGAAGAACAGAACCTACCATTCTGGACATGCTGTTTCTCTTCTCCCATAGCTTGGTGAGAGTCGGCTCCCTTATCTGTTCTAGATGCATTTTTCCCTTGAGAGGCTTCATGTTTGTTCACCCCAATTTGTCGAGTCCCATTTACATGATTCTTATTGGAATCTGAGCTTTTGTTTTCCCCAGGACTTGGTTCTTTGCTATTTTCTGTCTTTGCTGCTGCTCCTGCATCTTCTGCTGGCTTCTTCTCATCTTTTTCTTCTGTTTTCTTTTCCTCTGTTCCCTGGTGAGCATTTTCCTCTGCTTCTTTCTTAGCTTTTTCTTCTGCATCCTCAGCAAAGAGAGAAGCAAAATGAGAAAAGAAATCATGATTTTCAGTAAATTTGACACGAATGTTACTACACATGCATTTAAAACCACTTCAGCCTTTTACACATAAAACAAATTTTACTTAGATACATGTTGAATCTGACTTGGCAAGGGAAAAACAGCACAGAACAATTAAGAAAGGTATTAAAAAAAAAAAAAAGCTTCATGTTGACCTAACTGTATATGATGTGCATGTCCATTTTTCCCACATAAGGTCCACCTTTGCAGATGGGACTCCTCAAAAAATTTTAAAGGAAAATTAAAAAGGGTTTTAGCTATGTCAGATTTTAGGAGAGGGGAAGTTAGCTTCATTTTTGACATTCAAGAATCTGTAGCACCAAATTTAGTTTATCTCATATTGTACTCTATAACTTTGAGCATTTAAAAATTCAAAGTACATTGGTTACTTGAAAGTCCACTTTGTTTCCCTGATTCCAGGTATCTTCCAATGCTGACTTCCCAACTCTTCCTTTGCATTTAATGTTATCCTTTCTTTGTAAAACCATCCTTTCTTGGGAGACTAATATATTGATACTAGTACATTCCATCCCAAAGTATCCCATGGTCACACTCAAATATGCAAAAGTATAAAACCAGAAGTGAACATTAAACAGTAGCGGCATCACTCGGAGAAAATTAAATTTGCAGAGAAGCCAATTTTCCCCATTTAAAATCCTGCTCTTGTTCCTATCCGAACCCTGGGTCCTTATGCAACAGGAAACCCATGGAGGCTGTGATGTATCTTATCCGAAGTGTTGAGAACGCTACATTTCTAGACCAGGTGGGCGGCACAGCCTCAGATGGACTCA
>NW_010582827.1:117840-128937 GCF_000705375.1 Tinamus guttatus
CCTACTTCCTCGAGCAGTTCTACATGCTCCACTTGTGCTGTAGAAATGCAGGGAAACTGCTCAGCTTTACCTGTCTGAAGAACTCCTCCAGCAGAGACATGGTCCAGCGATGGTGGAGGTCCCAGGCCTTGGCTGGATGACTGATATCTGCTGTATGCAACAACAGTGATAAGGCTTTCGGCTTGTCAATTCTGAAAACCCAAAGGATCAAACAAGTTAATTGTCTGCTCTGGCACTGGAGAATGATAAAAATCTCACCTAAAGAGGGAAATGAGCCTGTAAGAATCTTTGGCAAGAATATTAATGGACTGAGTGTTCACAAAACCAGACAACTAAGAAAGATTAAGTGTCTGACTTCTCAGATATACCCTTCTCATAGCAATGGAGACATTAAGTGCAAGGAGAAAGTGGTGTTAGCCCTGCTGAGTTCCCTTCCTGGGATGCTGGTCTGTACAAGCATGTTTGAAGAGCTGCATGCAGTGCTCCCCATTCCAGCTGGCTATTTTTATACTCAGAAGAGGATTTAGTCTCTACTGTCTTATTGCAGTAAACAGTCAGGATCTCATTTTGCTGGCACTGCTGAGCCTACACAGTCACTGATAAATGCAGCATGTTTCACTGATAGAAAACTAGTGTGAGGTCAGAAGAAGATCCTTGCAGTAGGTTCTACAGAAAAAAAAAAAAAGCCTTTTTTTTTTTTTAATTATAACCTGAGGGGCTGGCCAAAGAATCCAGTGCATAATGCTTTTGGGAAGAGTTGGGTTCAGTTTTTAATTCCAATTCTTGACTGCTTGGAATAGCTGAAAGAGCTGTAGCTCCTGAGATTGCAGACCGGCTTGCTGCACTCTAGTCTGCTATAGGTAACAATCTTGGCTTTAGGCAGAACTGCATCCAAGGTGAAAACTGACCTTCAATCAGAGCTTTCTGCAATGTAAATTTTCTTGGGGAGAGGAAAAGTTCTGGACAACATATTCCAGTTCCCAAGGCCTCACTTCGGGAAAAAAGGGCCTTCCCTTATTGCTCCACCTGTTTGTTTTTTTTTTTTTTTTTTTTCCAAGTCCTTCCTGTGGTGCACTTCAGATTATTTTTGTCTTTCCTGTGATCATGGAGCAGGCCTGTTGCAATGGTGGCAGGTACCACCACCTGCAGAAGGGTGATGCAGAGGTTGAGTTCTGCAGCTCTTATAGCCTTGAATTATAATCAAGCTGTAGAGGTCACTCAGTCCAGCTGGATCATGTCCTTTATATTACCCTCATATGCCAAAAGAAATGACCAGGGACGCTTGTCCAAATATTGTGACCATCAGCACAGACTCGAGATGGGGGTGGGGATAGTGTCAGTCTATTCCTAAGCATATTCATTCAAAATGCAACAGCAGAATTGATGTGGACATCAAAAGAGATTGAGGGCCCCTGGAGGGGTGCTTTTTAAATCAAACACGGTGGTGATGTACCAGCTGAAATGCAGCTCCTCTCTGCACTGTGTCATTAAGTGACTCACCCTTCTGGCTGCTGCAAAGCATTCTTCATGGCTTTGATTTGCTGGAAGTGACAGGACATATCTGTGGCCAACACCATCTCTATCACCAGCGCCCTGAATTCCCTTTTGGATGACATCATGATGAAAGGAGCAAGGGAAAAGAAAAACGAACAACAAAATCAGACACATTTCATTTTTTTGTCCATCAGCAAACTATTGACAGCACTTCTGACTTGTATGTCATTCTTTCTGTTATTCCTCTATCAGGTAGGGGGAGAAAGATTAGTGATTTTCTACAAACATAAGAATGGGAAAGTTGTGAATTAAGCCAGGTGGCTAATCGTTGCTAAGAGAAATCCTAGATGCTTGTGAAGAGCCCACTACAATATCTCATTGAATTAAGTACCAACCTCCTGAATTGATGTCTCCTTAGGACCTTCTTAGAAGTTAGCAGAAGGACTGTTTAAGGCGTGGACACGAAGCATGTGAACTTTGAAACATGAATCTCTACCAAAATAACTAAAACCAAGTGTTTTGCAAATAGATTGATAACTATGTTGAAAGTTCACTCATTAAAAGAAAAACAACATATTAAAAAGTTGTTCTGATATACACAACATTGGCTTTTATTTGTAAAATAGATAGAGAAGTTATTATTACCATGTATCAATAACCCTTTTCTGTAGGAGGAATAAAATTATGATTTCTAATTGTAGCCTAGCAACATTTTAGTTTTTATATTATTATTGATTCTAATCAATGTATCCAGCTTTAGAGTACCTCTATTACGTGCCTGGTATTATTTAGGGTTACCTTTATACATTTTCTTTTGAGCATGAATTTATTTTCTCTTTTACTCAGTTCAGCAGTCCACAGGTTAAAGTTGTAATAGAGGAAGAACAGACCAAGGTTAGGGTAGCAGCCTGGAATTTGGAAGGTTCACAAGGGGTGATTTGTCATTTGTCATTTAATGTCTCCATCTTTCATGGAGACATAGTCTATTTTGAGCATGTCTCCACTGGTGGCTGTGCTCAAGTTCCAGCCCCAAGTCTCTGTTGCACAGACCCAAGACCACAGTGCTCACCCCGTCCCAAGGGAGGTTTGTAACAGGCACCCGCAGGTCCTGTGCCTCAGCTGGCCTTGCTCCCTCCCCACCATGCTCATTCCCACCCTTGCGTACAAGCACTTCCACAGTCAGGCAGCATTCAAGCCATGGCTGGGTTTCAAACAAACTTGTTTTATATATGTATCTTTTGTTACTGTTTTTGTTTGTTTGTTTTGCTTCTTGTTTTTTGTTTGTTTGTTTGTTTGTTTCAGTTCTGGGTCAGCTCCCTAGCCTGGTTCGCTTCCCAGTAGCACAAACCCTGCTTTAACAACACTGCCAAGAGGAGGCATAACAGGAAAAACTGCTTCTTTTAGCAGCAGTGCCAGCATATGGTAGCTTAAAGTGCTCATGGAATAAGGACTTCTAGCCCCACAGCTGGAAAGTCTGTGGGTTCACAGTGAAAGTCATTGTGGGTGAATTTGGGCTAAAATGTAAGTGTAACCTTAGAGCAACCACAGTCTAGAGTACACCACCAAAATATCTATCTGTCTTCCAGCACGTGGGGGTACTGACACATGTCCACTGCACACACACATTTACAAAGCCTATTCTTTACCACAAGGTTGTCGGAAATTTCTGTACTCCAGAAGACCTCAGAAATGTTTTAAATATTTTATTTTTGAAAGCAGCCCGAGCAATGAGGAGAACATTTACTAAAGTTAAACCGTCTAAAAGGCCAATCTTGGTAGAAAATTTAAAGCTTGTCACAACAAACGTGCAGTCACCCAAATGTGTCCCAGGGACCTCCTGCTGCAGAAAAAGCTACTTTAATATCATATCATATAATTTCTACACTAGGAAACAATAGCGAGATCTGCAGGTTTTGCCTCTTTTGTCCAGGTGAGGTCTCAATTCTCTCTTGGAAACTAATAGATGAGAGAAGAATTCTGTCTCTAAGGAAATATTTTCGATACCTGATAGTCACTCATGTGCCCATCCTGGATTATACAGCCATGCATCTGTAATCATATACAAATGAAGGATGTCAGCAAAGCTGTCTTCAGTCAAAACCATCCAAGGTTTGTCTCTGCCATCTCCAAAGGAACAAGACTGACTGAGACAGAGTGCAATTACTTGGAGGACCAAACCCCAAGCAGCTTTACTGACAAATTCAGTATTGCTTTAAGGGGTTACTTCCCACAGCTGTATTATGATATAGAGTTAAGGAGGTAAACATTTTCCAGATGCCTTTTTAATCCTGTACTTGACAGTAAAGGGCTTGCACTAAATATGCTCTGCTTCAACAAGCTGCATGGAAATTATTAACAGTGAAATACAGTGCCAGAAATGACATTTATAACAGTATCTTGGAAAGCATCTGTTCACTTTGGAGTTTATTTTCTTAATTCAATGTGATCTGTTTTTGTTACAACTTCTTCATTTACTTGTCGATGACTTGTGCAAATGGATTTCATCAAATGAGGCAGCTCAACTGATTTTCAAATATTTAATAAGCAGCAGAGGTTTTTAAAACAGAATGAAATGTAGCTTAAACACAAGTAAGCCTTTATCTCTTTTCTCCCAGACCATAACTCAAAAGATATTTTGGGGGCTCATCAGCTCACCCAATAACCTGTGCCCTTCTATTTAACCACAGTAAAATCTACTCTGTGTTTTCCACATTTCTCTAGTGAAAATACATTTCCTAACTAGATGACTGAATAACACAAAACCATTAAAATCCACATACACATCTAGGATTGAGAACTGTCACAATCTTCAAGTTTTCTCTTACTAATAACATCAGACTTCAATGGACCATCAGCACAAAAAGGCACTTAAGAATATGCTTTCCAGAAGACAATTGTTGGGTCTTTTGGTAGAAGAGATCTACTAGGCGTGCCTACAAAAATGAAGTTGTATTTGGACACATTTAAACTAACTCTAAAAACTTTCTTTGACATATAGAGTATTGATTTTAAGTGTCAGAATGAGAAACTTGGGGGCTTCTTGGTTTTTTATCAACACCTCAGATTCTGCTGAAGTCTGCTGATGTTTCCAGTGTTTCCCAAACACTAGGGGATTTTAAGCTGGCAGTCAAAGTCAAAAATCTCAGCATTTTGGCATTAGGACACATCCCAATAACAGCCTTTATTCTGCAGCTGCTGCTTGATCAGCAGCTACAAAATAACAAGGCCCTACTTGAGGTAGAACAAATAAGCAAACCAAACCACTCAATATTAGTTCAAGCAGTTACTCTGTTCCTTAAAGGAGACTGGTTAATCTCTGAAAGTCTCTGAAATATAAGCACCTTCCTCAGCAGCACACACATTTGGACACTATGGAATTAACATGCAACATCTGAAACTAGCTTTGAATCAAGCAACAGCAGCTTAAAGCCTCAAAGCAGAATATTTTCCTAAAAACAATGCCTAGGCCATGAAGCTGCTCCAGCAGCAGCTCAGCTGGTGTCTCTAAGAAAAGGCTGCCGTGTCTACTCACTTAGTTCCTTGCATTTCCCTTGCCAGCATAAAACGAAGCAATAATTTGCTATCAACAGTTGACAAGACATTACCAGCTGTAGCTAAAAAAATAAATTAGATTTTTAGCACCTCCATGCAGATTTTTTTTTCTTTCAGTTCTTGCTGCCCACCATGAGCCTATTTTCTATATTGGGGGGTAGAATTTCTCGGGCCACTCCTCCACAACACTCCCACTGACTGCAACCAGCCACTTCAGATCCTGGGTTTTATTTCTGGCAGCCATCTATAGCATCGTGTCACTGTCCACCCTCTTCATAAGTTGAGGTACACAGAAAGTTCAGGCCAAAGCAACTGGGAAGCAAAGCCTTTGCTGACCAGCTTACCATGAGCCAGGTCCCCAAGAGGGGCTCAGTTCCTCCAGTTCCCATTAAAATAACAATATAGCTGACTGCTCAGCACTGCATCTGATTCAAATGTATGCAGCATACACGGCGTGTTGCATAAGATGGTACAAAACACTTTCCATCCCATGAGAAAGCTCCTACGGAGCAGGATTCTTCCTGTCTAGCATACTGGGTTATTTTTAAAGTACCACCCCGTGGAGTTCAGGAAAAAAAAAAAAAAAGGCACAAAACCAGAAAGCCCCCTTCAGCTTGGATTATCTGCTATTAAAAAAAACAAGTCATGAGCTGATTTTTGAACATAAATCAAATGCTTCAGGAGACTTATTTTGAATTATATCATCTTACAGCACCTTGGGATATATATTACACTGATTTATGGCCCCTTGGACTTGATCTTCATTTTCATTTAGTCTCATTTAAAATTTTCAGGCAGGGTAAAGGGCATCTCAAAGCAGATAAAGGTTATGCTTATACTTTAGCATGAACAAGCAGCAGGCTACCTGTACACTCATTCACAACTTGGTACATGTAGAAGGACATGTCTGAAACTTCAACAGTTATGTGTGAGCCCAACAGTATATTACAACTCATGGTCATTGTCCAGTCTCACGACTGAAAGAAATGAAAATCAAAAGCAGAAACAAGCAAGATAAATGCTGTTAACATTCTTGCTATCTTCAGCAATAAAAATACTAATGGGCAGTATGCAGTAATGTTGCATTCAAACAAGGCAGTATCAGTTTAGAGCCATGTCACAATGTTCCCAAGAGCCACCATGTTTATTTTTACCTCCAGTCATCCTTTGAGAGGTTAGATAAAATATTCATCTCTTCATCATCTTGCAAAAGACGATATGCTGCACTAACATGGTGATTTTCAAGCACAGATCGGTCGTTATATAGAATGGCTGAATCTGACCTAACGTGCAAAAAAAAAAAACAAAAGAGAGAAGATTATGTTTCTTCCCTATCTAGAGTCTCACATAAATAAATTTTTCCTTGATCAGCTACAAAGATCAGTTCCTATAGCCCAGACACCATTTTATGAGCACTTGCAATATTTGTTCATTGTTACTATTCAGTCAAAGAAAATTAAAAACCAAAATTCAGCATCTACCTCATCACCTAAGATTCACCTAGTCTCTTTTTTACACATAAAAAGAAAAAAAAGATCCTGAGAGCTTTCTGGCTGCAAGAGATGCATAGATTGGAGGTTGAATCATGACGTTCCTTTCCAGCTCTTATGTGTGTTACTCTCATATTGAAGCCTGGCTGTGTCCAAGCAGGTAATTGTAAGATGTGTCCCAGTACTGTTTCCAGAACAGCAAACAGCTGTAAACAAGGTATAAGTGAACCGCCTTCTGTGCATCTGTGCATAAGACTATGTGTCCAGAAAGGAAATTTCTGCTGGGATATAGTGTGACCAAAGGTACTTTGCACCTTATTTTTAGCTCCAGGGTATGGATCTGAGACTGTTGAATGGCTGAAGTGGTCTGAAGATGAAGTGCTTGCTGGCAGCTAATGGCAATGCTAGGTGAGCGCAATCTCTTAGAGTCTCCGCTCAGTTCTGCTTCCCAGAGAGCACTGTGTATTTTTCTCCACTGATATCTTACACCCTCTGATGTTACAGGAATGGAATTAGGTCCCTAATTCTTGCATGAATGAAGCAGTAAAAATTATGAGTGTGCCTAGTCCTACCACAGAGACAGAAATGCCTGCCACTCTTCCCAAGCTTTTCTGAGCGCGTGTGATTTATCCTTATCAGCTTTTAGATAGATGTGATATACAGCATGATTCAGCTAGCATATTCTAGGCATCAAATCTATGGTAAGATGAAATGTATCTTCAAAATGCCCATGTGCCCAAGACAAGAGACACATTGTCCATTAAGGACATCTCATTTGATTACCAAAAAATTAACACTGTCAAAATAACACACAGACATTAGGTGCCAGAACTAGGCACTTCCCAGTCTTTCTATACTCTCAAATGTGGACATCTTCTCTGTTAGTTCCAAAACACTGTCAGTCCAGTCCAGTCTCTGATCAGCTAACTACCTTTCAGCAATATCCAAAGCTTTAAAAAATGACTGTGATGTACGCATGATAACTTACGACTGAAAAGTTAACTGTAAACACATGCCCTTACTGCATTTCGTAAAGCAAAACCAGTATCAGTGTGTAGTCTTGGCATTCACTATTGTACACAGTATTGAGGAATATCTGATTTATGCACATAAGTATTTGACTCTTAAAATTACACCTAGAGAAATACTCTTGAAGCAGGGAGTCTTCTCCAAAGTGACACCATTATAATAATCATCAGCAAGTTTTCTTTGGTGAATTACATGGAAATATATAGAGACTTTCCTTCTACCTGGTTACTAATATAAACCAATGACCCAGAAATTAGAATACCTGCATTCCACTGTAAATAGCTAAGCAAGAGAAAATTAAATGCAACCTCAAGAAGTGAGCTTTCCTCCTGTGACACTTGCAAGCCAAAGCTCCTGCACTTGCGTATGGCTGTGCTGCTATTCTCCACAGCTTGTCCCCTCCTGCTGATTTACCACAGCCTCACCGTGTCTGGATGTGAAAGTTGTTGGTGGTTCCAGTGTGTTCATAGTCGTGGATGGCAGCTGCAAAGATCATAGCAAAGATCTCCAGCTCTGTCAGCCAGTGCTGAAAAGAGATTACAGAGCAATCAGACAAGCTGTCATTTTCCCTGGCATTAAGGCTTTTGTCTTTTAAGGCAAGCCATCCCCTGCTGACAGTCAACACTGCACATCATTGCCTTTTCCCTGCAGCCTGCCAGCTGTTCCAAAGCAAACTTCTCTTGCTCATACATGAAAGCTGCACCAGGGTTTTTTCTGAAGCTTTCTCTAAATAAATTGAACTTTAGCAAAATGGTTACAAGAATTAACAAGGCTTGAGACAGAGTGAGCGGTTGTTTTTGGCCTTTTCCAACAGCAAAGTGGGAGGAGGAGAGAGAGGCAAACATGAAGAAAATCAAGGTTCCTCAAGCAGAACTTGATAATACATAGTACGTATGCGCATACCACCAGGAATATATATTTTCAGCTCTGATCACTTGGGTAGGATAACCTCAAAGTCAGAATATCAGCAATTTCCAGTAACTAGAAGAGTCTTTGTGAGTCACTGAATCATGAGGAGAACAGGGAGCACAGCCTCACAAGATATACATCTTGTTATTTATTTATAATTTATAGAAACATTTGAAAAGCCTTGAGGTCTTTTTTTTTTCCCCTAATTGCTTAGCCAAAGACTCATTTTTCAATGTTTAAGTCACTTTTGACTTACACTTCTAAATGACTCAGATGCTTTTAATGATTTTTCTCTGAGTCAATCAATCAATTTATGTCTGTTTTTCTACTGGTAACATGTTAGAAGTGTTGCTAAGATCAAGTGTATCACAGACAAAGGCTCTAGATTCTGTAGATATTGTAAATACTTTTTCAAAATGTTCCTACCTTTTGCAGGCAACCTTTACCACAGTGGTTGCCACATGTTTTGGGTAATAGCACACTGTCAACCTGCAAAAATGTTCACAGACTTTCCCGAATTGCCTTGTAATTCAAAACCCAATAAAGACAGTATGATTTTGTAAATCCACTCTGTATTTTACCACAGTTTAGGGCCACCACTGGTTGCTGACCACATTTTGGGGAACCACCAGTATCTGTAGCCTTGCACACAAAAACTTATCTGGCTCTCTTCCTCCCCATGATAATTTCTGCACAATCACAGCAATCACAGCGTTCATTTGTTACCTCAGTGCCTGAATTAGCCCCTTCCTCTGAGGTAGCCAGCTGTGCGGCGTGAGAATGAAGCAAAGCTCTGCACTGCAGATTTCAGTTTGAAGACGGTTACTGCAGATATTTTGCTCAAAACTACTGACTATCAAAGCAAGGGGAGATCAAGAAATCAGCAGACACAGAGACTAAATTACTTCCTCGTTTTTGCAGAATTTATCCAGGACAGGACAGGAAAGGTTAGCACTTGTGGTGGACAAGTTTCCATTACATTTCTATTTCCAGGTGTTTACAGCTGATGAAGAACATGATCTCAACATTCACACGACAACCTTCTGGCAACTATAAGGGGTAAAAATCAGCTGCATACACAAGATATGGGCTGCAACTCCTCAGCTGTGTGTTCTACCATTTGCCAAATGGAGGTGGTACAAATGAGAGAAAAATAATCAGGTGCAGCATCCAGGGAGGGGCAGAGCAAATCAATACTGCTTACACACTCAGAACTACTACAAGGCATAGAGTCAGCAAGTCTAATGCAACCACAAAGGTCCTTCTGGGCACCAGCTGGCAAGTCCCATGTTAACAGGAGCTTCTGGCCCAAGCCTAAAATGGTACCAAGGCAAGGAGCTCTGAGCTTGAGGTTTCCTCTGCTGTCTCTTAGGATACTGACCGGATATATTGGATATATAGAAAAAACACTAACTAGCTTAGCATCCCGTCATTCTCTATTGAAGATGATCAGGGTAGTCATGTAGGCATTGAAATGGTGAAACACCTGTGAGGAAAGGACTTAAAGGTCATTGCAGCATTTGCAAAAGATCACAGAGTACAGGCTGGGATTACCATTGTGAAGTGTGATTGATAAACAAATCAGTTTAAATAACAGAGTCTTGTGAGCAATAGAAGGACAAATAGCTGGAAAATGACTGGAACCTTTTAGTCTCCTTTTCAGCTACAACTTTGAAAGGAAAAACAAACAAGATGGCAAGCAGCCTGCTGAGAATGGATGCAATCTCCATCAAAGTGGCAATATTACCTTTCACTAGCCTGCGATGGACTTCACCTTGCAGAACAGAGAGCTAGTTCTAAAGAACAAAGCCATCAGGAATGATTGAGAAAGCAGCAGGACACTGTGGCAAGGAAACAGAGCAAGGAAATGTGAATGTTTTTTCATTTCTAAAGAGTTGACGAAAATGCTCCAGAACAAACTCTTCAGAGATGCTGGGGGCCAGGGGGGCTGGGAGGAATTGCACGAAAGAACAAGCATTGGCTTCCAAGTTGAGAACAAAGAAAGGGGTAATGAGGCATGGCTGTCTTTCAAAAAATATAATAAATATGAAGAATTAGCTACCAAGGCAAGTCGTTGGCATGAAAACAAAAGAATGGATGCATACAGAAAGAAAAAGGAAAAGGAAGGATGAGAGTTTCCAAATGCAACAAAATGAACTGAATGCCTTTCCAAGAAAATTCTACAAAGCAGAGACAGCAGTAATTAGCCTGTTTCCTTCCCCAGAGCTTACTGTCTTTTGTTCCAAAGTAGTTATAAGTTTCAGAGACCATAGGCTCATGATGATCTGCTTATTGAGAGGAAGAGCTCTCTCCCCACTCTGGTACAAACAGATGTGACAGAAATCTTGCACTTCTGCAGTTTTACAGGTTTGCTGCATGAAGAATGCTCTTGCTATTCTTGACAGTATCAGAGAAAGAAAACTTCAGCTTTTCAGTTTCCGTCTCAATGTGTGGGTTCACAAAGGAACCATAACCTAGCTCCTAATAATTACTAAGATTAATCAGAAAATAATACCAAAAAACAATAGTCACAGTTGAACAACAGAGTTAAAGAAGAACAAAGTGAGCAAAAGTATTGTCAGCTCTTGTAAAGTTTCCCTGCATTTTGTGTTTGTGTACTAAT
>NW_010582827.1:141277-161815 GCF_000705375.1 Tinamus guttatus
ACCTTCTCCAATTGCTTCATATCTTTTGATGAGTTGTGCTAGCCATAAAACAAGAGGATTCAGTACCCAGGCCTTTCTAGTGCTAAACAGAGCAGAGGGATTGCTCCAAGAGCTTTACACCTAATGTTTCTGTATATATATCCCACAGAGCCACCTTTTTTCACCATTGCATAACATGTCTGTTCCCCACACAATTTACAATCATCTGCTTCGTTCCCATACCTGCTTCTGCAAAGCTGCTACGTATATATTTGGTTTCTAACCTGTTTACATGGTCTTAGTAGTTCCTGCCTAAGTGAAGAAACTTAAAAGTTGTTTCATGGACTGAATCATTTTTTTCAGAGTACTTCTGATCTTTCATTCTTTCTCTGAAATCACATAACTCAGAAAAGTCATTATTCCTAAGCCAACTGTCACTTAAAGAGCTAGGTTGAACAATGCAAGAAATTCACTTCTCTCACAGTTGCTGACTGCATTCCTTCTCCTGCTCTCTCCATTCGTTTTTTCTTCCTTCCCCCTATGAGGCTGCGATTGATTTCAGCATGTTACCAAGTCTTCAGTTTAAGCACTCTTACCTAGCACAGAGTTGTAACTTTCACTAGTTGAAAATGGCCAGAGCCTTGAACTTTATTTTTTCCTTAAAAGAAAAGATTTTCCCTTAGGTCAGTAAATGATTAATGTATGTGACCTGTTCAGAGAGCAGCAGAGAATGAGTATAAAGACCTTCTCCTCTTAGACAAATATTGCAGTGTTATCCTGGTATTTCGCACCAAAAAACAACAACAACAACAACCCATACCACCACCACCAAAAAATCTTTTTTACTGGCATTACCTTTAGCACTCCAATTACAGCTGGTGGGTAGCTCAAGCCAACCATATTTGATGTCCGTCTGTACATTCTACCAAGATAAAATAGTAAATACATTTTTTTAAAAAAGGCAACAGACTTTTCAAGAGATCTCATTTATCCAAGCAAGCCCTGACGGTAGTCCTTTTTTGCTTCCTAACTTGCATATATATCTTCTACATGACTGTTACTCTATGGCCTAACTGGAGACCATAGACTTCCTAGTATCTCATAACTTGGTCACCTCAGAAGACTTCAGTGAGCATCTGCCAGTATCAAATCTTCAAGAGGAAAAGGCTACACTCAAGTAAACAAGATGTTCCCAGTTCTCCATTGCTGTTCTTTCAGTTCCCTTTGTCCTTGCTGGTCCAGCATGCAAGATCATTCTAAATGCAGCTCGGAAAACATTTATTGTTTGCAATGAATCAGCTCCTGTTTGATACAGCTGTTACTTTTGTCTGCATTTTTTAAGATTGGCTTAAAACATTCTGTGTATCTATCTTCCAGAATACGGCAACAATCAACATCTACAACCATATTAAACATAGCACTGAGGTATGTATTAGATTTTTAACATGGTTTCAGGCTAAACCACATTTAATAGGCTTGGATGAATAGAGGGACACTGAGACAGTTGAACTGCCTTTCCACAATTCATCCTTTTTTTTTTCTTTTTTCTTTTTTGTTTCTTTTTTTTTTAAAAAAAAAACTAGAATTAAAAGGAGATGGTGGAAAGCTGAGTTTTGTGGGGTTTTTGCATCTAAACTGAACTCTCCCTTCACTTTCTAATGTTCCGCACTCCAACCTGAAAACAAATCAGCCACCTTAGCAGAGTTTATTTAACCTCTCCTAGCCATGAATAAGAAATTCTTACCCCTTCCTCCCTCATTTACTCCTCTTAAGAACCCAATAGCTTTCTAACAAGTGATGATTCAGTGTCTGTCCCCTAAATCAGGGGAACTATTACTCTCCTCTTGAGCCATACTATTTCCAAACATTTCCTCCTTTGGGTCACACTCATCCAGGTCAGCTGGAAAACAGCCTCCTTCAACTGTCTTCTCTGCAGTTCACTCATGTCCTTGTTGAGCAAGTCTTTCTCCTGCACATGTACATATGTATCCCTCCCCATCACAATGAGATGGCAGGCTTTTAATAATCCAACATTTGAAGAGATGATAACACTTTCAATAAATTTTTGAAAGACCTATTCAAAAATGTCAATTATAAACTTAAAAAAAAATGAATATTCTATTACAAAACCGATTTGAAATGTTGGATTTTTTTCCCACAAACATAGAATTTATTTAGGACCAACCATGTAAGTCAGTTATTTATCTACAGAATGTGAAACATATAAGTTACAGTCTCCGTTAGAGTCTGATGGAAGAACAGTATCAGATAATCAAAAAAAAAGTCAATCAAAAAAAAAAAACTGTCTAAATTGACTACACTGCTGTTCTCAAAAATGTATCAAGAGTGAGGGGTAACTCACGAGAAGCCTGTCAAATTTGGGAGAAATGTGATCAAAGGAGAAATGACAGCTGACAATTCCCTCTTGGCCTTACCAAAATTCGCTGCCACTTTTAACATATGTATAATAGCTTCCCGACTTTTCTGGTACACAGTTTAAAAATCACCTCTAAGCACACAGGACGAAGCTTCTGAGTTTCTCGGTGATTTAAGGCCCAGTGTTTGATACACGCTTCAGTCCACAAGACCGGGTAGGCTGTCAGTGAGATTCCGATAAGCAGTGTTGCTAACCTACCATGACTGCCATGAATACTTCCTTTTGAAAGTAACTATGCAGAGCAAGGCTCTTTGCAAACGGCAGCAGGAGCTCTATGAAAAGAGCTCTGCAGTGGTCTGAAATTCCCGCCCAGCACTTCCATTTGTGAATTCAGATTCATGGCTGAGATACAAGGGACGTGCTGGCTCATGCACTGTCTATTTTCACATGTGCGAGGCCACCTTCCAGCATAAAGGGAGGAATGGCTTACTTGAGAAGAAAAGGTAAGACAGGAAGGAAATTCAAATTCAAATAACTAAACCTTTTTCAAGGGTTCAGAAAGTAAATTAGTTTTAGAAGAAAGTTCTGATGCAAACCATGACGAAGAAAGCTGAAAGGGTTTAAAATCTTTTTAAAATCCTCTGAGTTCCAAACTTCACATCAGACTTGGTTCATAAGTGCATTATATAAGCCATGTGTTACTACATGATACCAGATCTTCTTTTCTTATCAACTCTTCACAAGAAATACTAGACAATGGAGGTAAACAGCACCAGAGCCTGCTCTGTTTTTTAAACTGATTGGTTTATAAACTTTCATTCCTGAAAAAGGCCTACGCGAAGGGATACATGATCTGTCAAAATGATTCCTGCAGTGTTGTTACAATTGTATTATGCTACGGAAAGATCAATGCGTGCTACCTCAGGTTGCATTCTATTATCTAATTCCAGATTTCCAGGAGTTATTCATCTCTATGGATAAACAGAAATACCTTTAGAAGCACATAATTTATTCTTCACCCAATGCAGCAGGTACAATCCACAGTACCTGGATAGCTACCAGAACAAAGTAATTCCATGATTCTTTACCTTTCCACAAATATCCCAGCTTGTACTGCATGGACAATACTCCTGAACCGGGGTTTTTCCTCAGTCCTTTTGAGCATCATCCCCATTTGCCGCGTGAAGGTAGAAGCCAGCCAGTCCCGGACCTCAGAGGGCACCGAGTCTGACTGGATGTCACTGAGCTCATCTTCTGTGTCCAGTAAACGCCTAGAAGGGGAAGGAAAAGGATAAAAGGTAAATAGAGGACCCCCCTAGGAGACGACTGCAATATCATTAACAAGAAAGAAATCGGCAATATATTTTAATTAAAGCAGTTCTTAAAAATCTTGTGTTTATAAGCTCTAATATAAGCCTTTTTTATTTTTTAAACAGTCCTCAGCAGTTTGTTTATTCTCATGTATAGTTGAATGCCAGATTATGAAACTCACTACTAGCTTGATAAAGCAGTGTTAGCCTTCCGAAACACACCTACTTAACCATCACTGATTTTCACCTTCAACTTGGCAATACTCATGACTTTTCTGCCTTTCAGAGCTCATTGACGGCTATGCCAACTTCCCAATGGGTATCACTAAGTCCCTTCGTTTCACACATGGGTGAGAAACTCGTTTCAGACGACTCTACAAGTGTACTTAATGTTAGCAAAATGGCACAAAACAGATGGGAGAACTCCTCTGTAACATCATCCCAGTCTACTTCTACCATGATCTGGAGTAAAAAAAAAAAAATCTGAAACTCAAAGAATTGATGCAAGTGAAAAGATTTGAGACTGTTGAAAAGGAATAAAGGGATAGGAATTTGGAATTTTGCAGAAAAGGGCCTAATTGAAGTCCTTTCTCTAAGAGAGTATACAAATTTATGATTGCTTTAGGTCTTTACCCCTTCAAGAATCTTAAAGAAGCTTTTTGATTAAGAACTGAAGATCTGATCTTCACAGACCACAGTATTTTAAACATACTGTCTATAAGTAATAAATCTTGGCTAAAATAACTTTACTTACTGACATGAATATTATTTTATCATGTGGTAGTAGATATGGACAGAGTGCTGATATCTTTTTTAACTTACCTAGTTTCATCAATGTATACTGATTCAAGAACGGTAGCAGCATATTCCAAATTTTTCTTTAGGTCTACAACTGAAGCCTCCCCTCTCTCTAACTGCTTTACCAAAGACCGCAACCTAGAAGAGAAAATAAGAATCTGATTAGCATAAAGGGGAAACAGATTTAAGAATGAGTGTCACCTCAAAACTGAATCCAATATGAGGCCTAGCATGCATGATGAGCAAGTGTAATCTTCTGGAAGGTCTTTAAACCTTTGCAATAAGCAAGGTATCAACAAGTATTATTTTCCGTACATCTGCCTCAGTGATCCCAGACAAAACAGCACATTATATTTAGGCTCAGATAAGTGAGATATGAATGTCACCTTGTCATATTAAGCTAATTTAAAATAAAAACAACTTAGCACAAGAGCTGAGCTGGCTTTTTCGTTACAGCCGTAAGAAAGGATGCAACTTCTTCAGGAGCATCTGTTTGCAATTGTCAGTCATTTACTCTAGAACTGCAGACCAGTTGGGGCCAGAAGGGACCTCTGGAGATTATCTGGTCCAATTCACCTGCTCAAGAGAGCCACCTTGAGCAGTTTGCCCAGTCAGATTGGAGTATCTCCATGGATGGAGACTCCACAGCCTCTCTGGGCAACCTGTTCCAGTGTTCAACTGCAAACACAGTGAAGAAGTTTGTTCTTGTTTTTTAGTGGAATTTCCTGTCTTTCAGTTAAGGTCCAGCACCTCTCACCCTGTCTCTAAGCACCGCTGAAAAGAGTCTGCCTCAATCTTCTTTACATCCTCCCCTCAGATACACATACCGGCTAAGAACCCCTGAGCTTTCCCTCATCCATGTTGAACAACGCCAGCTCTCTCAGGTTCTGCTCAAATGACATGCTCCTGTCCTTTAATCACCGCTGTTGTCCTCGGCTATGGATCTCTGGTCTAGAGACCAAGCTAACCTTTTCCATAAAATAATTCAAAACAAGAGCCCAATACGAGTACCCTAAATTGTCTCCCTGTGCTCTGCTTATTAACTGTGGAGTTATGGAGTTAATGGAGTCCAGTGCAGGGCATTCGAACATGCTATCGGATTTTTCTCCAGCCCTGAGACCCAACTCAGGGAAGCCATAGACTAATGCAAGCCCTCTGGAAGAGCAAATATGCTGAGGACAACTCAAGGTGCCTTGGTACTTGCACACTGCACCATCAGCTGTGCCCATAACTCATTTCATTTTATGAGCAGAGCTAGGAAGGGCGCTCCTCAACTTTTCAGATCAAGTCCAGCCTCAAGCAATACATGTGTGGGGTTAATCAAACTTCTGCAAGAGTCAAACCACTGCCCTCTCCTCATCCATTCCCAGCTCCACCTGACAACATGAGAAAAGGAAGAGGCAGAAACAGAACAACTTTTGTAACAAAACAGTGAGCAATGGCCTCCTCCTTCCTTCTTTCCATGTGCAGCTCCTTAACTATTTACCAAAAACACATCTGTACATAAGCCAGAGGACTTAATCTGACAGGATGTACATTATTATTATTATTATTATTAGCCTTTTCCTGGCTTTCCTTTCATTGAGTCAGTACCTACCAGATCTATTCTACAAGTCATTCAAAATTCATATTCAATAATAGCACAATGAGTAACTGTTGTTTCATGGCATCAACATTCATCATCGAAGATCATGCAGAGTACTGCATGAATCAATCATCTGGCAAAACAGAAGTACATTTGTTATAATAAAACCTTGTCACACGATCAGCTGCTCTTGTGTGACCAAAAAAAAAAAAAAAAAAAAACATTGTCTTTCTTGTATCATCCATTAACTATAACTATTTGTGATTCATTGAGTCATGGCAGCTGCTGCCAGTTACCTTTACTAAACAAGAGCCTGCTGATGGTTTCTCTTTAACAAACAGCATGCACTTCTATTTGGTGGAAACAGTCTTAAAATGCAATCATAAACTTAAGGCTAAGATGTCCCACTGAAGGGAATCCAGGCAAATTTATTAGCTGAAAAATGCAATTTTAAGGTGCTTGAAGTAATTCACAAAAGCAGTAAAATTCACCAAGCCATTCTGAGTGAAATAAAACAGTATAACAATCTCTTTCAAGATGCATCTGTTTTAGGACCTTCTATTAAAGCAATGGAAAGAGAGGGCAAGATTCTGACTTCTCTTTGTAGTAAAGGGCCTAGTCATTACAGCAAAGGAGTACGGTTCAGTTATTTGTAGCATTTCATAGGACAATGCTCAGTCTTGTCAGGATACTGAGTAAAAGACAGATAATTATATTATTATCATAATTAGTTTTAAGAATTCTTTTTTTTTCTACTACAGCTCTCCAAAAAAACGAGATATTTTTATCCGTGTGAACAATACACCTTTTTATTCAACCAAAACATGCTCTGTAGCGATCCATTTTAAACAGTTTATTTTAGACTGATTCAAACATTTAGTTACAGTTGATTTCTTTTTTTCTTTCAATGTCGTAAGTAAAATGCTCATAGATCTACTTGGCCTGGTTCCCTTGTAGTCCATGGAGCTCACTGCAGAGGAAGCTGCCACTCACTGTGAATAACAAGGTCCCAGATCAGAAGGTTAAGTATTAACCATTCCCACTATTAAGCTGTCATAAAACCACGTGCCTCAAAACAGCCAGGCTGAAGACCAAAGTTTCTCAAATTACAATTGCCAGCAGAGTTCTTAGGAAGAATTGTCTGATCACACAATATTAGCTCTAAATCCAGTTGTTGAATTATATTAAGAGACAGCAGACATTTCCTTAGTGTGATATCCAAGGGGAGCAGTTCCTCTGGTCCGTAAATTCTCTCTGAATGTATATCAAATATTATGGAAAAAATAACTTTGTTATCCTTTGTTCTAGGCACAGCTATTTCATTTAAGACCTTTGAATAATCCTTTAAGTGTGCAAAAGAAAGGCCCAGTGCTGGGCACTGCTAAACATTTCTAATTTCCTCCAGCCCCACAGAGAGTTCAAGCAGGTGTAAGAACATGGAAAAGCAGCCAGGCCACTTCCAGAGAATGACCCCCACACACACTGCTTTTCCAAGGGAAATATCTATATACAGTCACTGTAAAAAGCACTGAGAAATGTACAAATAAACTCACTGAACTCAAATGAGGTGTACAGCAAGCAGATTTGGGCTTCTCTGAAGGGGAGAGGTTATCCAAAGTTCACACTCTTCCAAAGTCATGTTCCTACTCTGTTTAACGTTTCCCTGAAGTAAGAATTATGATACGTGAAATTCAGAGTGATAAAAAGCAAGAAGATTGGGCAAATGAGCTTAGCCCGTAAAAGTTATGTAGCGCTAAATCCCAAATCCACTCTAAACACAAACTGAGTAACAGGAAAACGTGAAGCTGTTTTCAGAGTATTCTTAAAACGTAAAATTCCTGAATAACTGCTCCAAGCACTCTACTCTCTGTTATAAATAAAACAGTATCTGTGTACAAATATTTATCTCCTTAGCTAGAGGGCTTGCTTTTATGCTGTTGCTTTTCTAAAAAAAAATAGCATTACATATCACTGCAGAGAAGATTAAAACCACCACAGTCTGGATACCAGTCAACTTCAATTAACATGCAAAGCACAAGTAGTGTCTGAATACTTGGGGCAAGTTTCTTGCACAAATATAAAGTCTGCAAAGCTGCATGGCTATTCCTCACATTTACTTTCAAACCTTTATGACTTTAATTTACCACAAATTTGCTTAGATTTTCTACAGTGCAGCTCAAACTTCTTCCTCCCAAATCATTCTTAGACCACTAGGGAAGGTTAAGAAAAATCTCACTTTGAATGCACATTAAAAATTACATGAAAGTGTGAATTTTCTCATATAATTACAGATGATAAATAAGGAAATTTCACCCATTTTGCTCTTTGATATTAACTGACTTGTGTTAGTTAACCCAAGCAAAGATCTATCACGCCTGCTTTAAAGATATATGTAGTGAGTATATATAAACAAAAAAAACCTTTTCATAACATGTGAAATCATTCCGTAATCACAGCTACACATAAGCAAAACAGAAATAGGCATTCCTTGAGTCTGATACCATTAAAAACACAGAAATTTCAGTACTGTGACAGAAATTGCCAAGGAGGTTAGCAATTCTTCAAAAATGAGAGTATCTCTTTTCGACTTTTTTTTTTTTTTAATGATAGAGTTGTTCCAGGTTTTACTGGTGTCATTCCAAGAACTTACGGTACAAGAAAGCTTTGCATAAAGAGCTGAATTTTATTGAGGTATGAGTAAAGCTTGTGCTCATAGTAACAAAGCACCAGCTTATTGAGTTCTCCTAGCTTCATCCTTCATCAGTGAATTGATTCTTGCCACCTCTTAGGTTGCTGGAGTTTTTTAACAGAACTTTAAAGCGCAAGTCAGAGCTCCTGTAAGCAGGCAGCATCTCAGTGTATTCAGTGTAAATCTGGCACCACATTCCACCTGAGCAAACAGATGGGGGTTCCTTGTAAATGTGAAGGATGTCACAACACATTCTGTAAGAAAGTGGGGTTGTTCTTGTGGCCTCTGCCTATTCTTGTGATGCAACTTTGTGCTGTTCAGGCGTTCCCTTCAACCTCAAATGTAACTGTGCTTCAATGTAATCGGGTATATTTGCAAAATCTGCTGCAACAGCATACTGGATAGCAATGCTAGCTACTACTATCCATAAAAGAAATCACTACTAATAATGTTGTCATCACTAATGCTTATACAGGACTGCTGCTTTTCCTCAAAATATACGTTACCATTAACCTCGGTACAGGGCATTCTATTCCTATTCTATTCTATTCTATTCTACTCTACTCTAAGTCCTGTTCATGACAGAGGATTGTGAGCAAAAACTGGCATGCGGTGAGATTGACTTTAGTTACAACAAGGACCTTCAAGACTTTCCTCCGGACAACAGGGCTGCCATTACAATTAGATGCTAGCGGGGAACACTTTCGTTTTCAGCAGATCCCTGTCACTGACTCGGGAAGCAAGAGTCGGAGGCACCTTCCCCCTGCAGTGTGTGTGGCTTTTGTTAGTCAGATTACCTCTATATAATGAAAACCCTTAAGATTGATTTCAGAGGCAAGTCATCTGTGATAACAGTCTTTTGATACCGAAATGAAAATACTTAAAGAAAAATGAAATTATAAAGTAGGTCTGGTTGAATAAATGCAAAATCCAGCGTACGTGCAGGAAAAGCCCAAGAGAAGTCTGTACAGGCTGGAAAGACAAACATCTGTTGAATTAAGACACAAAACTCTTTCTGATCTGCAATACACATTCCCTTCTCTTCCCTAGAAAGCTACCATCAGTAGCAATTGCGAAATTGTGAATAAGTTTGAGAAGCAGATGTTCTCTGTGCAGTGAACTCCTGCTTTTCTATTCAAAAACTTTTGCACAGAAATAGCTTATCATCTGCTATCCAATCATAACGTGCAAACAAAATAAATCTGTTATCCTGAGGACATAGCAGACTTAATGAGCACGTCCAGACCAGCTAAACAGCAAGTGGAAAGGCAATCAGAAACTCCCTGACAGTATCAGATTTCCCTCCTGGGTGAAAACAAACTGCAAAGCACATGTGCAGGGTTTTAACACTGCCTCAAAGATCCAAAACAAACTGCATGCAGTCACACAACATGACTTACACGTGCTGTAGCCTCAGGCTGGCCAGACTACTCCACTGTTTGTTCAGAAGATCCTTTAATGTCCCATTTAAATCATGGGTTGGTGGAACATACAGCACACACAACAAGCCATGGAACTCCCCAAGTCTTTGCACAGCAATCAGCGAACATGATTCATTTTCCAGTCTAGTCCCTAGTCAAATGCAACCACCAAGGAATAGACACAACCTGGAGAGCCAGGTACAGCTATAGTCGCAACCCTTAAAACACAACAGAGAACTGATAGCCTGTAACCCAATAGATTTGCATTAGACTCAACAGTTATCTGCTGTTACTGCTTTTTGCTCAGAAAAATTCAAGTGACATCTTCTAGATGAAGGAAAAAATAAATAATTGCAAGGAGCAATCACTGAAACAGAGCATTGCTACACTGGCATTTGTTCATCAGAAGAAACTACGGGCAAATTCTCAAGTCATTGTTTTGTCTTCCTCTTGTTTCCTGAAATATCCTTCTTCCTTTGATTGAAAAGAACATTTCCTCCACTCCTCCCCCCCGCCAAAAAAAAAATGGTCTTTTGTGGTGAACAATTAATTTTGCATTATTTGGAAGCATGGCAGTCCAACAGTGATAAGTTCAGTGCCCTTCTCAGGCTGGACACGGACTTGTTTCAATTCACCTTAAGTCAAATAAGCTTCTGACTGTATTAGCCAACCATAGCTTAAATCGTAACAGCTCATATTTTTCAATCACAATCATAAATTCCTTCATGTCTATTACAGGAATCAAAGTCCTATGTCCAAAACACTAACAACCTTTTTACCTTTTCAAAGGAATTTTAGTTTAAAAACAAAACAAAAAGAGCCTAATGCAATGCCTGCCTGGTTGTGGCTTCTAGACAGAATTCCTGCAGAAACTCTCAGCAACAAGTTTTTTGAATTTCCCTTGTTTCTGTTACTGAAAAGTTCTGAAAGGTGTACTTTCTAACAGACAAGTTGTCTGTTCTGGGCTTTGAACTTTGGGAACTGAAATACATAAAAATTTAAGTAAAAAGCTTCAGGCTTTTGAATGTAGATAAAATTACCATAATGGATAGAGTTCCTCCTTGGCTTGAGAGATGGCCATGGTGAATCACTTTTAGAAGCTGCCTGTTTTATATTGTACCTTAGAAAAGGATGTATTGCCTTGTAGATTTGTCTCTCTTCATCCAGTTATGAGAAAGGGGACTAAATGATGAGCTTATGCTCATCAGATATTGTGGTTTTAGACAGCTACGATGAGGTGAGATGACTCCACTGAACAAAGCAAGCACTGAATGAGAGCAAATCATAGCTGTGACGAAGGCATCGCTATACCCTCTGTTCAAGTAGCCATTTCTAGCTAAGGTTTCCCAAGACAAGCTTACCTTCTAGGGAATTTTTTTCTTTCAGAAACCTAGTTTGAGATTCTTTTATGGGGAAACTACGGAATCTCTGAACCTTTTGAAAATGAGAACCAAAAGCAGAAAATGAAATTCCCCAGAACTATGGCTTTTCAAATCAGTGGTGCTCTTTATAAAATAATAATAATAATAAATCGGTAAAAAAAGTCAGTCATGAATCTAGGGAAGAAAGGCTAGCAATTTTTGATTTGTATCTTTAAAAATAGGAACTCGAAATGAACCATTTAAATTTACATTTGAGGCAACTGAACACATACTGTCAATTAGGCTTTGATGCATCTACTGACGCACTACCCTTTGTTTTCCACAGACTGGATCTTTTTCTTTGAAACCACAATTATCACATTTTTGGGTCCTTGAACAAGGTTATTCCCAGAAATGATGCTAGCAGATTGCTTTGTGCAGATCTGAATGTCAGAGCTCCGCACTGGCTCTTTACTTAATGCTCGCTGCAGAGATCGGGGAGAAGTTCAACAGATAATTTCAAAACATTTCATTGTAAACTTAATTTTCCCCCATCTGTTACCATTAAAATATCCACTGGCAGAAAGTCTGTAATTATCTCATTCTTTCCAGTTCCTAAAATCAATTATGTTCCAGACCAGCTTTTTGGAACCCACAGCCCTGTTAGGCAAGTGCAGAACAGCATGAAAACACCAAGTGTGAAATTCAAATTGTGATATGGTCCTCTCTGGTCTTTGGAAATGGCAAGAAAGCAAATGAAACTGTGGTGGTTCTCTGAAGGCTTCATTTCAGACCTCCATCCATCAGCACTTGCAGAGACCCAAGTGAATAGTATGTCTCCTTTTTTATTCCATCACCTATCGTGACTGGCAAGCACAGATAAATGCTAGATTCCAAAATGACCTCAAGGTTTTCTGTTGTGTTTGGGTTTGACAAACTCCTGTTGTAGGAGTTTGCAATGGACCCTGAAGTTCACCTAGAGCTAAAGCAAATGCATTCTCTTGATGACATCAACCATGACCTCACTAGGGAAAGGCCAGCCAAAGATACTAGCAAAAAATTTGGGGCTACATCTACATATAGATTTATAAAGTATTTCTTATGAACCATATGTATACAGGGAAGCTAACTTGATTTTTTATTTCTTAATTTTTACTAATTTATTCATTTAATTTTTATTCATTTACTTAGAGGTAGCTCATTGATAGAATGTTTCAGAAACTTTTATTTTAAATTTGTATAAGATGGAGAACTCTAAGATTTCTGGCTAAAACATATAGCCATTTTCCTTATATTTAAAGTCATATGCCATGCTTCTTGGTAGACTTAAGATGTGAACATATATTTGGATAGGAACACATTTTCTGCCTCGTCTTCCACTGATTTTATGCATTGTACTGCCTGAACACTAGGGGACTTCTTTTAGATAAATAAATTCAATTGTGTTGCAAGAATTATACATATGTACACATAAAAGCAGAAGTGAAATGGAAAACTATGTGTAACTATGTGTACAAACTGCTTAGAAAGTTGTTGGAGTTCTTATAGCCAAATAAAATCTGAATAAGTTGTTATATCCACCTAAATGGTCTTATGATGCTCTGGTTTTCATTGTAGCTTTTTCCTGGAAATTCAGCTGTTTAAAATTGCCTTCAATATACCTATGTGATAAGGTAAAGAATTAAGCAGAAGAACCAGAAAAAAGAAAAAAAAAAAAAAAAGGAAAAGGTGAAAGGGAAAGGAACAAGTGAATCTATAAGCATGAGATTCCAGAGGTGAAGCTTCTGCAAGTTTGAAAAGAAAAACCTTAGTTTTGCAATAGACCTTTGGAAGTCACCAACTTCCTGCTCAAAGCAGAGCTAACTGTGAAGTCAGATCCAACTTCAGAGTTAGAACATGGTGTTCAGGGTCATACTAATCATGTTTTGAGTATCGGCAAGAGTGCAGATCGCACAGCCGCCCTGGCCACAACTGAAGAGGGTTTCTGCCTTAAAGAAGAACTTGCAAAATAGCAGAATAGTATTCTTGTTGCCTAAATATATTGCCTGAGGCCATACTTTGCCACTGTTCCTGGAAGTAAGCAAACTGTTATTGTCAATGTGCTCATTTTAATGTAGCCAACTGAGAATTTCTGCACTTGACCTTAATCTTCTTATATTCCTCGTTAAGAACTGGCCTGTATCTTCAATTGTCTATCTACTGTAGATTCACACCTTAAACCACAGATGCCTGGTTCAGAATTCAGAATTCTTGGATTCAATACAAAACCAAAAAGAAATAGAGTATGCAACTATCTGTGAAAATCAGGACAAATATATCCCCCAAGCATGGCTATTGGAAATCCAGGCACTGAGGCTTGTACACACATTTATGATGTGGATATTCACTCTTTTGCCTCCTTATTTCCTTTTAGGACAACAAATTTACCGGGAATGTTACACAGTTAACTGAATGACATTATTTATACAGCTGACTCACTAGCTTAAAAATTACCTACCACTATATTAAAGTTTTGCTATGCACCTTTCATAGCCTGAAGAAATCACTTTGAAAGCTCAGGAAAGCTCATCACACTTCTCCAGTAATACCAACACATGAGTCTGATAACTCACATACTTAATACACCTTTTTCTAATATACAATTTTACCTTCCTTCTTTCAATAAAATATCAGTAAACATTGTTAAAAGCAATGTCCTTTATTTATCCAGATGTAAGAATTTCTGCTCCAGACGGTACAAATTACCAATTGCAAATGTTATTGAAAAAAATCAAAATTCCATGAAATACCACACTCAGCAAACTGAGAGGTCAAAAGGGTATTGGGTCAAATATGGAGTTCATAACTGGGATGATTTCTGGGGGGAAATGAAATTATTAAAATTGATGGCTTGTTTATTGCAGCACAAAATAGAGCAGAAGATAGAAATGAAACAATACAAAGTTTACACTAACAATTGTGAAAATATAAACTGCGTGCAGCTGAAGAAATGTAAATTGTAGGAAACACTTTTCATTCATGGCTGTTCATGCAAGAAGGGAAAAAAGTCGCCTGAGATTTTCCGCACTCACTCAGTGGAAAACAAACAAAGCACTTCAAAAACATCTGTTTGAATAACCCAAGGTTAAAAAGAAGAGCAGCACTAAAAATGTCTTTGAATAGACATAATAATAAAAAGATGTGACAAAAAACAAGGGAAACTTGTAAAGATCATTTATGAAAATAAAACTCTCCTTACATAGGTTATTATCAGGTTTACAGGGGCATATGTCTCCCATCTTTGTCTCTCCATGCACTGTTGGATTCCACATGCCATTTAGGACTGTCATCAATTGCAGATATCTACAGACCTATTAGTTGTGCTTTCCTGGTGCAGCAGCACAGAGCACTTCATCTGTATTCACTACGGCCCCCAAATACCCTCCTACCATCAGGCTCTTACTGAAGGGAGTATAAACCCCCAAATTACCCTTTGGGGATTAATGATTTCATATTTTTCTAGGTATATTTTCATCCCTCAAAGGAATACTCTAAAGCAGACACAATAAATATCACTGCATGAATTACATTGAAATCTTGACCAGTACTGCTTTATCTGTGCCTATCCATCTTTCTTTGCTCTGCTCTTGGCTCTACTCATGACTGGTTGCAAATTCACTAGTAGCATCTCAACCATTCACTTTGCTTGACCTTCCCATGCCCTCTTTTGGTGTCACGCCAGTAAGTCTGAACAACAACATCAATAATGCGAGATGGGGCAAACAGATACTAAAGCTGTGAGAAATCCTTTTAGGCTGCCACCCCCTTCTTACAATGTTATAGCCCTTAACATGGAAACTGAGAAGCACTCTGAGGACCTTCTGCCCAATAACGGAGGGAAAGTTTCCCAGATGGTTGTCAAATGGTAACAGCAACGTATTGCAGAAAACATATCAGAGGAAAGGGAAGAGACATGTGTCAGGACAGCAAGTTGTTACAAAACAGACATGCTGAGCATAACAGTGAACAAGGAATTTGTGCAAGTTATTGAGTTATCAAAGACCATTTTGATTTTCAGCAAACTGAGCAACCCTTTCAAAGGTATATCCAACTGCCATTTCCCAGCTGTCCTACTTACACTATCTTTGATCATCAGTACAACTGCCCCTAGCACATTACGTGTGCGCTAAATGCAAACTTACAAACACCTCAGGTCAGAGGTGGTGATGGCCAATGTGACAGGGGCCAATGTTCTTGTGCTTCTTCAGTAAGGTTTGGATGACCACCTGGAATTACGTTTTCATATTCTGCTATTTAACCACTGTCCCATTGTAAAAAGCACAGCCATGGAGAGACTATTTATGTATGTTTCATACAATAAACCCCCTCCAACTCAAGACGAAAACTGAAAACTTTCATCTGCACCCGTGGGAACCATAACTCAACCTCAAAACACAGTAATTAAGCCATCACTTACCTCAATGAAGATAAAATAATATCAGTCAAGTACTACAAAAGTGTAGTGATACCATTATGAATCACTGCACCTGAAGGGATTATTTTAAGATTTCAAGAAAAGGTCCCTAAATAAAGCATTTTGAACTGGAATGACATGGGAGGGAAGGGAAATGCATGTCATTATCAGATTTGCACCCTAGAAGGGTATTTCTGTAACCACGAGCTAACATGAGCCGAGTTCCAGACCACAGTGGTACTGTATGGAGAAGATCCTGGTCTATGCCCAAATCAGGAACACACTGTAGCTTTCAGGCATATGATATGATGTTTCCCAGCAGACTTTACTGCAATCTTTCTCAGAAAACCTTAACCATAACAGTGCAGTCATATTCTCTTACAGAATTTGCTGGATCTAAAAGGATTCTTGCTTGATTTCCAATTGAGACAGTACTTCCCATTAACTAATAAATTCATTGAATAAGCATAGAACTTTTGGTGGAAGAATAACTATAAAGCAAAATACAAACTAACAAAAAAAACAAAATAGTTTTAGGACAGGTGATACTTTTCAACTCAATTTCCTTAGGAAGTAAAATGGTTTATTCAAACCATCTCTAGAGACCAATGGAACAATCAGCCAATCCTGAACAATGTCAAAGATGTTTCTAAGTTATCAAGTTCATACAAACTGCATGACACCAAAAAGCCACATACAGAACTGAGGCCATACTAGATCCTCTATTAAGGAAATGGGAATCGCCTAACTGCTCCATAATTATTAGACAATAGCAAATCTAAGCAAGAGCGCCCTTGTCAGCCATCCTGACAGAAAAAACCACACCTCTTACAAATTTAAAAGTCACAACAGGAGTACAATATAGTCAACTTCTCCATCCCTCTGAGCACCTGAGCAAAAACAGATTACCCAGCTGAACATACATGACAGATTCAGCTACTCACAACCAAAAAGAAAAAATATAACTTTCACCCACTTGGCCACCTCCAGAATGATGCCCATATTTGGCAATTCATTTGGAAAAGCTGCCTCTAAAATTGTCGTTGACAAGCAGAAAAGCTGGGAATATTCATAAAATACCAACAAAAGTTCTGCTGTCAGAAAAATTGCCCACAAAACTGAACATTCATGGATTAAAACTGAAGCTGGGGAGAAAAAAAAGATCTTGAACATTATGTTGTTTTGACTTGGGGTTTACACAGGTCTAGTCAAAACTTATGCTCTGAAAATACACCAAAAATATTTAATTTCATATGGTATTCCTCTTCAGTGTGAAACTCCAATGTACACTAAATGAACAATACATGCTTGCATAGTTTTTTCCTATATAAACACTGTTCATTTTTAAAATTATACCAGTATGAAGTTGTGTTTGCAATGTTTTCCTGACTTTGGCACTTTTCCTAGAATTACAGAAGAGGCACACAAGAATTCAAACACTAAAGTAGAAGGTTATCTACATAAGTATTTACATTAAATATCTGTTGAATAGGAAAAAAAAAGAGAGAGAAAAAAATGAAAAAAAAGAATAAAAATGAAGTAAGCAAACTTAAATACATACCTGCAATCCTGCTTTACCCTTTAGGTGATCAACAACCACTGTTAAGAAAGAAAATACTAGCATTTCAGGAGAGGATATTTTATCCAGTAAAATCCTTCTTTTTGAATCTTTTTAGCTTGCACTGATGCAAGCAACAGAGGGATGTGAAAAGTGAGCTCCTGAGAAAATCCTATATTAGATAGAGAGAACTTATCTAGAGAGACCTAGAGAGACCTCTCTCAAATATTGTTGGGGAGGAAGAAACTAAAAAAAAAAATGCAAAAATCTGGAACTATCCTTGTATCCATCCGAGAACAACTGAAAAACAGACAGCAAAAAATAGGGTGCAATCCTAGAATTGAGAAAATTACAAGCTAGACAGACATTCTCCTTTGGTTACTTACAAAGACACACTGGAAAGAGTTTTCTCTCCTAGCCCTGGTATCCCTTAGGATGAGCTCTTTCATAATATTTTTTTATATATGGAAAAGTCCAATTACAATATTTTACTTCTGTTTGCCAAAGGCACAGGTGAGATCACTGAATTACTGTGACTCCTAAAAGCCATGGTTACTGTATGTTCCTAGCCCCCCTAACAATATATTTTTTTTCAGATACAGAAACAACAAGATTGGGTCTTACCACCCAATTGACCTTATTGGAGAACAGGAAAACAATCCACAGTTAACTTTTTTCAGCAGCAGAAACAACCTATAAAATGCAACTACTTTCACTTACAGCTGCTTGGATTCTAGGTTTTCTTCACTTGCCCTTTATTCTCCAAATCTCAAAATCAAGTTAAACCCAGATCCTTGAGACATTCACAGAAAAAGAAATTGTAGTATAGAGCATCAGCTAACAATGGTATATAAGCACCTGCGATACTTGTAACACACATTGCTTGAGATTCTGTGTTAGTGTCAGTGTTGTCCCACTGACTTTGGGATTACAGCCAGGATAAATTTTCATCTTGACTATAAAACAAAAAATGTTAAGGGAGAAAATACGTAGAATTCTGCTCAGCAAAATCAGGATTTTCCGTTCCAAAAACAAAGATACAACCCTTGTCTTTATCCCACCATGTTTAACTAGTGCAATCTTACTGTTTTCAGTGAAAAAAAAAATCTCCCTACTTTTGACTTGGATGCAATGTACTGGAAAACACAGTATTTATGACCCTGTTTATGTAGCAGCACAGGCAGAATATGTATGTCATCTCAGCCCAGTGGCAATAGGCTAAAAGAATTACTATCTATTAATGATTTTTTAAATGAATCAGATGTAGTCCAGTAGGGAGCAGCGTGGAGCACATTAAAGTAGTGTTTAAAATTCTGACTTTTGAAGGAAACCTTTATGAAATTGCATTTCTTGACAGGGTACTTCCTCTTGTATTTCTGAGCCACTGCAGGCTCTACTGCAATAGTGACTTTTTACGAGCGCATACTTCCTCTCTATCCATCACTGGTCGGGGGACTTCTTTCAGGCTTTCCTTACATCTTGTGGCATTTACTTTGTAGAGTCTGAATGCACAGGGAACATAAAGAAAAGAAAGAAAGGGGAGGGACATTTATCGATGAAAGCCCAGAAAGTGTGCCTGCTGAGTGCACTGAGTGACCAATACGTGACAGCCTCCTGAAGGGCCAGATGGGCTCAGCTGTGCACGGACTCTGCTCGGCCCTCAGAGCACACCATCTGCTCCCTCAGAGGTGGGTGGGTAAAGCCGTGTTAGAGGTCACTTTCAAAATGCACCGATTCCTGGGAAGAAGCCTGGGCTTTAAATAGAAGTCAGAGATATTGATTCAGGGAAACCACAAACAAAATTAGCTTTGAATACAATCCACAGGCAGAGATGGGAGCTGCGGGGCAGGCTGCCTCTTCTGTGAGTCAAGACAACGTAAAATTACTGAGCTATGAAGATCAGTGTAGCTGAAGGGACAATGTAAAAAGGAAAGAACCATGAAATCAAGTCAATTGATTCTGCGTAGTAAATGTAGGAGATGATATGCAGCAACTTGGAAAAGCTTTAAGGATAATTCTTCTTAAAAAGAAATGTAATTTTCAAACATCAAACTGCCTAAAGAAGTACAAATCCCTCTCTTTGCCAAGTTTTCCTTTATAACTGCATTCTTTTACATTAGCTTGTGGCTAAGTGGGCATCCCGCTGATCTCTTCTGTTACTTGTTGCTACCTGAATCAATAGCCTCAAAGCACCTGAACTAGGTCCTTGCAATTCCTCTTCCTATGCTTCAAATCCTCTCTAGTTCCTCTGCTGTCTAGCTCTTTTCTTCATCCTTACCCTCTGCTGTGTTCTGCACACGTTTTCCCAAAAGCACAGCAGAATGGACTAGATGCCCAGTTGCCCATACTGCCTTGTATGGCTCTTATAGCACTCACTTAAAAAGTACAAGTCATACATGGGGGCATAAAGAGTTTGAAAACAGCTCTGAAATATGAAAACCACGCTGCATGCACCAGCTTATGAGAGCTTCATGAGCATGATGCTGTCCCTTAACTGCCTTAAGGCAGCCCTACTGGACTGAAACTCCTTGGGACAAAGCCAAACACTTGTTCCAAAATGTTCAGAGCATCCTTGTGCCTAAGCAGGGAGCTACAACATATACAGAGGACTGGCTGTGTGATGATGATAAACTTATATTTAGTGGAGTCTAAGCAGAAGAGCTGCACTTGAGTCTCAGGCCAAAAATGCCTGACAACAATCTATAGAGAAGTGAGAGCAAGAGTGGGAATGAGCAGCTGCCTGCACTCACTCTTCACTCCTGCCCATGGTGAAGACATCCAAATCTGTTGCCAAAGGCCATGAAAATTTATTGCTGCTACAGCATTTTGAGTCATTGTCATCCACCTTTTGGGCTCGGCAAGATTCACTTCATATACTCCAGATTCAGTGAGATTCATATTCACTTCAATACTCCAGATTCTACCATCCAAAGACATATGCACCAAACCCTGAGGCAGAGTTCTAGAGGAGGGCAGAGCAGAGCACAGAGCTGAAAAAATGACAGCT
>NW_010582827.1:171025-195013 GCF_000705375.1 Tinamus guttatus
CCTCTGTTATCTATTCATTTTCCTACAGTAATTTGAGTGCTATAACTCTGCTGCTGCAGCCAGGAGGGTTTAAAGTTACAAAGCATAAAGTTCACAGTGAGAAGAAGCATATTTTAATATACCCCCTAGTAAAGTAAACAAAAAAGAAAACCAAAAAAAAAAAGAACATGCTTTAAGAAAAACCCTCCCTTTTCTTCAAATGGTCTATTAAAAGATGTTATCCCTTGCCCTTTAAAACATGTGTCTGTACACGTGATGTCTCATCATTTGCCCTGAAAAACTTTGAAACAACTGGACAAGTTCAGTCAAGCTGTAATCTTTATCACGTAGGTTTTACTAGTAGGTGTGTAGAGAAAGAGGCTTCATCAGTGCCCCACTACGAGAGAGGTGGCAGTAGCACCTCTCTGCACCTCAGACATTCCAAACAAGAGGCCATACTGCAAATGCTCCAAGCACAGAAAAAGCTGGGCATGTTTTTGGATGTCAACTTTCCTAATAAGCTACAGGAAACATATCTTTATTAGATGTAATATTAATTGCTTTACTTGTTTACTGCAGGAAAGATAACAACAGCAATTTAGCTGCAAAGCAAGAGCAGAAGTTCTCAAAGACATCCCAGGCTAGCAAGGGAATATCACAAGCAAACACAGGAGTAAATCTTCCAGGTTCAGTTGTGTTGGATCTTCCTTACATGTGTTCTTTTTGTTAGCATTTTTACGCAGTTACCTTTTATATATGCTTAAAAAAAAAAATACATATATGCTTTCCCAAAGAGTTGGTGTTGGGTTGCTGTTGTTCTACCATACTTGGTCTTTTCACTGCATCTTCACAGCATCATTCCCACTACTGTTCTTTTTTTTTTTTTTTTGGAAAATAGATCCCTTTATTTCAGTCATTTTATCAGCCTTGTTTTTTAAGGTTTGAGAAGGCAAATAGCAAAGCTAGTAAAAACAAGATGAACTCTTCATGGACAAACAAATCTGAATAGTTCTGGCCTAAAAATACAAAGGCCTTATGGGAAAAAAAGAAGTCTGCAACTGTCAAATGCTTATATTTCTATTGAAAGAGTATAAAAGTGAGACTTTTAACATCCAGTTTCTAACTAATCCTTGAGGATCAGTGTACATTACAAATATTTGGGCTGACAAAGGAAACAACAGGCAATCATTACCATGCCTTTTTAACATCTGAAGCCCAAGGTTATGGTTAATTATCACTAAAGAGAAGTGAAGGCTAGAGACATGAGCAAGCTGAGCCATCATTCAATTGACACCCATTGACACGGGCTACTTGCAATTACAGTTCTCTCCAGTTTGCTGTCTTACTGACAAGGCCTGCAAGTTAAAACAGTAACACACCCACAGCTACTAATTAATCTTCTCTGAATGAACAGTTGACTTTTTCCAGGAGCTATAAATTTTCTTTCCTACCGCAAACAGAAAAACTGGTGAATTTGAGTTGGAAAGGTCCCATTCTGAACGGGTTGGAGATAACACCATTCCAAGGCATACTTGATCATCAGTGACTGAGAAAAGATTTTCTGTTTCCTTGAACAGAAAAGTCAAGAACTACATAAAACAAAATTCAAATGATATATTCTATAGTAAACTGACCAAAACATTAAATTAAATGTTTTTCTTCTAACCTACCTTGTCTTTATTTTCACTAGCATATTTCCCGAGTCAGTGAGATTCAGCAAAAACAGTAAAGTATTTTCCTACCCAACCAAGTAATTCCTATCATGAAACTCTCCCTGTCAGCAACTAGATTCAACACAGCTTTATTTCTACTTTAATGCAGAATCAGAAAGTATTATTCCTTGCCCAAATTGGGCCAATGCTACAATGTTGGCACATTGATGCCTTTGCATTATATACAGCTGAACAAGGGTCACTATTGAGTATAACTATTTCTGCTATTTTTTGTTGGTGAGGTCAGGTAATATATTACTAAAGGCATTAAGATACTTTTGTTGAAGGGCTTTGTTAGAATTTACAAAGACTCAAATATTTTCAGAAAGCATCTAATCATAGATCAGAGACCCCCTAGATAAGCATCTTAATTTTCCAAAATATCAGCACCTGCTACCCATATTTAAATTCACTGAGAACAGCTGAGTCCTTAGTGTTTCGACAAATTGTTAGGAAACCTAACTTTACCTCTGATTTTCAAGATATATATAATCTGTTTCCACACTTCTTATGGGACAAATCTAAATGTTCAGTTGTTCCGGAAAACAACTATCTAACAACTATCTCAAATACAGTACTCATTTAGGTGTAGCAATGAGCATATTAGCTACACATCACATAATTATTAAGCCTGTTTTTGAGTAATGTTTTGTCATAGTACATCCATAGTATAAACAGCTCATAATTTTATTCTGGCATATGTCTTCTTAAAGCTCAATAACCCACTAGAAAGTAAATGGATAATTCAATACGCTGTGAAAAAAGCTATCTCATCATATTAAATTTAAATGAAATGCAGCCCAAAGTGTAATTACTAAGTTTAATATTTAAAGTCATTGATTTTAATGGCAATATACTTCACTAATAATTCCAAACAAGCTCACCAGCTGCAATTTTACACTTCCTATAACACAAGCCAATAATGTGTTCTTCCTAACAACTTTATTTAAAATATATGGCACATTTGATCATAACAGAGAGCACCAAAAATTCTGTCTCAGATTAGAGTTAGTATTTCTTACACAGTCATTAAATCAATATATATTCCTTGAGTCTCAAAGTAGTAATTCGTAGTCCTCCCACTTAAGGATGGGCCTTTTAGCAGAAGTTGTTTTTTGGCTGTGAGCAAATGTAACACAAGTGCTCAGGGCCGGACACTCTGCAACGAGGCAAAGGTGGGGACAGGACTGCAGAGTTCCAGGCTAAATGTGATGCTAATGGAGGGGCTAGTGGCATTGCCACTCTTGCTCCTCATCTCTTCCCACCAGGAGACGTTTCTGGGAGTTCAGCACAACCCCTCAAGGGTCACACAGCGTACACGAGACTGGCACAAGCAGTCTCAGGGGAAACAGGCACGGCTAAATCTCAGGCTGTGATTTCCCTGCCCCGTTTGCTCCTTCAAAACCTTGGACAACATACGTATCATGACATCTCATAAAAGAAGTTTCACTGCATCATTGCTCAAATCATGTAATGAGTTTTGTCATACCATAAATCTCGGACTCTAGGAGCTGAACTGCCGGGTGCTTAAAGAATGTTGTGCCTGAAGCAGGGAGAACAAGAATGACACTTTTTTTGTTTTCTCTTTTTCTTCTTCAATCCACTCCCTCAGCCCACCAACACTTGTGACCACTAGAGGATGGGTAAAAATGCTTTCATCATCCAATTGCTGTCTGAGACATCCATCTCAGATCAACATTTAGAGTGAAAACATGAACTTCTACAGTGACTGTTATCACTCCAGTGGCCCAGCACAGCAGCAAAGAAAGGTCTTTTGATAAATGAATACAAAATATTGAGTTAAAATATTGACTTCCTTAGACACATATCCCCAAGAATTAATGGCCTGAATGAGCTACTGTACCTATAGACCTGGAGAATGAGGTGTCCTTTCTATCCAGAGAAGGGATGTGATGAATAACTGTGAATAACATCCACTTCTTTGGTGAATAAAAAGGGAAGCCCAATTACCATGCCCAAGCTGCTCCTGGATTTCTGAGGAGAGATTTAGTTTAATTAATCCAAGCAGAAAGATGGCTAATCTTTCCTACAGAAATGCAAACACAGAAGCGCATGACAAGAAATATACAAACCTTATTCTTTATAAATGCAAGGAAATGGCAGGAAGGTGACCGTTTCAAGGCAAACAGCAGATTTGGCAACCATCACTGGTAAAAGCATCAAAATTTCAAATTTGAAATGGGTCACTGAGTCAAGCCCTTTGCTATCAGAGACAGTTATATCATATCCTCACCTTTATGATCAGACCAATATGCATCTTGGGCTCAAGGGAATGCTTTCGCCCCCTCCTAATCCTATCAGAGCACTGTTGCAGAACATCACAGAAGTTGTCTGATTTCCTATCTAAATTTATTCATGACCCATTTATATGCAATGTTCTTGTTGCAAGGAAAGGGAAGATTTTTTTCACATTAAGTGGTTAAAAGTACAAGAACAGCTGGGGATTCTCCATGTTTGGAGACTTCCAAAACTTGGCCATCTGGGATCCTGAACCACCCAATCTCATGAAGCAGGAGGTAGGACCAGTTAATTCCCAGAGGTCCCCTGCAGTGTGACTTACTCTTTGAGTACATGGCTGTCATGGCTGTCTTTTTTTTTTTTTTCCTCTCTCTCCAGAGCCAACAGCATTTTGACAGTAGTTTGCTGGTGTAACACGGAGAATCATACCTCTACTATAAACTTTGTGCTACAGTTAATAGTAAAAGTTTATAAGCTAGGTAACCATGTAACTCATTTTCACTGAACACAATTTACAGAACCGTGTCCCAGGTAATTACACACTGCCTAGTGTTTCCAGAAGTGCTAATGTGTAAGTGTGTGTGTGTGTGCACACACACATGCCATGCATATGGTTCCTTATGGACTCTAATGGCTGAGCGCTGCCAGAATCAAAACACGCTGAGATCTGAATTATGGAGCCTATTAAACGTAAACATTGTTTTAACAATTTAACAAACAGTCTTAAAAATGAAGGAAAATAAAAATGATTGGTAAGACAAGAAAAAATGCAAATAATATTACCTTTGATTAACTCACTTCACATGAAGGATTTAAGTATTTGATTTGAAAGTTAAAAACAACAAGCCTATTAGTGCATAAACTTCACAAATTTTGATTCAAATCTATGACAGGCACACAGAAAACACTGATGAGCCTTGGAAGAGAAGTCACCACTCCACTGACCATGTTCCCTTGCCTCTTTCCCAAAAACCCACAAGATGGGGTCATTTAAGGAAGTGGAGTAGAAGACGTGTATTAAAACAACTTGGTAAAGGTGTGATGATAAATATGGAATAAAGAGACAGGACAGTTGAGGGAAACCCAGCATTGCATTGATCAAGCCAAGATCTTTCAATAATTTAATTGCCATGTACTGTGTTACTGAAAGGAAATTTACCATGCAGCTGAAACTGATATATTTTTTTTTCACTCCCGATGCTATAGTGTCTAAATTTCAGCATAATCACACCAGAACTTCTATGCAAGCTCACCTCAAAAGGATATTACAGCCAGACTAGCCCATACAACTAGACAACTAAGCATATAAGTGCTAGGTCAAAATACAGCATGGAGTGCAACATCTCACCTCTGCTCTCCCTTTTCCAGAATCAGTGCTTACAGCTGAGCTAAATTACCCATTTGGCTTGGCATGAAGAGTCTATCTATCAGTTCTGAAATAAATCTGTTGGCTCAGTCTAGCAGTTTATCTCCGAATATTTTAGCCTAGTATGTACTGTTTTCCTGGATCTTAAGACAAAGCCGCCTGCAGATGCAATAAAACAGTTGGCCAACCACTTTTAACAAGGCATCACTAATTACCAAAACTTCATTGCAACTATTGTATGGGATAATTGCATGTCTCAGCTAGAGCACTTATTAAAGATACACCAGCATTGAAGATAATTAAAAATTATGCTTCAGAGAAAGGACGCTTTTAATAACTCAGATCAACAAAATAAATATTCAAATACCATCTCTAAAGGCCTAATTGCATTGTTTTAAAAATAATCACAATGATTTCATGGAAGGTAAGAAGTTTTTTAAAAATATGTGACAAAATAAAATATGATCTACTAGAGCCAGTCTTGACTGCTTAATGTAAATGAGCACATCATTATAATTATATTATTGAACAGCTTTTTTTTTTAAGCCTAACATATTTGCTTAAATAGTCAATGTAAACAATTTGAGGAAAAGGATTTGTATTTACTATATCCTTATTGTTAGAGCAAAAGGAGCACTTAGTTACTAATTTTGTCAAATGGAGGAGGAGGATTCTAGTAAATCTGTCTGTCATCAGCAATTACAGTTCAGAAAAAGAAGTTACTCTTAAGCTGAGTGACTTCGAGGCATAACTGCTCTCAATCCAGCTTTTACCCAAACAGCTTGTGAACTGGGAGTCTTCGTTCACTCCTTGGGGTGGTCTGCAACATCAAGAATCTGGCAAAACAGAAATCCTAGAAGCTGGTCCAATAAATGATGGGAGTGAGCATTTTTTCATTCTGATGGAGCCAAGAGTCAGGCACATGGTGCTCTAAAAAATACCAGAAACTTTTAGAAAAAGTTGAACACAAGAGAAAGCACTGAGAGCAAACTATGTCACAAAGCAACGGGAAAAGTACCTCGCTGGGAACAGATATCTAATATGACTGTGTGCCAGAGGAAATCCCTCTTAATCCCCATGTTTACGATGGCTCTTGAGGACTTACCCTGCTGAATGAAATTAAAAACTAGGACAGATAAACTTCTGCCTGCTTTTCATACCACATGGTTCCCTTAAGGACAGCATCGCACAGGGAAAATCGTTGTAGACTATCCATTTTTGATATATATATATACACTCTACCTCCCCTAGGAGACTATCCCTGCTAAATACATATTCTCTATCTTTCATTCCATAAAAGCATCAATACAATTTAAAAAATATATGCAAAATCTCTGCTCCTATTTTCCCAGTACAATCTTGCTTCTCCACTTCTTTCACACGTAATTCCTGAAACTGAAACCATTTTGAGTTCACTTGACACCTTCACCATCAGCAGCGCGTACCAAACCTTTCCAGACTGCTTTGGAGTACTTTAGGGTAGAGCAATTAGAAACATGTGGAAAGCCACCTTCCCAGAACAAAAGTGAGGATTTGCTTCAGTAAACCAATCTGCTGGCTTTATAAAGTCACATGTGCTAATTTTGTTGTGCCTATTTTGCCTGTTGGAGGCAGGCTCACTGCAGTACCCTCTCCTTGGTCTGTGTCTCCTCCAGTCTGGTGCCCCTGCCAGGCAAGGGATTATTCTACCACGGCTTGTACACAGATAATGGCCTTGCTGGCATCTCTCTGCTTTTGGCCAAAGGATGTCTGATGGCAGGCCAAGCAAACGGCTTCAGGGCCTTCCCACACTGCACAGGCCACATGCTGCAGCAAACAAATATGTTAAATGTGGATCAAATTTTCTTTCAAACTCAACTTATTAATTCAAATATTTGCTGGGTGGAGCTGATTAATCAATTGACTGAACAGCAGATGTAAAAACAGACTTGGAGAGTGACCACATAATTCTTGGTTTCTTCGGATAATATCTCTGGTTACACTAAAATGCTTGGTCCCATTTAGGATTCTTGCTCGCTCTTCTTCTCCAGCCCTCCCACAGCACAAATATGGGGTTGGGAGGAGAGGAGGAAGATATCAATACTGTCAGAAGATGGCCAGTGTAAAAAGATATGTATATCTGCTTTCGAAGCTGTTCTTTGGGAACAAATCTGAAACCAGCTATAGGCTCATTTACTTTTTTTTTTTTTTAATTTTGAAGGGCTCCATGAAAATTTCTAGGAAAACATTATCTTCCAGGCATGTTATCTACACTATAAAAATTCCAGAAAACAAAACAAAAGACAATCTAATAGCCATAAATGTATCAGAACTTTGAGTGCTTCCTTTATTTGCATGGTTTATCATTAAGATAGTTGGGCACTGAAAGGACAGGGTGCCCTATCACCTTATGCCAAGGTCCCTTTAAACTGTCTACAGACAAGTGGCACAAAACCCAAGGCTATTCACTTCTAGAAGAATTACTCTTCATTTGGGCCAAAAAATCCCACTCAATTTAATCACTGCTGTAGCACTGAGATAACATTTCTGTAACATAGCACTCTCATTAATACAGTTGCTGAAGGACATGCTTACAGCACTCAAAGAATATGCATTTCACTGTGATTCTTTCTATTACTTTATCTGGTGCAATTTCCAAATACCTCTAGGCTGGTTAATTAAAAGTAATATTTCAGTGGAGACATACAATATATCTGCATTTGCCAGAGCAAGCAAGGCAAGTTATTTTTACAAGAAGGCAAGGAGCAAATTCCTGATTCAGCAATATATATGTTCCCAAATTATCATGTGTGCTGTTCTTTTAGGTTTGAATTAAAGGCTAGACAAAGCCACTATGTGGAAAGACCTGGAAATTAAAATTTTACACTTATATGTAGAGAACAGGTACAATAAGAGTAGAATAAGATCTGCATACCGCTAGTATGCCATATGTAAATAAAGGATTGTCTATAGAAGTAAGTTTGAGGCCTATTCTCTAAGATCACTTACTGAATTGTCAGTTCCACAGCACATGATAAGACTAACTGGAGAAGAGAGAAAATCTTTATTTAAGAGCTCAATAAATATTTCTTTTTGGTTGCAAATCAATAAGCAAATCATTATAGCCATCAGTAGTGAACATTCCTGTTACGAGTACTATTTGGTTGCTGTATATTTTTTTTCCTTTTCAGCATTGTGCTTTAAAAGGAAACTCTAACTACTTTATAAGTATAAAAAGTATAACTAATTTATAAGAGGCAAATCTACTACCATGATTTTCTACCAGAGCAGAAGGAATGCAAATCTCAGGGTTAACTTGCATCAAAACTCTATAGATTTTAACATTTGCCTGAAGTCTGAACAGATCCTTTTTAATGAAGATTAAGACTTTAGTCAATTATCACTCATCTCCATGCTGATTGTTTTCATATGGAACAGGAACTGGCAATGCTAAAATCCCATGGGGAAAAGCTATCTTCACATTATTTTTGACCCAGCTGAAATCAGGATGTAGTAGAAGTCCCATCAAGAAGCCCACATATACTTAGAGGTATTCAAACAAAAGATGTCAAGCCAAGGATGGGATAAAGAAATTCAGTCAAAACAAAGCCAAAAAGTTCACTAATTCTTTCCATCATTTCACTATGCAATGACTACTTTCTAATGCTGAAAGTGGAAATTAGGCCCAAATATCCAAAGAATTTCATAACTTTTTTTCTTTATTGTTTAGGATAGTTTTATGCAAACTAAGCTTTTTTTTTTTCCATCCTCACAAAAAAAAAGAAAAGAAATAGAAAAATGTTACTTTTTTCATTTTGGCTTCAGCTCTACCATTTGTTCACAGAATGAGGCAGGATTATGATAAAAGTATTTCAAGTTCATGTCAGTATGTAACTGAAAATAATAACACACACAAGAAGGTGAAAAACAAAATTGAAGTGGGAAATATAGCTGGCATTCCTAATTTGGATAGCTCAAGCCAAGATGCTCCCTTGGAGAAGTGTAAAGGGAAGATTAAGTCAGATGCTCAGTCTGACATAGGCTGATAAGTTATTTCCATAACCTGTACTCTGTATTGTCAAAATCTAAGAGGATCCTAATTCCAAATACGCAATGTGCAGGGCCTTTTCTCCTCAGAGGAAATTGTGGGTTCTCATATGGGTCCTTCAGCATTTTTCCATGAAGAACACAAGTAAAAGAGAAATGCACTGCTTCTTCCCACCACAGTAGTCGTCCAGAATTTTCTGTGACACAGAAGAGGTCATTTCTCAAACTAAGAAACAATCTATAGTTGATGAAGCCTTCCACAAATCAGAAAAATACAAATAGTAAATAGGCAGAAGATTGTTTCTTAACACAAAATGTTTGATAACTTTCAAGTGAAGATCTAAACTAGATCTATAAACAGATCTAATAACTAGAAACACTCTCACCTTAGAATGATCCTTCAATATGAAAGTCTGGGATTCACTGGCACATTCCCTTGCCTTGTATTTGAACTTTTAACACCAACATTACTAATGCAACATTCTCAAGACTAAAATGGGCCTGGTACTCCGCTTTTCATCATCAACTTTATTTGTGTCATTTTACTGACTGCCATGAAGTTAATCCTACTTCATTTAGGAATGAGAGATGACTACATGGTTCAGTGCACTATTCCCAAGCTGTCTGGACATGGTTATAATTTTTTTTTAGCGGTTTAACAAAAAATAAGAGTGCTTCATGAACTCTATAGCTAAATTGCTAGAAAAGGAGAAAGATTTCAAAAATCGTGTTACAGTTATTAGCATAAGCTATGGCATTATATTCAGCATCCATTTTTTATGGCTATTTTTGCACTTTTTATTATGAACGTAAGAGCAAAATTTTATGTACTGCCATGAGTCGTTGAGAGTTGTTCTCTGTATAGAAGGAGAACAAGCCCTCTGAAGGGACTAGGACTTTTGAGACTGATGTTAATTGCTTCCATTCTAGCCAAAACAGTTATACTGCCACAAATGTCATGTGTAGCCAATGCCTTCATTGCTTGTAAAAGAAGTTGCTTCTTAACTCCCTTACTGAGAGTTTGTCCAACACTCCAAAGCTCAATGGTTTATGTCTTCTGCATTTTTAACCCTCTCTAATATAAGTGTGGATATTTTCATCAATCACATCTGTGGATAATCGTGTTCTTGGATTCCCATCAAGCTTATTGCTTCTTGATTTCCTAACTTCGCTGTGGCATTAACATTCGGCTCTTACTATTAACAACTAACCCACAGTGGATTCACAATATATTTGGATATACCCATTTGGATATCCATCTGGGGAAAAAAAGCTTTAACTAGAGTTCTAACTAATGAGAGATTCCCTTTATTTTATAAAAGCACAGGAAATTCGGCGCATGTGGATTTCAGCGTGCATCTCTGAACACTGCACCTTTCCAGACAGGTTTTATCACTTCTACACACCTTGTCTGTTACATCTTTGACTTCTAAAGTGTATCGAGCCTGTGCAGCATCATAGAAAAAAAGTTAGATGCAGAATCCCCATTTTCTCACAGAGATACCATTGGCTAGCCAGCTCCTTATTTTTTCAGAGATAAAAGCAGCTTTCAAACTCACAATACACTTCCAAATACTAAGCTTAAAACAGTCTCAACGTAATCTTAGAATTGTCTCATCCTTGACAAAGCTAAAGCTAAGCAAAGCTTTAGCAAAGCTAAAGAATGGACAAGACCTTTCCAGTTCTACGATATGACTAACAGCCACACTTCCACTGCGAGGACAGAACACAGCCCGTTGCTTTTCATCTACACACACAACTACTGCTTTCAGTCCTATAATTCCTACCAAATTAAAACGAAGAAATGTCACAGAATCTTTCGCTGTTATCTTTGATATACCCAACAGAAGAATAACCACTGATATTTATAGTCATTACCTCTATACAAAAATCACAGTGTGGCTGCAGGGGTGCGATGAAGGGTTTATACCAGCCTGCAAAAGCTTAACTACTAGCAACAACTCAGAACATGCTTTAATTTCACAGCCAAGGATGACTTTCCAGGACTGACAGATAAACTACCTTTTCTGTTTGATTGGACATATGGTACGTAAGTCTTTGACTCAGCCGTGGAATTTGACAGCACTGTCTTCAGAGATATTTCCCAGAGAAAAGCTACTTGCCTAAGGTCATCTGGCAAATTAATGGCAAAACTCATATCAAGCTCTTGATAGTATTCTAGCTAAAAATACTCCATTGTCACTATCATATTTCAAAAAGCAATCTGCTACAAATTGATTTTGGTTTTTTAAAATGGAGAAAGGCTCCTTTATAATGAAGTGAACGTTCAGTAATTGACTTCCTGACCAGATTGTCTGAGACTGTTTGGACAAACAAGAACACAAATTCCTAACAGATTTGATTAAATTAGTAACTACAGCAAGCTTTTGCTAATAACTAGGTTTAATAGACCACATTATTTAATATCTTATTTGCACAGCCTAATGAAACAACCGTTAAAGGATTTTGTAAGCCCATCAACTCCACTGCCAGCAGAAATGAAAATATGGTAACTTTAAGGTGCCAAAGAAATAAGGAAAAAATTCTCCCAGGCAGGAAGAAGATGGAAAGCAGAAGGTGATAGAGGAGTTGCTTGCTATTATCTAGCAGGCCCTAGTCCTTCTACCTAGTTTTAGGCATCTTACTGAGTCTCCTGAATGGACTGTCTGGTTACTTAAACTCTATGATCAGAGAAGAAATAATTTAAGTCTATGTGGTATTTCACCAAGCTAAGACAGGATGAAGAAGTCACCTCTCCAGGTGACTCCCTTCATTAGCTATCAAGGCAACCTTGACTCTTTGCCACTGGTAGACAATAAAACTCAGATAACAGCATTACTGATACTGCTGGTGGGTGTAGGGAGATCCTGACTCTGGCACCAGTGCACATTATCTGTTTAAAATGACCTTTACCTGTTAAAACTAACCCACCATATAATCCCTGCAAATATTTGTTCAGTTTGAGTTAAAACACTGGTGAGAGAGAGTTTGAATCTCTCTCTAGTGTATTAAAATCAAGCCAGCCAGTTGCAATATATTCACAAGTCTGCTGTTGTTATAAAGATTTAATGAAGTATATTGGGAAACTATGGAATCTTCACAGAAGTCCTTGGGATGAGGCGTAAATATTTGATCTTGCCAATTTGATCCAAAGTAATTTGAAGGAGCTTGTGGTTCATGAAAACCTCCAGGTTTCACTGATACCATGTTTTAAAACAAACATTTAATGCCATTCTTGGTCTCATATACACTTTTGAGAGAATTACCAGTCCAATATAATATTGTATGTTTAAGTACAGGTTATACAATGCAAAACGTTATTTCAACTTAGTGGTATTTGAGAAAAAAAAGTACATTGTTTCTGCTGCTTAATAAAGCCAGATTAAAGGGCATTAATTTTTCAGTCCTTTCAGTGAAAATAAGGAGTATCATGCCAGCCAACTAATGGCTCCATTATCTTGAATGTACACAGTAACAATAATTGGCTGAGAAAACCAAGATCCTTTTTACTAACTGGGTAAAGAATAAGCATATAAGGAAATATTACATTATACACATTTATATATCCTTGCATTTTGTGGTAATGTGTTCTTAAAAAGAATGCTTATGCTTATATACCCTGTTCTTCTCTATCTTTCTCTAAATATATATTAAATATAGATATGTCAGATGAGGAACACAAAAGGCAATATTATCATAATTTTTCATCCAGCACCTCTCAGACAATGCTGACAGCCTGAATAGTGCACCAGCCTAAATGTCTCAGCAGTTCATGCCCTGGCTTAACCAGTCTATAAAGAAAAAGCTTCTCTTCGAGGCTCTGAGCAGCTCACAGGATTAGATGTGCTTTATGTTTTTAACAAGTTGCTTTCCAGATGTTAAATGGCTCTAAGGATTAGATGTATTTTATTAAAACCAGCATGTCCTAGCTTTGAGCTGGAGTTATCCACAACATGAAAACACTGTTTATTCTACAAATCATGAGAGAACGGAAGGACGGCACTGAAATCACCAGATTAAGACAAGTGTGAGCACAGATTTAACTAACATTTGTTTTGCTTTCTCTAAATTCCGTACAAATATCTTCCTTAGAGAAATACCCTTTTAAAGTTTTCCATTTCTCTCAAGGTTTTGGACAAAATCAACAAATCATTTTTAAAAAGAACAGATGGAAAAGATCTTCATATTCATTGTCATTACAAGTGGTATATCTCTATGCCAAGCCACTAGCTTAGCACTTTTGATCGTGTTCGTATAGCAAACAGTTGACCCAGTTGCTGCTTCTTGCAATGCTTTTTGTTGGTGAATGGTTCCTTTCTCTGTCCAAAGCTGTTCAGAGGGTGTGTGCATAGGCATGAGCACATAAGTCAATCTTCCACAGAGCGAAGACTATGCAGGTGACTTTCCCTGGGTCAAGGATCAGGTCCCAGACTAAAAATGGGCCCGACAGGGCATTTTAGGCAAATAATCTTTCATTCAGAAATATTTTAACATGAAAATATGTAAAAGACTATTAGGTTGTTCTGTTTCAAAAGAATCCTCTGCACTTCTTTAGGCAGGAGACATGCCTGAAAAATACATTATAAAGGTCATTTTAAATATCTTATGTAAACAGAATGGGGATCCTAGTCCTCTTCTCCCAATAACACCAGACTATTTGCATGACTAAGGAACTAACTGGCTCAGTGTGACATTCTAACTCCTTGCAAGTATCTTTGAGTTAATAATAAAAGAAAAAGTCTGAGCAGAATTTGAGTAGTAATGTAGCCTGTGACAGCACCAGTTACTATATATAAGGGTAAATCCACTCATAATATCTATCTCTTTCTATGCCTTCCAGTAACCTATGCTTCTTCCAGACTTACTGGACATAAATTTCACATCAAGTAAGCAGTAAGATTTATGTGGCTCAAACTGTAATCCCCAGTGACAAGGCAGTTGTAAAACAAAAAGTGTCATTACTGTTACCGAGATCTTTAGCTCTCAGTTAAAAGGCTATGCAAAATGAATGACCTCCATTGTGATATTGAATACTAACTCTGTTGATATGATGATGCTACCCTCACTCCAAGAAAGATTTATTTACCGTAAAATGACAGGCCTGAGATCTGCAACCACATTCAAGAAAGATTTATTTACCGTAAAATAGGTATGACAGGCCTGAGATCTGCAACCACATCATTAGTAACCTCAAGGTTCTTTGCCTCTTTGACTGCATGAGCTGTACAGAGTAAAACAAGAGCTGAAACATGACCAGTAGTTACAGCACCAGTTAGATGATGGTCCGTGGAAAAGTCAGCACAAGTTCTCTTGGCTAGCACATTAGAGGATGAGAGCTGATAGGGTCAACCTATCAATGCACATGAAACAACAAGGCCCGTCTAAAATCTAAGAAAAAGCACCCAGAGAAGGAAGAGTAGGTTTTGACTCTTGGGCATTTGGAAATATCTTCAGGAACTCCATTTTTATTTTTAGAAATGTAGCATTTTCCATGATCATTATGCTTATGTAAAGGAAATCAGAACAAACCTAATAGAGAAGCAGATCTTCAGCAACAGATATTTAAGAATTAATTATGTAGATACTCAAGAACTTATTATGAAAGGTGTAACTAATGTGTTTGATAAGCAATTGATTGCAATTCGTACATCCTTCTGTTTATATACTTGGGTGCAGAGCTAGCGTGATTGGTGATGTTTTCCACACCATGATCTACAACCCCTCACCATTTTCAGTCTTGTCTGTAAGATGTTTCTTCATCTAGAGCTGCTGCTAGTAACATATCTGTATCCTTGAATATGTCAATAAAAAAAAAAAAGAAAAAAAGTTAAGTTTGTAACTGTGTTTGAAAATTCAAAGTTTTTTCCCTGAATTCTTTATATCAGCTTAGATCCCAGGTAACACTGGTGGAGGAGAGACATAGCTCATTTGTTACACTATGTAAATGTTATTATGACAGAAAGAAATTCACTGCTGGAAGTGTCTCTAACAGTCCCCAAAGGTCTAAAGATCGAATCTAATGTGAACTAATTCTCCTGTTTTTCACACCATTACAACTCACTGGCCTACAGTGACTCATACTTGAGTCCATCTTCCCCAAACTTTTTCTTATAGTCACATGGCTGTCAAATCCCTCACTTCTTTAATTCAAGGTTCTCTCACACACCAATGTGGCATGAAACAGCTGGGAAGAACTAACAAGCACTTTATAGCACTATCACTATCTGCCTAGATTTATTTTTTCCCTAAAAGTACTGACAGCTGAGATTTCTTTAGCTCTCTGTCCTCAAATATGGCATGCTGTTCCCACCAGCTATGAGCAGGAAGAATGAGAGACCCAGAAGCAGGTTAGACCTGTGCCACGTCTCCTTTCTTCTTTCTATCCCAGACGCTGGAGAAAAGAAGATGGATTTGGGGGAAACAAATTCTTTAACTGAGCAAAAAGCTCCCTCCAACAGCATGGAAGTTGGCATGACTCATACTTCTTCACATGAGCCTCTGTCTCATGCAAAATAGGAAATGCTGCTTTGAGCAACATTTACAAGTTTAAAGATGCAGCCAAAGGCAGGTTTTGGACTTGCAGTTTGTCCTGCTGGTAAAATGCGTATTTTTATTATTTTCATTCCAGTAGCCTCCCTCCAGTTCACCTTTTAAAGTCCTGCCATGCTTGCTCTTACCCCTTGGTGAGCCCTTCTACACCTCTGAATTAGTTGGAGACCAAATGCTCTCAAGTTCATCAGATGCCTGCTGAAATAGAAAATAAATCCTTCAACAAAAGACTGGGAAGGAGGAAAAAAAAAAAAAAAGAGAGACATATTTCACTTGCTGAGAGAAATGACTCATTTCTGCTTCTCAGCAGACCTCATCCCCTAAGGAGCTGCTGGAAGCCAGGAAAAGAGGGAGAGGGAGAAGTGGGAAATGCCGAAGTAACACTGCAAAAGCAAAGCATTTAGCATTTTCCAAACGGCCCCTGATTTATGGCAACTGGCAGGGACAGGTGGAAATAAAAGCCACTTTCATTTTCAAAGCTCACCTAATGGCATAGTGACTGGCAAGGCATGAAGCATGCACATCAGCTAATGAGCACTCTGCTATACCATAACGTAGTGGTCAATGCCTTTGGGCTTACAGTGCAGCATTTACTCATACTCTTTTATTTGTATATTCAGCAAAACAACAGCACCAAGCAAAATCTAATGATTAACCTAAAGCTCCATTATTCAGGATACTAAAGCAGCCTCTCTGACTACACAGCACTATGATGAATATCCTAAAGAGAAATCCTTAGCAATGACTGACAAAAAGTCAGTAAAATCACAAAAATTCCGAAATCTGGCACACCATAGAATGATTGTTAACCCAAAATAGTGAGCTAATAAATGGGCATATTACATATGCTCATTTTTGCATTATTGTATATGAGCATATTACACTGATAAACACAGAACAATTGCTTCTGCTCAACTAATAACCTGTTTTGGATACTATAGTTCCAATACTATCCCTAGGAAAAAGAAAAGAAATAAAGGAAAGGAGGCATAGTACTGGTTAAAAATAGCAATTAGATTTTAATTAGTATAATTGCTCCAGAAATACTAATCTTGACAGTGTTTGTATAAAGTAAGTGGACACATTAGTAACATTCCTACCATTATAAAATGAGAAAAAAAAAAGGAGTCATAGAAATAAACTGACTTGTCAAATAGCCGCAGAAGTAGATAATATAAAATTCAGCATTTCAATTTAAAATCTCATGACTGAATTTAATTGCAGTATCACCACTCTCTCCAGCTTCAAAAATCTATTTCCTTAGGCTCTAATTCACATCTCCCTCATAATTGTGTAAATCAGGAATGCGTTTGCAGATGTCAATGAAGCACATAAAACTAACTTGAGGAAAGAATCAGGCACTCATTATCTCAAAAATATATTAGAACTGTTATCTGCTGCTGTTTCTAATGCAGAGGAAATGGAAAGGAAGTTTTAGAAATTCCATGGAAATACTCCCATGAATAGAAGAACAAAAGAATAGGCTTTGACAGATCTGCTCAAACAACAAGAGAATATGTTTATCTATCCAATAATTGCTTGCCAAAGGGAAAATAATCTTTGTTAACAAGAGAAGGCAAAAGCAGCAAGCCTGCAGAATTTTCTTGTTTTTGTTTTTTTTTTTCTTCATATTTTTATTTGCTAAATAGATCTCTAGGTGAAAATGTGCTTTCTTCTTTCTGTGTAATTTGTCCTGGCCTTGAAATGAGAGCTGCAAGCTATTTGATAAATGGATCAAAATAGCCTCCCATCCTGCAGCCCCAGAGGAGCTATCTGTGAACTACTGCTCACTCTTTGCATAAAGTGATGTTTGGCAATAACTAACCAGCATGAGCTAAACACTGCAAAACCAAGTAAGTTTTTCCAAAAAATTCTTGAGCCCTTATTGAAACAGACAAAATTTCTGAACTCTTCTCTATCCTGGTGCAAGTCTATAGGTATTAAAAAAAAAAAAAGAGGTAAGAGTATTTGAATATAGTGGTGAAGACAGGAGAATATCACCTGGGAAGACATGAGAGTCCAGGAATGAAAGACATCACCATGAGCCAGAAGAGCCATCACATTCCCAGCACTGAACACTGTGCCAGGCACGAATTCTGGTGAGTCAGACACATGCAAACCCACAGGCTCCTATCCTCATACAAACCTTTCAACAATTATTATAAATAATGAAAAAAGAGGCTCAAATCACACAGTGTTCACTAACCAGGAGCCAAAGGGTCAAACCCACCCAATTCTCAAGAACTCTTTTTTCCTCCGCCTTATCTCCTAGCCCTCCTCAGTGGACACCACTCACTTCTCCCTGTTGTCGCAGCAGCATCCTGGGGCTGGAGACACTCCTGGGTCTTGAAGGTGATGTTTGGGCATGCTGCATCCTCCCCGTGCCCCTCTGCCTGCACACAGCTGGCCTCAGAGCAACTGGAGCTGAGAAACCCAGCACACAACCCGCAGCAGAACAGACTGCCTCGACTCTGCTGCCCGGTCCTGGTTTTAAATTCAGTGCAGAAAGACTGCACTGTCAGTGCAGGCCAGCAACGCGACGCCTTCTAAGGCAGCATGATCCTTCCCTGTAACCCATTGCTCAAGACTGATGTAAACAGCAGCTCTGGAAAGCAAAAGGAGGTGATTCTCCCCCAGCCACTTATCCGAGCCCATCAGTTACATGGCAAGGAAGGCCAACTCATTCTCTTCGAGAGTGTATTTTTCCCATTTAATCAATCAATCTCATTACCAGAACTATCAGCCTTCTCAAGAACGATTAGAGAAGACAGGCTATAGACACCTGGATGAGCTATATACTAATCCTGAATCCTCCACCTAGGCTCAGAGATGTCCATCACATCAGATGTCCTACCATAAGATATACATAATATGAAACAATCTCTTTAATTCATCTTCAGCATTATTGCTAAGAAGAGTCCATATTCTTCTCCAGAATGTCCCTTTTCATTAATATATTAATTATTTTATAGTCAGGAAAATTGTACAGCCTAGGTTTTGACAACTTTTCTCGGTTATTTTTCGCTAGACAAACCTTCCTCCTTTTCTTCTCCTCGCTTTGGGGCCTTTTGGCCGTTGCCCGAATGTACCTATTCTAGCCAGCAAAATAGCAGTCAAACCAAAACCACTAAAATGCAAAGTTCTGTAACTCAGTATTTGGGAAGACCATGTACACACAGTGCCTTTCCCATTGTATTTGGGAAGCATGACTCCTGGTCATGCATATGTTGCCACAGACAGGTGACAACATAAATACCATCTATGCTCAATTTGTTGACATCCGTTTTCAACACAGACATGACCTTGGACTGGCAAAAAGGAGGCAGCATAAATTCAGATGTATTTAGCAAAGAAAGGAAAAACTGCCTTATGAAGGGCATTTTTGAAGTACTGTTAGCAAAGAGAAAACAATAATGAAGTCTTGCCATATTTTCTGTGATTTTTTCCCACAATTACTCCATTTGGGGAGCAAAATCTATCTGATTCTTTCAAAATTATCTATACTGTGTTCAGCAGTACTCACTTGCATATTTGAACACATACTGTTGTGTTAGCTGAACATGAGAGGCATAACAGACTTACTTATTTTAAAAAGGTATGTCTGATTCTGTAGTTATTCATTGTTTGAAGCACAGCAAATATCTCTGAATCTATAATCCCTATACAGCTAGAATAATTTTAATTGCATCTACTGTAAAAGAAACTCTAGAATTTAGCACAGTAATAAAGTAATAAAATACAACAGAAGCAGAATAAATTTTTACAAGTAGACCCTTTTTCCTGTTCCCCGAGGAGCAGTTTCCACCACAATTGATTAAAAAAACTGGAGCCAGCAGCAACAAGAAGTAATCACACAAGCTCTTCTATAGAAGGAGATCAGAGCCAGATGAAATATCACAGGCGAATGACAGAGATTGGGTAAACCATATTAACCATGTTAAATTTGACCTGAAGGATTATGCAAAGCAACTTTAAAAAATGATTAACCTTTCAACCTCCTCCCCTTACTTTTGCACGTAAAGAAAATGGTGTAAGGACAGATGCTCTCATCATGTTTCCTGACATGGAAACTGACCATGAGAAGGAATGCCAGATATCTCCAAGTCAAGTCTCCAAGTTCCTTGCCAGTGTATTGTTCAACAAAATTAACTCAGACCAGACATAACTTAAAGATCAAGCTTTTGTGAGTAAAATGTATTCTCATATTGTTTTAACACCAAAAAAACACTGCCTGGAAGTTAAACATCAGGGTCTTTCTTCATGCTAAGTCTCCCCATTATCTTCACCATGCAACTTTTACATCCTATCTTTATTTCTAATACTTTTTATTTGAGTAAAGTAAAAGTAATAGCACAAGTGTGTTATTACATCAAAATTAAAAAGATAAACCAACAGTTTAGGCTTTATCCACAGCACGTGAATCCTGAAGCTGAATCCTTGTTCTAACACAGTTTTTTTATATGACCTTAGGCTTGAATTTTAAGGCCATGTAAGCATCTTTCTGCAGCTTTTGCCACGTAAATTGCTTTATTCTCAGTACATATGTGTAAAATAGGAATAAAAACACCTACCTCCTTGTAATAACACCACCTACTTCTCTTGAATATGCACTAAAGACTTGAGAATTTCTAGATATTACAGTAGTAGAAATCAACTAAATAAAGATAACTATGCAGTGTTATAAATGGTTCTTTTATAGGTCTTGCATTTTAATTTCAACTGCATCATTTTCTTTCAGAGCATTATGAAAGAGGAAGCATTTGTATTTACATAGACTGAAAAATGGAATTTTACCTAGAAGCACAAGCCTCCTTCATGCTCAAGGATGCTCAAGAGCATCCTTTATTTCCTCACTCTGTTAACCAAGATGTTTATTTTCACATGCACTAGAGTCTTGCATTCCAAATCAGCTGCCAGGCTGAGGGCAATAAGAGGGTGAAAGGGTCAATTAAAGAAGGGCAAAGGAAGCTCCACACTCATGCAGGGACTTAGATAATGCTATCTCAAGAATACTTTGGTTTAAATGTCTGCAGGTTAAAAATGAACACATTGTAAGGAAATACATTAGTAAGTCATGAATAACAAGAAATAACTAACAAATTGGGAGAGAATAGGGTAGGGGTTGGACAGAATGGTTAAAAAAAAAAAAGACAGAATGACTGTATAGGAAGCCCGAAGAAAACCAAAGAGAAAATAGCAAAAGGAGAAGTATTATAAGAACAATGCTAAAATGAATGAAGAAACACAATGAAAAAAGTTAATTTTCCCAAGAGCCTTATCAATTTTTTATGGCTTCTCTTCCCCTTGCATCGATACTTCATAATGCCATGGCAGTATAGAAAACAGAGACACTTACAACAAACGGAAATAAAAAACTAAATTATGTTTGGCTCCTGAGAAAAAGCATGAAGGAAACAGAACCAATATGCAGAGATGCCTTTATTTCTCAAAATTGTTATTAAAATATATGCTTTCATTTATGACAAAATTTTAAAGGCTGGAAATCCTCTTCAGAGAGCCCAGAGTGGCCCTATATGCAGCAGAAAATACTGCAGTTTGTGTAGACTACAGTGAGCGCTAAAAATGCTCAATGTCTCTCAGAGATTCATCTATTTTATTCAGATACCCAGTAGAGAGTGCAAGCTTACAAGTAGTACAAGAATCGGAAATTGAAACAATTTCCATCCTGTCTCTCTTTAATCTCTGCCTAAGACACAAAAGAATTAGGAAGGCACATACTTCAGAACTGAACGGCATCTCATCTAAGAAAGGCTTTTCTTAAACAGGCACCTATGAGGAAAGTCAAGTCTTGAAGTGTTTGCCACATAAATGCACTATATGGATAAGCCTTCAATTCATTTAATTCCACTACATAAGCCAAGGGTTCTTTTGTTAGAACAGGAATAAATTGTAGTCTCCACTGTATAGTCATATCACGGGTATTAGAACCTGCATGTATCAAATCTTATTGTTCTTATGAATAAAGCTGTAACAGAAGCTTGAAATCTCAAGTACTCGATGTAATTATCCTAAGAAAATTTGATAAAGACATCTGTGTTATTAAGTATCACAAAAGTAATGAGCATTTTTTTTTGCTTATTCATTTTTATTAAACTTCGGCGCTAATGCTTTTTATCCAAGTGACTTTCAAAACAAATCTCCACAGAGGCAGAAGTTAATGTGAGAAACGCAAGCTTCTATTTAATATTTCATTAATCAAAAAGAAATTAGACAGTATAGCAATGCAGCCAATTATCAGCTAAAATATTTTGACAAACATGAAAATGTCAGGGGCCCCAAGACTTATCTGGTAATATAATTAATATCAGAATTACCAGCTAATATATCTTCCACATTATGTAGATCAGTTACCTTGATTCATTTGCAGAAAATAGACCATTGCCCTTTATTAGTACAATTCCCCATTAGTGGATAGCATCATTAAAAATAAATAAATAAAAAAAAATAAAAACTCAAAATCATTTTCAAGACTGTTAGGAACCAGCAAGAGTGGAGCAGAACAGTAGAACAGCAGAACAGCAGAAAAGGAAAAGGGAATAGACCAGAAAGGGCTAGTGGGCAAGCATGGATTCTGCAGTTCTGCTCTGAGGAGTTTTTCTTCTGAGCTCCTAGTTTTAACTGCGCCAAGACAACCTAGGCAGAACTGTCTGTCCCAGGGCCTTTTGTTTTTCTGTTTCTGCTTAAGCAGATGTCTGACGAACACACAAATAAAAAATATATTAAAGAAAATGAATCACTTCATTTCATGGAAAACAAATTTTGTTTCTGGGCAGTTCTTTAATCCCATTTGCTTCCCCATCCCTGTGATAAAGTGGATTTCCTTTGTCTATATCCACATCTGAATCTAGGTACACCATCTGTCAGCTCTGACTATTTTCCAGAACCCTGACAAGAGTTTTTGGATTTCTTGTCAGGACAAATCTCCTCATTCTGTATAAATGTACTGTTGAACAGGATTTGGAGGTTTATTTTCTTTAGTGTTTTGCTTATCTCATAACATGCAAAGGTAACATTAACTTGCATAGCTGCTCTATGGGCACAGATGGTGCATTCTGAACTGATTCAAGCATTGATAGCTCAAAGTATTTGAAAATAAGAACCACTCCGCTCTGTCAAAAATTAAAAAAAAAAAAAAAACAGCCATTAGGTTGACCAAATTATGGTAAGGAGGTTACAAAATAAAATAAAATAAAAACACAAAATAAAATATAAAATTTGTTTTGTAAAAAGAAAAAAAGGATAAAGTTGTGAAAACTGGCAACAGCACATCTCATTTGGAGAACCAAAACACAAGATACATGTAAAAGCAATGCACAAAAAATGCTAAAAGCATTCCTTGCAGAAAGCTAAATAGCAACAGGGTTTCCTTCTGACAGGTCAGATGTGAACAGGTCCACGAAAAAGAGCAAATCAATGTACTGAAGAAATCACATAGAGCTGCATTCCCATTTTATAGGCCGAGGATCGATGGGATGATTTGTGATTTCCTTTCATACTCCAGAATAGAGGAGAAAGCAGTGCTTTTCAAGCACTTAAAGATTTACAGAAGGTATCTCCAGTGTAATACTACTACTAGCTAAATAACATGCAAGGCCAAATTCAGCTATTCTTTCTCATGTTAAGTGGCAATGAAATGAAAACCTCAAAAAACAATGTTTATTTGCTCATGCTAAACAAACGAGTGATGGTACCTGGTACTCATCCCTCTAGCAGTACTTGCCAGTGGTATCTGGCACTCGGATCCATGTATCCTGACTGATTATATTCTGAGTAACAGAGATGAGATGCAAGATAGTCCTTTTACAGTACCAGTCCCACCAGTTTCTAGCCCATATTTATTCCCCCACAACCACTTCCTCCTTCCCATTTCTCAGATATATCTAGTATCTCTCTGGGAAATTCCATGGCTTACCAACAATTTCCAGTAAGTACCAGCTATCTCCTCCTCCTGCTCTGCCATCTTCTATGGTAAGTATCTCCAGGCCTTCCTCTAACTTCTCTACTTGTCCAGGGATACCATCATATTTGGTGTCCCTCAGACCAGCTCTTATTCTTTCCATTCTCCTTCTCTCTTTC
>NW_010582827.1:198048-217264 GCF_000705375.1 Tinamus guttatus
TTTGAATGTTTGCAATCACTACTACTTCATGAGCATGCTCCCTGCTCAGCCTGCCAAATTCACTAATAAAATGAGTCCTTAGTCTGTGAGAAATTCTTGTAGCAATCCCCTGTAGCTAACCTTTCCTTACGAACTGTCTCCATCTCTATTACCTCTCCATCAACCAGCTTATTACCCCCTTTCCTCTTCTGATCTTCGCCACTGTTTCCTCCAGGTTAAAAAAAAAAATCATTTTATCATGTAACACCATGTTTTCACAAAGTCTAATTGCATTAGAACTACCATGCTTTTTTTTTTAATATCAGTTATTTATCCAAGAAAACTGTCATATAATATGATACAGACCACCACTAGCAAATGAAAACTGAATTCCATCCTTTCTTTTCCATTTACTTCTGTGCCTTCATATACTTTTTTCTTTTAAAATTCCTTCTAAGATCTGAGAACGCCCAGAGACAGATTAATGAGCATTTATGTCTCATAGATTAATTCTCAAGATTGTTTTTACCCCCTTTTCCAATACAGATAAATAATCCAATCACAGAATTCTGCCCTAATACACCATAATTTACTGTTACTTACTGTTACTGAATTTGGAATTTCAGTCTCCTGAAAATAACATCAGAATCTCAGTTCACCAAGTATTTGGTGTGGAAAATATTGAATCTTCACAAACCAAGTGGCTTAACTGCAGACTGAGCAGATTGAATTCATTTTGCTGCTCCCTTGGAAGTGATAATTTCTCATTTCCTATCTTCTTTCCCAGTTCTGCCTTTCCACTGTTCCCTCTCATAAGAGCATTAAAGATATGCCCTATACTCTGCACTTAGTCTGTCCACACAGTTCTGCAGCCCATGGACTTCTCAAGGCCACCTTTCACCAAAGGGATTCACAGCTATGGAAAGGGAGAAACTCTGGAGCAGGTGATAAAGTCTCTTTCTACCAGCTACCTTTCCTTCTGGCTCTTCAAATGCAAAGGGAAAGAAAACACGTATTATTCATGGGCTTGGACAGTCAATATTGTTTGTCCCAGACACTGGCATTTAGCTACACACTGAAGTGACCTGTGCTTTGCATACATGCATTATCACTTGGCCCACCAGATCAGTGATCCAATACAGTGGAAAAGATTACATACCATTCACCTACACCATAATCCTTATGAAGAGTAAAGATTTGACATAGTTCTGGGGCCAGACCCAGATTTTCTGCAATGTCAATGTTTTGTTTATACAGATAAAGAACAGTTTAGTATTTGTTTTAAATTTATTTGCAAAATCTAGCTTCGCTTGACCTTAGGGCACAGTGTTGTTTAGGTAAAAGCATTAAAATTCCATTCCTGTGAACATGCATCTGTCATTCTTCTGCCACTACATTGGCTTTTGAAACTAAACAAAAGAGTTCTTTATTTGGGAAATTCAGAAAGTGGTGGTTTCAGAAGCAGAAGTCAATAAACCAAAACTACCTCTCATTGCGCGTAAGGCCCAGGCTCTCTCCACAGCTTGCACAATCGTACTCCTACCCAGATATAACATCAATTTTATATCAGATATGAGTGGCACTCAGCCTGCTTTGAATTAATAGAATGAGGCTAAACTTCTGGAATCAAAACTATGATAAGCCAGGCCAGGAACACTTATTGCTGAAAAAACAGTTTTGGTGTCTCTGAATTTTGCCAAATGCCATTGGAAGAAAGAGACATGGGCTTTAGGGTTGGTATATGTGAATGCAAAAAGCCTCTATGGAAGGATTCTGAACCGAACTACAAAACAGGGCTCAGAATAGATCTAAAATGGTTTGCAGGTGAGGGAAAATACGGACACACTTGTGTGCACTGGAACTCCTGCTTTCTTATGTCAACAGTGAAGTAACAGGAGAAACAGGACATCGTGATGCCAGTTAGGTCCTGTAAAGATGGTCTTGGATGTTTGGGCTCAGACTTCTGTAAAATGTTGCTAAAGCACAGTTTTTTTTATTTCCTTTTTTTTTTTTTTTTGAGTATTTGTAGACCTGAGATAAAAAGTCATTTAAATACACCCCAAATACTTACAGGCTTCCCAAGAATGATTTTTACTATACAATACAAACAAAAGCTGTTTTTTGCAGCATAGATAAAAGTTCCTACTTTCTTCATCTGGTAAGTCATCATTTCAACTCTGCCACATGCTGCAAATGCAATTAAAATATTTTTCCACATTCACCCACTCTGATAGAAGTGACAAGTCAACACAGAAATTATGCCATTGCTGAGCAATGACAGGATACCCAGTGATTGATCTTGGTTTCTGGGACTTCAAAGTAACTGTAATGTGTATTCTAATGCTGCACACTTCAGCATAACAAGCCCTTTCAAGATTATTAATGACTACAGGATTTTTTTAATGATGGCTGATAAATAATGGATGGCATAAAGGGCTGACTAATATTTTCTATTACAGAAAACAAATTTATTGATGGCTTTACTGCCATCACAATCAAAATGCAGAAAGAAAACAAATACTTTTAAATATTCACCCTATTAATTATTTGAATTCATACCTCCGTAAGATAGTCCAGTAGAGTTAACAGTACAACTGACTGACTTTGTCTTCAGGAAAAAAAAAAATAAAAAAAAACAGCTTATGTTATGCTAGAGTAGAAGAATGTTCCTGAGGAAAATGCATGCTCCTTCTGAACAAGGTCTACACACCTAGGGAATCTCTTCAGACTGGAAGTGCCTCAACAGTAACATCAGCTGAAATGTGAACTGTGGACTACACCAAGAGCCGGAGACCTCCACGCCATGCATTGTAACAGACTCAAGCACAGCACATCAGGAAATAACATACACAGGAGCCTTACTGTTCTGCTCAGCCTCTCTCAGCTACCTGCAAGCCACATAGGTCTGTTTAGCACAGCTATCCTCCACTTCTGATATACTCTGTCAACCACAGTTTATAATCCAGGTTCAGGCCTAAGCAAGGCAGCTCCCATTTCCAGGGTGACTCATGGCTTGTTGATGATAAGCAAACAGATGGTGAGCACACATCTGCCTACGGAATAGCTATGGACATACCCTGCTGATTTGCTGCAGTGAGGAGGACTCTGGGTTTATGGCCCAAGTTGCGACAGGGTATCGACGGCAAATGCTCTAAGGCCCAGCAAGCACAAGGCCTAAGATAACACCTTGACTTTGTTCAGCTGCACAAATATAGGAGATCTGAGTTATTTGATAAACACAGGCAAAGACATGTACTTAGGTGCACTTAGGTCAAAAAAATGCTTTAGGACAAGTTGTTTTATTTTCTGATGAGCAATTTAAATACAGAAACACTTCAAAGAAGAACCATGACTTCAGCAAAAGCTGAGGTAACTTCAGTCACCAGCAACAATCCCGATAAAATTCTGCAAGGACAGAAGCATTGGGTATAATTTACTCTATATCCCTATGTTCACTTGTTCTGGATAGCAGTAGCAGGCAGAATTCTTTTTTTTTTTTCTTATCAAATATAACAGTACTAAAAACTAAACTAAGCTTGATGGATACTAAATCAGAATGGAATAAATAGAGGGAAGAAAAAAAGGTAACACTGAGCTCAACAGAGTACTGGTGTTATGGAAGGCAGACCCCAAAAAGACCTGTTCTGAAGGAGCCTATAGAGCACATACTTCACCAGCTTGTTCAGACCTGAAAGAACTACACATGATGCTGCAAGTAATTTCTCAGAAATATGGGCCACACATTTTCCCAGACAAATCTGGAAAAAGACATGAAATATTTCAGCTAACCCTGACTACTGCATACAGATCATTCCAATCCTTCTCTTCAAAAGTCCTTGTGTTTCATTTTTTGTCTGCTATCCTGATTTATTCTCTCTCCTGTTCACCCCTAGCGCAGTAGTCTTTCCTTTAGCAAAACTAAAAAAGGGATACAATAGAATAAGACCAACAGCTAACTTCATTTTAATAATCCAGAGCTTCTAGCCTGTAAATGGACAACACAAACAATTCATCTACACACGAAGCCAAATCTGTACACAAGTCTAAATATCTTAAATATAGTTAAAAGGTGTATAAGGCATATAGGGTTAGCATACAATTATTAATGATGACCATATATCATCAAGAATTTGTGTATAGATTGTCCTCTTTTTCTCTCAACATATTCTTGGAATTGTCACTGAATTTTGCATATAACAGATGGGAATAAAAAGGCCTTAAACCTACCTCAGCCTTCTCTGTGCTAACAAGATAAAAGGCAGAAGGAGACTATAAAAAGAAAGATCAGTGGAAGCCCATGTTTTGGTTGCTAATAAAACCCAGCTTCTGCCACACTTACATGAATCCCAACCTGGCAGCACTTCCATTCCAAGCTCCCATGCAGCTTTCAGAAGTCATGCACCAAAATTTTAGCTTGAAATCAGAGGTTCTGGCTTTTAATTCAAATAATCTCCAGAGTTTTAGTATACCAATAAAATAACTCTTAGAAACCAGACAAACTCACAGCAAGACAAATTACCACAAACAGCAAGAGAGAACTATCATTCCTTGCAGCCAGATTAACAAAGCTACAAACCTCTAAATGATTTGATTACTCTGCTTATTTATGAAGTACAGACCTGACTCCATGAGGAGCCAAGTGAAGTTTCGTGGAGTTATTGGTTCTCCAGAAATGAACGGGAGCAGTCACTGAGCACAGCAAGCCCTTAGCAGGCACCCTATGCTGATTTCCATCCTAGCAGATGTGTAGTTAACATCTCTCAGTTTTTCCACAGTGCTTACCTACCTAGAGAAAGTCTGTTCCTTTTATAGTTTGATATTTGAGGAAACAGACTTCAAAAGAAGTGTCATGATTCTGCTTCTGATCTTTCCCACTAAGAGATTCCATAAATACTTCGTTAGACGGTACAGTAACGTAACATTATGAATGACAGTCACAAAAGGAATAGCAGAGTTGAGATATCCCTTTAAGAAGGGATGCAAAATTAACAGGTATTTTGTGAAAGGAATTCTGTACATCCTGCTACATGTGATGGCATTTGTACTTTTATATTTCCATCAGCTCTTTACCAAATTACCCTGAGGTTAGCTCCTCATTTTCACTCTTAGCCTTCAGATGCCTTTTACTTAAAAAGATATTGAAAACACTTGGAGAAGGACATTACAGAAAGTAGCACCTCATTTCTGCACTTACCCTGCTCTACAGATGCACCAGAAGGTGTAAATATTGAAGAATTTTCTAGCATTGGCTATATGTCATTTTAGCTAACTACAATCTGAGTGCTAGATAAGTTAGGAGTGGTACCTTTCTGTTTTTGAGGAGGTCATGTAAGCATTGGGTAGGTGATGGCAGCAAATCCTAAGGGCCAGCATGCCTATCATAAAACTAGTGCCGTTGCTCTCATCAGAGCTACATATAGAAAGATGCTTCATAACAAGAGGCAACTCCAGCAAAGACTTATGGGTTTGGTCTGATGCCCCAAAATGTTAGAAGATTTGAATGAGAGGACATGAATTGCAATGAGCAGTTTTTCAGATGATAGCCTCATCTATCCCACCTGGACCTCACGCCCTTGCACTAGACAAAGCTGCACCCCCATTGTCAAGTCAGCTTTGGAGCAGTCTTGTCCGTTATGAGCAGAAGCTCTTACTCTACATCACCGGTCACTGGAAAAATAAAAGCCTAACTATGGCAATAGGGTCAGAAATTTTCCATTTCCCACATTCAGGGTTGCTACAAACCCCTAGGTAGGGTCCCAGCTACATCTTTCTATGACCCTCTTATTCATTTCCAGGCTACTCGTTCAAATCTAAATCCACCTAGTGATACTAAAGGCAACACTGCAGCGAAGTCTTAAAGCCAGTGTTTACATCACACTTATTTTTTTTTATTTACATCTCGTTTATCTGCGCATAAATGCTCAGCTGAATGTGGGTGGACCTAAGAACATCAATACTGTTAAAATATGTATTAGCTTTTGCTGATTTGAAACTTATCTTCAGGATACATCTCTGCAGACCTTTCATGAATCCATCCATTTCCCTTTTGTTCATTCCCAAATTTTAACTGCTCCTCAGTGACACAGAAAAATGAAGATGTCCAATCAGAAACTATTTTCTATATTTTTGTGCTTGAAATTTTAACAGTTACATCCTCATACCACTTTATTTTTGGGATAGCAAATAGAAAGGCAAACCAACATACTTAGATTTACAGAAAATCTTTGCACTTACAAATGGGAATATTTGGATGGAGAAGACATTGATGGGGTATAGATGAGGAAAAAACGCAATGTCATTCCACAGAGGCCCTTTTCTGATCATAAGCTCTTATTAAGAATTATCCTCACAGAGCATTGTATAACTGTGCCAAAATAAAAAGGAGCACATCATGGGAAATTAGAAAGAGAAATAATTAAATTAGAAAAATCAATATGTAGGTAATAAATGTCCAGAAACTATTACAGAGATGAAACAAGATGACAGAGGAAGGAATTTTACTGTTTAGTTCCAAACAATAAGATTTAAGAGTAAAGTGATGGAAAAAGCTAGCTAATGACTTGGTTATTAACAAAGAAAGAAGTCACTAAATCAATACCCGACTAAGAGCTGAAGAGACTATTAGTACAGGTCCCCATAACATTAGAAAGATTTATAAATTCTTTTTTTCTGTGAAACACACCACTATATTAAAGTGAGTCTAGTCAGAAAGACTAGAAGATTGCCCTATAACATAAAAGGATGAAAGCTGTATCAAAGAGAAAAAAATACTAAAGGGAGGAAAACACTTTGAAGAATTAGGTATCTTAATATGTCAAAAATATTAGGATGGCATATCCTGAGAGATGAATACATGATGCTACAAGCCAGCACTCCAGGTGCGATACACGTAACGATTTCCGTGGGAAAGCCCTCTCAGCAACTTGCAGCAGGAGGTCTCCATCTGCCAGGAGGACCCGGTGAGGACTCGCACCACGACACGCAGCCTGGCCCAGGACCCGGACTCCCTCCACAGCCTGGGGAAGGCTGCCCAGCCCGGGTCACAGCTCAGAGCGCCTATGGGCGGCCCCACACCAGACTCCCCATGTCTGTCAGGCTTCTCGTCTTCACGGCTACCAAAAAGAGAAGGATGGGCCAAGGATGGTGAGAGCAGCTCCTGGACGGTATCCTGGAGACAATCTGCAGAGAGGTGCTGGGTAAATGAAAGAGATGGGAAGAAAACTCCCATGACTTGACAATGGCTCTATATGGAGTATGAGGCATAATTATTAGGAGAAAAACAGGGCAAATGCTTTGAACAGAATTTATTCACTTCAGGAAAATGCTACTTCCAAGCAAGAAAACTGACGCAACATTCAGACCAATCTGAAACATGCACAAATGCAAGAGAAAATTTCTGACAAGACAAAAATATTTTATTTCTAATGTAAAACATTCTCATGTCCATTAAGCCACGCTGTTTTTGTAAGAGAAAAATAGATCCAGAAGCAACATGTTTGTTTTCAAGTTAAGCAAAACATTTCATTTGGCACCACAAATTATTTTCCTCCAAAATATTTCTCTTCAGCAATGGAACTAAAACTGCAAAACAAAGTAACTTAATTATTCATACAACTTTAACCAGAAACCATGATTGCAATAGTGTGAGCAGCAGAAGATGAGAAAGTGGAATTCAAAGTAACAAGTAATAAGAAGGGTTGGGGGGAAAGGGGAGAAGGTGACATGAAATTCATGTGAAGATTTAGCTTTGCCATGTTTTTCATCATCTCATTAGAAAACCATATTCTTTTGCCAATACTTTGTTTGCTCCTACATTGTACTTGTTGTCAGGTTAGGGTCTGTGGCACTTGGTGGTCTTCCCTCTCTGTAGAGCATATAATGATTAAATGACTTACTAGAGACATGAAGGCTTGCCACTCAAGCATAAGCATTCTTAGAGACAATCTTAGAGATTATCCTTAGAGACAAATACTAATTTATTCTTATTTACTATAAGGTATTCCAAAGATTATCCTTAGAGACAAATACTAATTATAGTGCCTTGCTTCTGGAACAAGAAAGTTTCAAACAGGTCCACAACACACATGAATGAATGTGGGCTTTTCATGGACAAGATAAATGAGAAATGTTTTATATAATCTACACTCCTGTTCATTCTAAAAATGTTCTCACAGCCCTCAGAAGTTTCTCACTGTGTAATGGTGAGACTCTAGGTTTGACACGTCTGTTAAAAGAGAGGTGTAATTCTGTAATACTCTTGAGTACAATCCTTACAAGAAGTGAACAAGCGGTAGAGTGCTATTTTCCTTGTAGATATGTGATTAGAAAAGGGGAATGAGGGATATTTCCTAGACATGCATAAATGGAGAGAATGAACTATGTAAAGAAGAAAAAATAGCACTTTTCATTGTTATAGCGCTGCATCTAACTGGTGAAGAACCATTATGGAAACACACACTTAAACTTCAGAGGCTAAAACACCTCTATAAAATAGTTACAGCTCCATATCCAGAGCCCGAACCTGACTCAGACAGCCGTGAGATTACTTGCATGAGTAAGCTTCTAAAAAACAGTGTGTCAAGCAACTCCTAAATTATCACCACATTCAAGAAAAGGTTACATTCAAACATTACTGAGAGGACACTTAGAGCCCCACTGAAGGCTGTTGCATCTGACAGCTATCATTGCACAAGATGGTCAGAAAGGTCAGCAGTTACTTGGAACTGAAAGTGCTCACAGAAGCGCTAAACTTGATGCATCAAATCTTCAAAATGACAGAAGAATTTATTTGTGTATCACAGCACCTTCCCCTAGCACAGGGATAGATGTGCTCAGGGTGCACATTTCCAAGAACTGCAAAACATCTGACTAGAAAACACTATAATGAACAGCAGATGTAGAAGAGTAACAGGAAATTAACATGTTCTTTGGAAATGCAGGAATAAAAGGGGATTTGCGCAATAAATAATCATAATACAACTGCTCATTTATATACAACAGCCTTTAATTATCAAACATCTAAGTAACGGGCAAACAGCTCAGAAAAAGGCAAAGATCAACATGGCGTGACAAAGAGCGGATCCATGGAAGGACCTTCTCCTGGAACCCCGCCAGGGACATAACAGTGCTGCAGGAGTTGTCCGTCAGGAAGACGGATGGGGCAGTACTCACAAAGGCGAACTCCTGCGTAATGAGGATCATCAACCAAAAACAACATGGAGAATAAAGCTCCTCCAAAGGACAAGTCAGAGCAGGAGGAGAAGCTTAATTTAGCTGTCCAAATCATCCTCTGTAAGAAACTCTCTCTGAGTTTCTCTCTGAGAGACTGAGAATATCTGCTTTTCCCTCAAATCCACTGTCAATTAATCAGAGCTTCAGAAATTTAGGTCACCTGAGGCTACATTTTGCTACAGCTTTTCAGTGAGTAAAATAAAAGATTCCTGAATATCCAAACCCTGAACACAGAGGCAAGCAAAGGTCAAAGCATGTTTGACAGCTTGGCCTATTCAAACCCCTTTTCAGAACAAAAATGCAAGATAATAAGGCTAAGTCTACTGGGTTCCCTTAGACAAGACGAAGGGTCCACTGATAAAGAATGTATTTCACTGAGTATACCTGACAGTAGTGTTACCATTTTTCTCTTCCTGCCTCTCAGAGTTGTTTAGCCACATTTTTTCCCCTAACCTGGATTCCTCTCATTTAACACAGATAGCACCCAGAAACCCCCAGCAAGACATCAGACTTTCCCTCCACCCTTTCTCTCCCACTACAAACATAAATGACTTGGTCTCCTAAAAACTAGGTGATACCCAAGGAGTAGCAAGGAAAAAGCAACTCAGGAGAAAGAATGCAAGTGTGGATGGCTGATACAAATACCAGCATGTCTCAGGAAAGCACAGTTCTAGTTGCTGGGAAGCAATGCTCTGCTTTCTCTGACTGCATTCATGGTGTTGGAGATCTATCTGAATTACCTGTAAATTTGGGTACTTCTGGCAGTCCAGCTGCAACAACGCAGTTCTTCCTAAACAGCCTATAAAACTCAATGAGAAAGTATAAAAAAATAGCCTGTTCTGAGTCCTGTGTTGACATGGCAAGTCCCAAAGCAGTAAAATTATGTTGTGGGAGATACTGTTGAATATCATCCTTAGAGGCCTAGACTATCAGCTGAAATGCATCCTTACCACATTAGTGAGTAACTTCAAATTTAGTGGATGCAGCAGGAGGTTGAAATAAAAAGCCCTCAGAGGTCCCTTTTAACCTAAATTTCTCTTTGATTTTAGGCTACGTAGGCAAACATAGTGTCAAAAGTGTCCACTTTTTGTCACACTATCTGCCAACACCAGAGCTGCTTTTTCTTGGCAAAACAAAAGTTAGCCGGCCAAGCTAGGTCTATCCTCTGACTTTCCTTTGCTATATTGCAATCCCATTTCACTTAAGTACACTAATTGCATGATGTGGGCATGTGGGAAACACTAGTTCTGTGCCTAATGACACTGAGATAATTGGCTGGCATATGGCACCATAAAGGCTGATCCCGGGAGCATCAAAGCATCATTTGTTACCTCCCAGAACTGGGTGTTGGCAAAGAGTAGCACTGATTGCTTTCAAAATACTGTTTGTCTAAATAGGAAGCCCTAGGACTCTGCTGTGCATGAAATGTCCACAGCTGCATCCTTCTCCAGCAGGAACACTTCAGTCTTTTGCAGCCTCTGTTAGGCTGAACTACTTGGCATGGATAGTCAAGAAGTGACCAATAGCTTTTGAAGGTGGTCAACATACTGTGTTATTGAGGGAAAAAAGGGTTTCGAAAATGTAACAAATGTAAGAGAAAAAAGTACTGATCTGTTGCATTTACATGTTGAATTCTCTCAAGGTATATTTATTGCTCAGAAAATTGCTAAGAATTGAAGAGAAACCCTCGTGGTGGTGAAATATGCTAACAGGCTGGTGTAGAATGAGCTAGTCTGACTACAGTGTGGATGAATGTGACACAGTGTTGACAAAGAATTGTATGAACAACCCACCTAAAGCAAACGCATGTTAATCTCCATGACACACTCTACTGTACCACTTGCAAACAATTTGTCAAAACTATCTGTTTCTTTCACTCCATCACATTCCATGAGTTAGGAATAAAGGCAGGGAAGAGAAAAAAAAAAACATGGATTAATATGAATATGCAATGCAGAATATGCTGTGAACATGTGGGCTCTTCAATGTTGTTTTTTTTTTTCGAAAACAATATAGAAAGACAAGCAAGTGCAGAACAACAGCATATATTGCTTTTTGTGATGGTCCATAACCTAGGACTGAGCCCATCTTCAAAACTAGTACTATTTTTCTGAGGGAGCATTACTTTTACAAACCAGAAAGCACTACCTAGTAAGCCCTGTGCTTATCACTATTGTTAATTAACTGCAAGAACAATGAATTTGCATTCCTTTCTGAAAAGGGAAGTGGGAAAGGCAGAGGGACGAGAATTGTGCGCCTAAGGTGATGTGAACCTGCTGTCACTCTAATCCCAGACCCCCGGGCCGTGTCCCGTTCCCTTCTCTCCTTTGGCCAAGGGCCGGGAGCTGCCCTGGGCAGCGCCTGTTGGCCGCAGGTCGTGCCGTAGTAACTTCCCCGCTTTCCCGCGCTCCCAAGCTGCGCGCGTTTGCACCCATCTGTCAGAAGGACGTGGTGCCTGTGCACATGACCAAAGGCTTCTGGGCACAAAGCGCTGATGCCAAGGAAGAAAAGGTAGGCTGTGGTCCGAACCTTCCCAGTGACATCTGCTCTGCACAGAGCTCCTGCTCTGTGCCAGCTCTCCAGTGCCATATGTCTATTTGTATTTTCTACCACGCACCTATTGAGACATTCATGCACAACGCATGGGGTGCTGCTGGCACGGACGCCAGAGAGGCCTGGGGTCTCCTGACCAGCTTTATGAGCTTCAGAATGTCACTTTATATCCCCATGCCTCCAGGTATCTTCCTAAAGCCAGTGAGAGCCAAAAACAACACATTTGCCTTCCCCTAGACCTTTTCTCCTGCTGTTTTTAAATCTCTATATAAAGTTTAAAAGTATCTTCTAGAATTTGCTGAGAGATCCAGAGCTTTAACCTTTTTTATTTGGCACCTCCTCTCCACCCACTCAAGACAAGCACAGCCCTTTGTTTCTCTGAGGACACCTATCTCTTCCCTGACTGTTTTTCCTTGTTGTTACCAGATGAAAGGACTTCCTTGCCCAGTAAAGGGCTTTTTGCAGCTCCATGTGCTAACAGAGCTTTCTCGTCTCTTTCCAAGACATGGATTTTACACAAGAAAAAGGTATTCAGTCCTAAAGGATTTGGCATCAGCCAAATCACATTTATTGTACCCTGACCACTTTAGCCAGAGGCATCCTCATCTCCCTCCACATGACAAGCGTAAAGCTTCATTGCTTCCCTATGACAAAGGAACCCTCTAGAGCAAAAATCACTCTATCCAGTAGCCAAGAGGATTCCCAGGTGGCAGCACTCATCTTTGACTTGGGTAGATTGAGCCTATATTTGCTCTGTGTACATATATGTGTTTAGTCAGTGGAAAGATAAAGGGAAAATAAAAAATAACTTTCATATGAGAAAAAGCTGCCTGCATTGTCCATGATGTGATCATTTGTCATTCACCAGATATTGCCTACTGCCCAAGGAAAAAATATGTCATGAATATGGGAATTTCTCAGACCAAATGTCTGATACATTTGGATAGAGAGCAAGGATGAAAATAAACCATATGAGTCCATTAAAAATACACACATCGCATTATCAAGCATGGCAGAAAATAATCCTGAATCCCCCATTTCAGTACCTACTATTATTGTGCCTTCCAAGCATATGCAGTAGTGCAGGTTCTGTCTCTATTTTGACATCAATTACCAGGATATTTCCCAGCAGAAGCAGTAGGATAGAGGATCTATGACAAACTTATGGCTTTCTGCTGTACATTTTCATGGAAAAGGAACCGACTTTTATTTCTTTATTGGATATATATTTTTAATGGGTCTCATAAGACTTTTCTATCATCTAACTTTGACAATTACATGCCTTCTGTAGGAAAATGAAGTATCAGTACTTCTAGAACATGTGTTTGGGTTTTGCCTTAACTGAAGAAATATACTGATATCTTTAAAAATATTTTCTGTACTTGATGACCATTATATTGGCATCATTTTTATGTCCATATCATAAATCAAATATGTCCCTGTGACTCATATTTACAGTCTGAAGTGGATAACTAGAATAAAAGCATAAAGGTAAAATAGAAAACAAATGGCAGAAGCCAAGCAACTTCACAAACAGCTATGAATGAAAAAGGTTAGTGCCATAGCTTAAATCAGATCAAATATAACCCATTCAACTAGATTAATAGTAAGTTTTTAATTGTCTTTAATTGAAACTAGCAGGCATGTGTCATATTGATATTTATATCTTGAAAAAAAAGCCAGCTGGGAAAGGCAGATTGTGCAGTACAATTCAACGGGATTAACAACTGCGTGCGACCACCCAGTCCTGACTGGGTCTACTGGCTAGAGAGGTGGCTGGAGGCAGTTACGTAGATCACACCAGAACGCACAGTTCCACCATTGGACCCTCTAAACTCTTCCCACAGAGACTACATCTTGCAACATCTGAAGTCATGCAGACCAGCAGCCTGGATGGGATGTGGCTATTGCTAACAGCAGCCATCTCCTAGCGAGCAGCAACTGGGTCTAAAAAGCGGCACTTATGCCCTCAATATTTTGTGCTCATAAAAAGAAGATTCTAAAATCTTTTTCCATCAGAGATCTGGAACAAGCATAAGGCAATGCCTACTGCATAATTAGAACAATGTAACATGTCTGGGATTCAATTCTCAGCCGATGTAGCACAGCTAAACTCCACTAGAGTTGACTGAGATATTTTGTCCATTTATAGAAGCAAAGGATCTGGAACATCACACCAATTTCTTCTTTTTTGACTGAAGCTACTCACTTTCAGCTCTGTCAGCTACCTTCAAATATTTTGATTAAGGCTCTTGTAAGTGTGGAGGAATGGACGAGGGAGCTGAGTAAATTATGGATTGTCATTTGGTTCCTGCCAACTTAAATCTGGTTCAGTTCACATGGAGGAGGCTGTTTTGATGGTTTCCTAACAGCCCTTCATACGCCTTTGAAAATAACCATTCAGTTTTTCAATCGTGACTCTTTTTCATCAAGACAGGTCTGTGCTGGTAGCTGAGAAGTCATATACTGTATTTCAGGAATAAATGCATAACAGCAGGATCGCATGGGAATGCCAAGTGACATTCCGCTTTTATCTTGATGTCACCCAGGCAAACCACATCCACTGAGTTAACCTAAGAAAAATGATGGCATATTTAGTTCTTAACCACTCTGTAACCATGATGTAATTCATGTGCTAACGTGCCATTCTTACTGTTATTTGTGTACACAGTTCTGCACGCTTTTGTTATGTGAATGAACTCTGCATTAATCTTCAAGGGTTAAGATAAAAAGAACCCATGTGCGACTCCATGGTTACCTGTCACAGTCCTGTCACTGTACATGCAAGTAGGCTACAACTAGTAAACAAAGAGCAGTTTATCTGACTTAAATGAAGCCACTAGTATTCACACAATTAACAGTATTAAGACTCTCTTTATCTAGGGTCTACTCCTGTCAGATGAGGTCTTTGAGCTTTCTTTTTTCTACTGGCGAAGCAGCTAAGAAGAAACACATTTCACATGGCATTATATAAATAAATAAATAAAAATAAAGCCTACACACCAGCTTGCAAGTGAGGGCAAATTTCCTCCACTGATTAAAGCAGGTCGACCACGTCAGTACCGCTGAGTCAGAGCACCAGATTAATTCTAGACATGCTCTATGTAACAGCCAGCAGCAAAGAAGAAGGTCATAGCCAAGGTTACTGTGTCACTTCTTCAGGACAGGGCTCTTAAATAAACCACACAAATCATTTGTAGCTGTCCTTACGATCTACATTGCTTTCAATGCAATGTCAAGTCTGCCAGCTGGGGTGCAGGGTGTAAGGCGCTCGGCAGTAGAGGTGGGAATTTAAATTTGCCAGATGGCTGCATCAAAAACCAAAGTAGGGAGGTGCAGCTTTTATACCTGCACCTTTGTCTCCTGTCGTCTTGCCAGTGAATCAAAGAGCAACGCAGCTTGCACCGCACCATTAAAGGATCACTCCGTGCACCCTGCTGAAGGTGACTAAGGGTAGAAACTCTTGTCACTTTCCAAAGAGGACACATTTCTCTACTGGTTGAGAGAAAGCTGGTAAAGAGCCAGCAGACCCTGAGAAAGAGACGCAGGCAGAGGGCACGCTAGGGCACATACGAGGAAAGGTTCTCCTCAGATATCTCCCCAGTACAAAGCAGTCCTGTCTGCTAGCAGCTCAGGGTCCCTCACACGGAAGCATCCGAAGCACACGTGAAAATGTCCTTCCCTTTGCCCTTCTCCCACATGAAGGCTTTTCTAACCCTGAAGCCAGTGACCTTTCACAAGCAGGTGCTGAAATCTTTGCATCTCTCAAGGTCTCCTTTGAAAGCTCTAACAAGACACATGAGTTTATAATCACCAATAATGTCAAATAGGTGCAATGAAAAGTCCAAGAACAGTAAACTTGCAAAGAGCTTTAAAGAATGATTTCGTACAAACAGTGATTCTAAACAAATCATCAACCACTCACCAACGTCTATTAATAAGAGGGGGTTGCAGCTGTACTTAACAAGTTACTCATTAAAAATGACGTACTCATTGCAAATTTTGGAAGAATTATTTTTCCAACATTTTAAAAGAAAAAAACAGCCTACTGGTATATGTAATCCTATCAAGTAATACCCATAGTTGGAACTAAAACTAGATAACTGAAAAAAAATTACAGAGACATTCCCATGTCCAAAGCAATTCCCTTCTTGAGGTATGTATCATGGCTAATGTTTGAGGTATCGACATGAATGATGATGCTACTATCTGCTTGAGACCCTCTTTGCAGACCTGGGTTTTGCTAATGCGCACAACAGTCCATTTCTCATGAGTCAAAAGCAGGATGCAGAAAAATAACACAGCACATGCTGACCTAATCAGTTGGAGAAACTCAGACAAGAGCTATGAGCTCTCCCTGTAATGCCAGACTGATGTACTTCATCACTGCTAGAAAATACCTTCTGGCCAACTCAGGAGTGCCCTTTTCATGGAAACCAAGGCACAGAGGGGAGGGATGGTTTACCAAGGTTATCCTAATACAAAACAGGACTCAGCTGCAATTCACATGCACAACTCAGTGACAAAAACCTTTCCTGAGTTCCAGAGGGTTAACATAGCTGATGTAGACTCCTTTATATTAATTGCTATCAAGAGCATGCCTGTTTGAATATAGAAGCGAAAAGAAAAAGATTGAAGCACCAAACTTTACTATTCCAGCAGTGAAGACAGATGTAAGGAAGCAAACCAACTTCTGTATTTCTTTTTTGTTACCAAAAGAAAGTTTAGAAGTTCACACAAGATCGTACATTTGAATATGTTATTCTTGAGGACAACTGGGAAATCCCAACAGAAGCTGATTAGCAATTGATAAATCTTAAAACAAAACAAAAAAAAATGAAGCCAGTAAGACTCCCTGGTCTTAAATATAGCATTACATAGCTAGCTGAAATGATTGATAATATTATTACTGATTTTCTCCCATTCTGCTGCTACACAACAAACAATTATGAATATTTGATCAATAAGAACACAATGTGGATAAAAACCAAAACAAACCCACCTTTTCTAAGTAAGGCATTCTTATTTTGTTGAAGGCGGAAGAAATTAATCCCCAGCTTTCTGAGAGTAGATTCTTTAATTCCACAGGTAGCAAGCCCTATGATTTTCCTTAGGCAAATTTCACAAGCAGCAATATAAATTCACACTGATAGAACAGTATGAACTTGTCAGTTCATAAAAATAAGTTCTGTCCTTTCTATTTTGAGTGCATGTGTATAAGTTCCTATAACTGCTTAAAGCTGGACTGACAGAGCGTGCTTGGTTGTGTTGAGAGTTGATGGTGTTCGCTGAGGACCTAGACAAACAGTGCTGTGATTCACATGTTCAACTGTTGGACCTTAAAACAAGGAGCTCACACAGATATTGGCTCAACTACTTAGCAAAGCCATAAAAAGTATTAATCATTGGAAGCTCATTTATATATCAAAATATTTAGGAGATAAATATTATGTCTTTGATCAGACTGATCTCCAGGGCTTGCCCGGGGTCTCATGCAGAACCAAGAACAGATCTGAAGATGGAAGAGTGGAACCCGGAGCTCATTATTCTTAGCTCTTCTGCTTTATTCACCTGTTCACACCGCCCCCAGAAAATACAGTATTTTAATTAAACAACAGGAACAGCATGAAAATGTTATATATCGTTTCCAAATACATCTTGCAACTCCTTCCATGGGTATGCTTTCTAAAGAGAGGGGGTAGAGAGAAGGTTTTCAGCAATAATATCAAAAATGAAGCATCTATTTAGCATCTTTAATGGCAGTCTCATTTCAGAATCTCAAGGCTTGGCCTTTTTACAAATGAGCTTTGAGGATTCTGTGAGCACTGTATCCTAGTAAACTGTTATTGGCAAAGATTTATAGCAAGGATAAGACAATATTATGCAAAGCAAACCCAATTGTTGCTAGCAACTCAATCTTTTCTTTTTCCTGAAACAGTTCTGCAGTTAAAGCACAGAGCAAATGCCAATATATTCTGAGAGCAGCCTATTCAATTTTAACTCTAAGTGCCTTTCATCACAAAGTTACTTTCTCTCTTACCACGCCTGAAGCAAGTTCCAGTTCAAGTACATTAAGCAATTCATCTTTCGATAATATAATGAATTTACAGCACTGCTAACTTTATTATAGCTCGACTGCTTATCAAATAACACCTGTAGATCCCTCTATCATCACACAGTAAGTAAAAGTAAAGGAATTCACAGAAATTAGGGCTTGTTTTCAACATAAAACTTTCAGATTTTTTTTTAAGCCCTGTGAAAAATATATTCAAACTTTATGGTGTCCAAGCTTTTACAAATTACTTTTTTCATCAGTTGCAATGCTGTAAATGGAAAGAGAAGAAAAACTATAAAGGTGGCTTTGTAGGAAGAAACTGCATTCCAAACTCATCAGGACAGGAATGGTACCTGCTGGCACATATTGTCACAGCTCTGGCATTGTGCATCCCTGATTTTATTTGGCACTGCCAGGCATGGCAGTAAAGTAAAACCCAACAAACAACATCTCTAGTAATAGTGAGAAATGGTTCAAATTTCAAATAAATGGAAATGTCAGCTCTCAATGGAGAAAAAAAATGACATAAATTTTGGGGCAAACTTTTTTTTTTTTAATTTCCACAACAAATAGACATTTCTGTGGAAAAAAATATTACTTAGGTCTAAATCTAGTTTCCATTGATGCAAACGTAAAATTTCAACAAGCCCTACTTCTTCCACTACTGCTTATAACAAAGGAAGAACACGAAATCTAAAAGGCTGGATTCCCAAGAGAAGTTGCAGGCCTAAAATACATGTCTATAAACAACCTTTAAAATTCTGTAGACAACTTAAATATTAGTGGCAATTCTTTAAATTTGCAAACTTCAAAGGGGATACACAGGAATATGGATATGGTTTAGCCAGTAGTTATGATCTGCCCTTACATTTCTCTATACTGGCCATAAACAATAGTCTAAATACTTAACATGGGAAACATAGTTAACTGCAAATGGGAATGCATATATTCATGAGAACAGTTTTTAAATGCTCTGTTATCTTTCTATTACTCTGTTTCAAAATAAATTCTCCACATACAGTAAACTAAAAAAATAAGTTAACCTTCACAGTTTGGGAGATCTATTTTCAGTATAGACTGTGATTAGCAAATGAAATGCTTGCTCAACCACTTTTCTAGTCAAGCATCTAGAAAGAGGATGCAATTTAGCATCCTTATATACGCAATATAAGAAATTCTCTGTAAGTATGAACAAATACGTTGCGCAGATCCCCATTATATTAATTTGCAGAGCTTCTAATGATTGAAATAATACTGAACTTTTTTTGATAAATTCTCTCTTGTAAGCTTTACCTGATTGATCCCAAGCATTTTGGGCGACAAGTTGACCATGAGGCAGCAGTGTGCCCTCGTGGCCAAGAAGGCCAATGGGATCCTGGGGTGCATTAAGAAGAGCGT
>NW_010582827.1:217495-290738 GCF_000705375.1 Tinamus guttatus
GGTGACAGAGCACCGGAACAGGCTGCCCAGAGAGGTTGTGGAGTCTCCTTCTCTGGAGATCTTCAAAACTCGCTTGGACGCAGTCCTGTGCCACGTGCTCTAGGTGACCCTGCGTGTGCAGGAAGTTGAACTAGATGACCTCTGGAGGTCCCTTCCAACCTTAAGCATTCTATGATTCTATGATATAAGCGCCACTTTGGTGCAGAAGAATACTTATACTCTACTCTTAGGACTCAGTATAAACTACAATTTGTTATTGATATAAAAGAAGTCCTCATTCACTCAGTTTTCTTTTGTATTGTGCTAGAATTGCCTCTCTCCATATGCCATAAAAGAAAATAAATACCATCCTTACTAGGTGAATGTCCCAATCTTTCCAAAATTCCACTTCAAGGCAGTCACTAGCAGATGCCTTCATGTTTACCATTCCCATAATGCACATTTATGCCATAAAGTGACTCATTTTATGCTCAGAGAAACTATAAAAATCTGAAGGACCATTAGGTATGGTGTGGTGTTTCTCCCAAAATTCACCTCACTGAGCATCTACATGAAGCAGCAACCCAACAACATCTACATATATGCTGGATTTACTGAATGGCCTGAGAATTGTGTGCATCCAATCATTCCTATTACCCTGTTTCCTAATCTGCCACAGACAGTGTCCTGTTTGTTTTTTCCAGCTGTGATATTGCTGGACAAGCAGGACAGGCTATAGAACACAATTTTAAAATAGTTATCTACCACAACAGGGCACAATCTGAATGTTGTGTCTAGAAGCCTCACTCGATCCTAAAATAAATTATATATACATAAACTGATTGTAAATCTCCTCATACAGCTGATTTGAGAGATAAATATGTCTATTTTTTTCCTCTACTCTGTCTGCTCCAGAATACCCTTATTTTGCCACACAAAGTACGTGGAAATTCCCAAAAAATCTATTTTGTCCAATACAACAAATAGTTAAAATGATCTTTTTTTTCCTTTTTTTTTTTTAATATCAAAAAGTTAACTTAGTAAAGTTGCAACATGTAAAGAAAAAAAAAAGAAAAAAGAAAATCTACTCCTTAGCCTGAAAGAGCTCAGAAGTGGAAACATGAAAAGTCTACCTACAGATCTGGGCCCCACCATAAAGTGCCTCACCATAAATGATTCCTTTGTGAGCAAATGCTGATACTGAGTTGCTTAGTACCAATCCACTTCCACTTCTCTTATGGAGAGGAGTATGGCACATGTTTCCATGGAGTTCCAAGTTGAAAATTCCAGACCTCTACCCAGCGCTGTCAACCATGAACAGACTTTGCCCATATAATCGACTTAGAAGGATTCCCTGCAACATGTGGGCAAAAATGGAAAAAAAATAACAGTGTTTGGAGATAAACAATCCGTGTCCCTCAAAGAAGGCTAAAACGTTTTCCCAGTTGGTTACTACGGCTGCCCATCTGTTATCATACACTATATGTCAGATTTGCACTCAGAATCCTCAGCACAAAGGGACGTGACAGACTCAAGTGGGTGAAATGAATAAGGAGTGACATTTGGAACGTTAATAATGTTAGCTAGAGAGATTAATCAGCCACTCTGACCCCTGCTGCTTTTTCCAGTAACTATTTCCATCCCAAAAATAAAATAAAAGAGTTGGTTTTCCCCTTTATTACTTTATTACTTCAAACTATGTAAGTAGTTTTTGCAGCTGCGGTTGCTGGAAGAAGAGGTATAATGTCACAGAGAGATACACCCTGAAGGAAGACTTTTTGTCCAAAGGCTTCACCATTTTCTGCAACATTATGATCAAGATAGTAGAGATACTGCTCCTTCCTCCAGCACCTGCCTGTTACAGCATACAGCTTTAACTATACAGTTACTTTTAGTATTCTGCATAGATTTGCATAATAAAATATTACTTGAAGATTGACTTCTAGTTTAGCAGTCCTCTCCCTCTTGAATGGGACTATTTGTCAGGCAAAGTTATTTCATTTGATACATTGCAAAGCAGGAAATTAATAGACCATCTGCACAACCTATTTTTCACTGTGCGAAAGTCCTCCCTTTGAAGCTGGTCCAATCTGAATATCAGCATCCAGTGACAGTTTACCCCTAAAATTGCTTGAATGTTCAAGTCCCCTTCCCTTCCCCAAGTCTGTGCTGTAACATAATTCACATTGGAAGCAACATGGCTATAATGAAATTTAACATCAAAACACTAAGCTAGAGTCAATGACTCCTTTCATAAAAGACAATTAAAGGTCATGTCCTGACACCCAACTCTAGCTGTATAATACTCTTTTTTCGTGAAACCCTATTTAGGGGCTTCTGAAGAATTAAGGTCCTTAGGCAGCCTGAGATTCACAGCTGAACTCAAAGCCAAATCAAATTTTAAAAACTAACAAGGTGGCCTTTTTTTTTTTTTTTTTTTTTGGAAAGAGCAAAAAATCTTTAAAGCTTCACTATACTTTGTAACACTTTGAGAAATATACTTTGAGAAATCAAGCAATTGATCCAAAATGTCCAGGAATTACCATCCATCAAAGATAACAATAAGCTAAACATTCAAACCCAACCGCTTTTTCTTTTCCTCTTTCCTAAAACCTTTTCTTCACTCCCTCTCCATTAGCTCTTTCCATTTCAGCCGTCTGCCATACTGTATTAGCTAATGAGATCACAGTGCACTCAATTCTTTCAGACTCCTATTTCTTTCTAAAGCAGAGTTTTAATGGTTTAAAAAAAAAAAAAAAGTTTGCAGGCACTACGATTAAATCAAACTAGTGTGGGATCACTTGCAATTTTCAACAAGCTGCCAACACACTGCCACCCTTTCTCATCACTTTTTCTCTTTTTCTCCAATTAAAGAATAGAAGTATTTTTTAGATCAGTCTGCTGAAATACATTACATTTTGGAATTCATGCACATGTTCTTTAAAAATCACTCCACCGAATCGAGTTCATATCTGAATGACAATGAATGATTACACAGTTACTGAGGAGTGCATTTTCTCTAATCAACCTGCATAGTGAACAGAAAAAAAACAAAATACCTCTTACAGGGAGAGATTTAAAAAAAAAAAAAAAAAGAGAGAGAGAGAAAAGAAAAGAAAGCTACAAGAAAAAAAATCAGTGGAATTTTAATGGAGTCTCCATCATCATTTTAAAAGGTTTTAATAATCCCTAGGGCTGAATTCCCATGCAACAGTTCTGGATACCTTCATTTAAAATTAACATTGGTACATTAGAAACTTGCTGTTTCTCATTCACTCCTCTGTGAACTCGGCTTTCTCATAGCACTTTCAGACAGAGTTTTAAGGATATGGGAGAGCTGAACTGCTTAGCTGTGTCTCTTGATCTGCACATCTCACCCTTTAGATAGGATAATTTCTACAGACTGTGACAAAACGTATCCATACAGCCAAGTGTAGAACAGATTAGGTGAGATGATGGGGAGAGATATGGCTTTCTGAAGAAAAACATTGTAAGTAAATGAACTGCAAATGTTGTCATTCTTTGTTGAAGTAGCTAGCACCTGTCTAATCCTAACGAACTCTTTGTTTTGTTGATACTGCCTTAGAAACATATAGCTTGATAGGACACCTTTGCATTTATGCAATTGAGATACCAGTGTAGGTGCACATTCCAGCACCCTGGAAACAAGGGCAGAAGAGGCAGCTACCACCAGGGAAAGCATCAGAGTCAGTTGAATTTCAACAGTAAGGAAGAAAGGGAGGTGGTAGCTGTTGGAGATTCATTCTGCAAGGAACTAACCAACCCACCTGCTGACCTGACCAGATGTCTCAGGAGGTCTGCTCCTTCTCTGGAAGCCATGGAGAGGCTGCTGAGGCTTTTCCAGCTCTCAGATTGCCCATTACTGCACATCCATGTTGGCCACAAGCGTATCAAGAGTGACTACACAGCACCAAGTGTGAAGATCAAGGAACTCAGGTGTTTCTTTAATACCTGTTTTTTTTTTTTTTTGTCTTTGCCAGCTAAGTCTCCCAGGCCTCTGGACCTAGCAAAAGGAGGGGGAGAAAGACCAGCACCGAATGAGGATCAAATCTGGGATTACTTGAGAGAACCTAAACTATGGAAATACAAATGGGCAGATGTGAAGTTCGAATGGTGATGAAAGAGCTGGCTGATGTCTGTGCAAGGACAGTCTCACCTTTGAAAGAACATGACCCACCCATCCTATCGATGTCTGGATAAAATCTGAGCAACCTGGTCTGACATCACGGCCGAGTCTGCTTTGGCCAGAAAGTTGAACGAAGGACCTCCTGGAAGTCCTTTCCCACCTGAGGTGTGATTACGTGAAAACAGTCCTCTAATTCAGCAGCATAGATCACTCTGCAATGAAAAGGTGGTAGTCAGAGGTAGATAAAGCTATCCATGTACATGCAATAAAGTACTTTTTCCCCCTTTTTACTCAAAACTTTATCCATTTACATATGAGACAAAAGCATTAGATAGTTATTAGTGTTTATTTTTGTGCTAATTCATCTTAAATATAAATCTATTAACTGCACTGGAATAACACACTTATTACACACACACACCCAAATTCCTAGGCAAGACAGCTTGCCAATAGCAAGGCTCAGGTTCATAATCCTAGCTCCATAACCTGTGTTACATATATGTCTGTATAAGTGAGAAGGACAAAATAGGGTTGGAATCACAGCATCAACATTTGCCATAAAAATTAAGATGTGTGCTGTTTACACCGAGTTAGTCCTAAGCTCCATCTACAGTCCATGGCAGGAGAAGAGTCACCTCTGCTAAACCTCAACATGGTTTTAGAAAGAGGTTGCACAACCAGCTTAACCTAATGCCTATTTGACAGACAAGTATAAATAGGCAAGATGAATTCCACTCTCAACGTGACTTGCTAACAGAATTAACTATGCACTCAAAACGCTACAGTGAAAGCAGCTATCCTTAATAATATAAAATGGGCTGCAACTGAGCTCACAGCAAGAACATGGTGAGGAATGATTCTTTCAGTTCCTGTCATTCATTCCTCTGGGTTTCTTAGGGTGACTTGCTGTTTTAGACCAGTTCTGCTAGACCGTTAATTTTTTGGGGCTGGTAACTATTCATATTACTTTTCTCACCCATTATTTCTGCCAGTGGTTTAGTCTGCAATATTTATATTGAGCTGCATGTCATTCTGTCCTGAAAGCCACTCTACCTTTTGGTGATTATATTGTGAGTTATTCCTCTACTTACACTGAGTTACCTAAAAACAGTAAGAGAGAGGAGGAGGCTCCTACAGCGCGAGACAGACTGTGCACACTAAAGTAAATACTGTCATAATTACTAAAAGCTGTACTTACAAGACAGATAGGCTTGGGTGACAAAAATAATTTAGAAAATCCTCTAGCTTCAACCCAACTCCAGCCTTAGCTCCATCCCCATGCCTCAGCATGACATCCTTCATTTGCACTTGTTTGGTGATTCAGATATGTATTATCCTTTTATTTGGAGCATTATTTTGAAACCAGGATCCATCATAAAGTCTGAATGAAGTACTAAGGTAAGTTTTTCTTACTGAGCATCATGGCTCTTTAAGTGCCATGTACATAGTATAAAGGCTAATGTTGTTTCAGGCTTCCATTCCAGTCCCAGTTATAGCCTATAGGAGGTGGGAAAGTGGAAATAAAGATGTACGAGAAGAGACTCCCAGTCTGGAAAGGTCTGGCCTAAGAGAACTGGTTACACACTTTTAACGTGAGTTAGGCTTTGGCAATCAACTCAAAAAGTCTTAGTAGGAAATGCTGCTGAAACTGAAGTCAAAAGGAATTTTGTAAGAGCCGGAGTTTCACCCTGCCTATTTATTTCCATCTGAAGAAAGTCAAATAAACAGTCTCTTGTCAAAAGCTTAAGTGCACATTTTGCCTTCCTGCCTCTGCTTGTCCTGTTATGCTCCACACCCACGCATACATGCAGTGACTGACCGTATGTGAATTATTGGACTGTGGAGTTGCTCAAATGCGATGAATGTTTCCCATAACAAACTCCTGAAATAAAGAAAATCCATCAACTCTCCAACACTTTGCTTGGTACCTCTCTCTAGAGGCAAAAAAGAAAAAAAGCAGTCAGAATTCTGAATGCTGTTCAGAGTCTACAACAACATATGTTGTATTTTTTAAGATACAATATATAACTCTTAATGAGCTGACTACTCATTTTTGGATGTACTTATGCCTTTATTTGGAAAAAAAGGAACCAGAGTCTTTCGAGCATTCTGCTAAGTTTCAGTGAGATCTGGACTGCTGACCAGACATTTTTAAAATCTTTAAGATATGAAGGTAGGTTACTATTTCTTACCATAAATAATGCTTTTTAAAGATTAGTTCACATGTGGAATGGTTTCAGGATTGTAAGTGAACTAAACATTGTTTCATAATCTGCTATGTGCCAAACAACAAAATATTTCCCCTCAAATTCATTTCTGCTACATAACATTAGTGTATAACGTACCAAGGAAGTAAATGGAAAACATCCAGACAGACTAATTTTCATGATAACTTACAAGAACAGCAGTAGAGACAAGGAATTACAAAAAAAAGATTTTTGAATATAAGATTAGAAATGACTAATTAAATAATTTTAATGATTAAAATTATATAAGAATTAATAATGAAAAGTGACCAAATTTAATAAACTATTTAGCTAAGGTTTAGAGGTGCTTTGAACTAATACCAAAGTGAGCTTCAAGTCATTTTAAAAAGCTCCCACAGATCTGCAAACCTACTGCTTATTAACCCCAAGCTAACAAGGAATAAGAGGACTGGAACATTAAACATATCAAACAACACTAAGGGGAAATACAATTTCTAGGCAAGGTCACACTACCTGAGACACAGTACTTCCTTGCAAATGTCTCTTTCCAGAAAGGGCAAACATAACTTCCCTTCTGCAAGGTCTGTAGCTTGTTATTCTCTGTGATGATTCACTCCGTACAATAACAGTCCCATTTCAAAAACAAAACCTGTGCAATTTTAAAACAAGTAGATATTTCCATTCAGGGCACAATAAATTCAAGTTGACAAGCTCCTTGATCCATTGGAGACCTAAATAGTTGTTCTATCTGATAATCTCCCCAGTTGCCTATCCTTCTGTTTGGTTACCAATACCATACCTCTGAATCCTTAAAAAGTCCTTCACATAGGTCTGTGCTATATGACAGTTCCTTGCTGAAGTCAAAAGCAGGTAATTAAAAAAAAAAAAAAAAAGTCACTGGAACTATTTAGTCCTGGCAGAGTTTCAAGCCTTAGGCTTCCAAACAGTACAGCTTGGGAAGTGGTGATAAGGCTCAGGCAGTAAATAGATGCTGAACAAATGTCTCGGGAATGGCAACATTAAGTGACAACTCAAGCTAACTCACCACAATGAGATTATTTTATCTCTCCGTAGTGCGAAAAATAATACGTCACTGCTGTTCTGAGTAAGTGACAGAATGAGGTGCTGCAGTCCCATGCAACAGCAAGTAGCTCAGAACAAAAACAAAACAGAAGAATGCTGCATAGGATACAGTCTTTGCGTGGGTTTCTTCTACTTCTCACAAAGTATTTCTGAGTATTTTGAGTGTTTACAGAGATGTAGTCACACTACAAAACAAGCTCTGTGGTGATTACAAAATGTGTTTTGGTATGACGTAAAAACAGTATAAAGAAAGGCAGTTAACTTACTTGAAGGACACGGGACAGAACTAGCTTTATGGTATCTTCAATCACGTTCACGACTTCACGATGCGTAATGAGCACGTTTCCAAGAAGGTGATAGCCCAGTCTCATGGCACACGCTGGGTGCGAGAGGGAACTGCTGCAGGATCTCTGCATATCGATGCAGTCAGAGCTGCATTTAGACCTTATCTCCTGGTACAGTTCTCCTGTTAATAGCTCAGCTCCAAAGACAGTGTTAGCTCTTCCATCAGCTTTTAAGAATGAATCACTGCTGGCCAGAATAGCATTTAACCAGTGTTCACATATTTGTTGGGTCATTCTTCTACTTTGTGAGAACTGGTGCTGGTACTACTCACTACTGCGAGAACTGGTACTGGCTAAAAACGCCTACAAGGTATCCCTGCACATAGAATTTTCTTGCTTTTCCCAGAAAATTCTTACTACTGTCTCTTCATAGTTGCTTGGAAGAACCCTGTGTTGAAATCTCCATTCAAAATTGTCTGAAAAAGCCTGGTAACACTATATGTAAGTTAGAATAGAATGTTTTTCATCAACACAATGAAAAACATATTATTTAATACTTTTAAAACCTTGAAGTAGAGCAAGCATGTTGAGTTTAGCCCGCCAAGATTAATTCTGTGTTCTTCCTGGCATTGGAGAGTCCTCACCGAGGCTTTTCAATACACTCGCTAAGATGACAAGCTATATCTTTTTCTCAAGAAAACCAGGCATCATAACCTAGCTATGCAGCAGCTACCTGCGTGATATGGATATGTTTGGGAAAAACACTTAAGTTGTCAGAATGATTTGATACAAACAACTCGGCAGTCTTGGCTGCATTAAGTTGGCAGACATGCTTTCAAAATCACAAGTCCTTCTTCAAACCTGAGAGACGCCTGACACCCTGAACTATGATACCTATATTTCTGATCAAGTAAAAAGCTTTCTACCGTTTAGCATGAGTTGAGCTTCAACTCAATTTCAGGAGAATATTGAGTATTCTCCTGAGAATACTCAAGAGAAATGTTCTTTGGATGGGAAAACACTGCTGACCTGAAAAACTGCATTAATAAATGCTTTATTACATAGGACATGGCTGTGCAAGTGCCTTTTTGTTCAAAATGTTTGTTAGATATGTTACAGAAGAATAGTGCACACTGCTATAGCTAAACTAACTTCATTTGATGTCTTTCTGTATTCCCTTGGTACAAAGCTAGTAGCAATTGAAAAACTCCTTTATGCAGTCATGATCAAAATACAGGTGCCACTTATTGATACATTGAAAACATATGTCACTCTTAAATGCTAATAATTTGAGTTCAAATCAAAGGTATTCCATCTTTGTAATCATTGTATTTCCAGTTGCAGTTCATGCTTTCCTTTATGTGCTATCTCTATTCATCAAAGCAAGATCCTTCCACAGACACAAGCTATCATATGCTCATAAAATCTAATGCTAGGGTAGCAAACCTCTACTTCAGAGTGAAAGTTTTAGACCTGAGTGTTTATCTCCTGGTGCAGTCCTTGTCTTAATAGCTCTGTTAAAGCCAGTGCTGGCACATTCCTAGTTCAGACTGAAAGCTTTTGCAGAATCTAAGTGTGTATGATGCTCTGAAGGCACGAGCTATCTTGATTATATCATTTCAGCCAACTGCTGAAAGAATAAGCAGGTGAATGCTGTAAAGTTTGCTCTATAAAAAAAAAATTCCAAATTAAGAACAAGCTGTTTATATATAGATATATATATATATGGTATATATGCAGACAAAATCTGCGTCTAGTCTAGTCTCTGTTTACTTTGTTTTGTCTGCATCAGCATTCAGAACTTTACAGTACACTCATCTAGTTAAGTCCCCTACCAACTCACAGAATATGGTAACCCAGATGTTAATCACCATTTAAAACAAAACTGTATTCTTTATCATTTTGCCCACTGCACTGTCTCCAAAATCCTTTTTATAAACTTGACCTGCATTTCTAAAAGCAATGGGTGAATGTACAGTTCATTATGAAAAAGTTACCTCAGAGGGCACTAGTATTTTAGAAGTCCACCTATGGGATTTTGTTGCGATTTCAAAAAAATAAGTATCAATCACCAACTGTCCAAACACATAAGGCAGATGTTCCAATTCACTTAAACAGTAGGGCTAAAGGTATCTCCAATCTTCTAAGTGATCTTGGAGAAGAAAACCGTTTAATAGAGATTAGCTTGCCCCCTGTGATATTTCTGTTCCAGCCTTTCTCACTGGTTCTGACATCCACTCTCAAGTGGAGGGAGGGAAGAAATTCTGTTATATTTTCTTCCACCTTCACCTTTTGCAACCAAGACCTCTATGCATGCAGGTCTGCAGGCACTGGACAAGGTTTCTTGAAGCCACCCATGTTTCCACCGCTGGATCTTTACATTTATTCTTTAAATTCTTCTTATGGGAAGGTTACTGGCAAGTGATTACATAGCAAATTCAGCTATCGTTTCTTCCCAAGGTACTCCAGTTCTAAATTAAGATTAGAGCACAGGGTCAAGGCTATGCTGATAAGCAGGGAAGGCTGAACATTTCTTTCTAGAGATAAACAAAAGGTGAGAGCCAATGTTGACTGTCACAGGTCTCACTCTTCCTTAGGGTCACTGAAATAAGCACAGTATCGCCCTACACGTGAGATCTTATGGACAGGGCAAGTGGGGAGCTGCATGCTCACTATTCGGACTACCCTGCTGAGAACTAGGACAGAACTGAACTGAACCGAACCACATGTGTTGGGAATATTTGGCAGGAAAGCTCCAAGAGATCGGAAAGAGGCTGTTTCTGCAGTCACCAAACTTCAAGCCTGGCCCCAAAGGAGTTAAAAATAAAAAATAAAAAAATCTGGTACTTAAGAGTTTTACTTACAAACATGCTCTGTTTGAAGCTGCTGGACCTCCAACTAATTCACATCTAGCCTTAAAAACTACGCCACCACATCAGTTTCATCTGTGAGCAGATTTCCACAATGATGTTCCCTGTTCCCAGATGTGTAATGACAGGTATCTGTGGTACTCCTTATAGCGCCAGATGTTTTATGATCTCCACTAAGCAGTTATCACACCATTTGGAAGAGAGTCTGAGGGCTTTCAGTATAAAACTCCCTCCTTTGGAATCTGTGATGCTTGTCTGCCATCCAGGTCCTCAGCTGATAAGTTTTAGGATAGGCCTGAAGATGAATTCATTTAGTCCAACTTTTAGAGATTTCTTTCTCAAAAATGGCCACCCAAATGTGATGTTTCTGGAGACAGCAACAGCAGTGCTGATTAATGTTGCATACTGTCACTTCAGTCCTTTCTTTAAGCTCTGTCAATAAGCAGATTGCTGCTAGAGATTTTAGTGCCTCAGAAGTCATTAAAATTGAAGCTTAAAGATGAAATATAGCAAGTTGTTGTCTCCATTGTTTATTAGCACAGAAATTCCCAGAAGGGGTGTTAGTAATCACAATCTCAAAACATTTGGCATATTGCTTGCAGCTGCAATCTGGAATAAAGCTGAAGTACTAGCATTTCTGTGGCATGGCCAGTCGAAAGACAGATGAACAGCAAGTTGATTGCTTTTTAGAAAGTACACAGTATATTTTTAACACTCTTGCTTTTCTTTTCTAAGCAAATTTATTGCTGGCAAAAGGTGCTGGAGTGGCCACCTCGGAGACCAAGGCATGAACATGGATCAGCAGTAGTCAGGAAGCGGTATAGTGTCTGTGCCTGCTCATTCCCTGTGCCTTCAAAGGACACTCAACATGTTTCATTTGGTAGGAGCTTAACCAACTGCTTTGAGGCCGGCTACTCATTTTATAAAACTACCACACATATTATAAAAGCACTGCTTATCTGGGACACAATCCCACCATCTCCTGTAGTAGATAAGTATTTCTGACTCAACTATAGCACAAAACGGGAGAAGTCCTTAATCAGTAACCACTAAGCACTGCTAGCATTTGCTGAAATCTTATCAGCTAGGCAAGAAATGCTCCAATAAGGTAATTATTTGATAATGTGTTTCTCCATTACAGCATCATCTCTTTTGATGGGAAGTGGAAAAAAAATATATCAAGAATGTAAAGCCATCTTTTAATGGACAAAGAAATCAGAACAACAAATGGATTATATTTACAGAACTAACTCACTTCAAAGATTTACTGGCATCTCTCTTATTTTTTCTTCCAATACTGTTTTTTCTTTTCCTTTTTGGTTTAAAAACAAACAAACAAAAAACAACGTGTTACCTGCTTTGAATTTACCCAGGAAAAGCAAGCAAGAACCCAAGAGAGTACTGCTTTCATCCTATCCAGTCGTTACTCCAGTTCTTATACGCTAACAGTTCCCCAAATCCGACTGAAAAGAGCAATCTTTGCAGATGATCATGACAAATTCTACTCCTACGTGCTTGGGATCAGTTTTATTAAACTGGATGCATCTAATATGCCTGTTGTATGTGTATCCACTCTGAAATCTGTGCAACTGGAAGCATTAGTACTGCTCATCCTGGGCAAACAACAAATCCATAATATAAATACATCAGATGTCTCCACAAAGCCCTTGTGAAGCATAATACATGCAGTTAAACACACAAAAAAGACCTGGATGTTTCTACTTGAGAATCTGCTCCCCACAAAGGGAATAACTTATTCTGCATGATGTCAGTCTAATGATGACAACCATGAGAGCATAACATCAATTCAGGCCCTGGAAAAGTATGCCTGAAATTTTGTAATATGGCCTACATCTGACTCTTCAGTAGACGGACAGGATGGAAGGAAGAGATGCCATCAAAAGCCTACAGTAAACACTTCTAAGTGTTTTCTGTGGCGATGCTCAACAAGTAATTTGACTGAACGTAGAATTAGGAAGCACGGTGAGTACCATGCACTGGTGATATTAATACGTAATTCCTTTCTAAACTAATGCACACACACAAAGCAAGCCCAAATCCTTTCCTAAATAAGTTTATTTCCGCTTTTCAGCATTAACACTTGGAAGCGAACCTGTTCAAAATGCATTACTAGCCCTGCTTCCCCGTGCCTGGTGCTTAGTAAGGAGCTGCCAGCATTTAAGCAGAAGACACTTGTAGATGTTTTTGTCTTAATGTGTGGTAAATCCTATGGCCCAAAGAGTGTGGTGCCCACACAGACATGGAAGAGGAGATCTGGAAGATCTCTTCACCAGTCATTGAGTTAAAGCAAAAACCATACCCAAGTTAACAGCTTCAAATAGGCATATCCACTGGGCAAACAAAGAACATTGGTTGGGAAATTAGTCTTAATTCTTGGATAGTCCACTGAGAATTTGCTAATGCCAACACAGAGTTTAAGTAGTAGAAACCAAGTAGAAAAACTCTGGTGTGGCAATGGGGAAAGAGGATCTGTAGCTTTCCCAGATTTCATAAGATTTGCTAGTAGCTACAGTATAATACATATTAGAACTGAGAAACTTCTCTTGAGAAATACTCCCATGCTACAGGGAGATAGCGGATCTCAGCAAAGATGCCTCACCCCTCGGTTTTGATGGAGTTTTAACAAAATGCTTTAGGATTCCCTCTTCATCACTTCAAAGCGAGACACACACTTAGAAGTGAGAGAATTTGAAGGCTGGAAGCTTAAGCAGGATTTCAATTATTTTGCCCTCTCTCAGAGAAGCTCCCCAAGTAAAAGCTCATTCCCACACTAACCGTCAAATACTGTCAGTCACTAATATTTTTTTTCTTTCTTTCCCTCCTCCCTCCCAAAATGTTGTCCTTCATTTTGACCGCTAAATCAAAGACAGGGATTAAAATGACTCATTACCAAATTGAAACTGAATTTGAGACACAGCAAAGACATAGGGTTTCTGAATTAATCATAGAAACGCTCCCTCTTAAGATAATTTAAACATCAAGCTTTTTGTAATTACTAAGAATACTGAAAATTGCCTAGAAGTTGCTGCAGCTCATGCAATATAGATCTTTAATGGGAAAAAATTGATGGAGTAGGTATCCACTATTTCAAGAGCACTGGTCCAGAGGAGTCCACTCATTAGCTGCTGGAACTATTGACTTGACCAGATACAAATCATCATCCAGTTAAAAAAAAAAAAAATCAGTTTGTTTTCTTCCTTTTTCATGGTGTTTCATTCCGCAGGAACTTCTGGATACTCATCTGAAGGGCAAAGTGCTACAATCCAGGAGCAGTGAGTATCAGCAAGATCCCAAATATTACTCCTTTGAACTTATTTCTTGAGCTTTCCTTTAGAGGGAAAAAAAAATCTGACAGGCAGCAGCAGACTCTGTGCTTGTCTGTAATGTGTGTAAATAGGAGAGCTGTGGGCTAGAGAGGTTAAAGACTAATGCTTGTTTTCTTTCAGTTGTGGCTAAGAAAAATTTTCATACAGTCAGAAGAGAGGGATGAGGAGGACAAAAAGGAATGGGAAATGGTGCTTGGGGAAGGAAGGACAGGAGATGAACATGTTAACAAGGAGAAATATTTTGGAGGATGTTGATTTCCAGGAAAGAAAAGCAAAAATATTTTTTCAGATACTAATGCACTAATGTTCACTACTGTGAACATAAAGAAATTAATTAAAAAAAAAAGTGCAAATAAGAGATAAGCAAAGGACAAAAGGAGAAATGCTACAGAGCAAGCTCTGCCTTTGCTATGAAGCCAGGCTCCATCAAAAGGATGCCCCAATTAGTGGTGTAAGCCCTTATCACTCACCCAAGCTGGGGAAGCGAAGCCTCCATTTATCTGGAGATGGACTGTATCAGTAGCAACCTGCCTAGCTCCCTCCCTCTCATCCTACCAGCATGAGCACCAACACAAATGTCATTTTCACAAAGGAGTTTTCATTGGGTTGCCTTCAGCAAATCTAAGTTAATTTGTTTCTCAGGGTCAAACACAAAAAATAATCAGTGGTATTTCACAGGAGGATCATGTGTAATAAGTAATAATATAGGACTTAACTGAATTCTTCATTAAGTTTTATTATCCTTTTTGTATGAATTATGTGTAAACCATGGAAGAAAAGCTCCCTCTTACACCTCCTCACCACACTGCAACCTAATTCTCCAAACAAGCCTCAGTAAGGCAGCTGAGATCAGCTAAAATGGTAATGAGCCATCCAAAAACAGAATTATACTCCACATATGTAAAGAAGGAAAACTACAAAACCCAAGAATAAAGAATGACTCTTGCAAGACTCTTAGATTTTCCTAAAAATTAGTCACCATGAAGAGCATTAGACGCCTTTAGAAGAAGTTAAACTGACCCAACGAAAAGAAGTTTACTCTTTCCTCTATGCAGCTTTACAGTTTCATATACACACTATTTTATTTGGTTCTACCCGATAGAAACAGAAGTGATAAAACAACAGAAGGGCAATGGTGCATCTTAGAAAGCCTAGAAAAAGAACAGAGAGGAATACTGTGCCCTCCCCAAGATTTTGTCAGGACAACTTGACAGAAACTCAGATTTTTTTTAATTTGTTTGTTTTTTGGGGTTTTTTTCTCTCTTAAAGAATAGCATCTGTACTCCTACACCTCCCAAAGTCTATTCTGGTTTGAGCATTCGATACTAAACAGTGTTTGATACCAGTTTGTCTTTATCAAAGTCCATTATTTTGGAACACAAGTTCCATTCTCAGTCTATGAAAAAAACATAAATCTTGCAAATCTAGGACAGGGATTGTAAATAACATCTTACAAATTGGTACGAACAGTAGACTAGTTTCTTCTCAGTCATTATAAAAATGGCATATATATATTCCGAGAGTCCAGCAAAATGTGACCCAAAATCTTGGAGCACATCTGTAGATTGGCTGCAAAACCTGAATCCAGATGATACTATAATGATCTGTTGAAAACAAGTGTGTCATATACGGACAGAGGAGCACTGTAAATGCTTAAGTGTTTTGTCAGTTTTGCTGAAACCGTAGTAAAACTTAGGGCTGAATTTCACCTACACATTAACTATAAAAAAAACTATATTGAGGTTCAAGACACCTGTTGTCATAGTATTTTCCAAGCTACTGGAGTACATTCCTTTGTATGTAAATGTGCTATTGTTAAAGCAAATTCTGCACAACCAAAACCATCTTTTATATTTTAATCAACTGAAAAAATATGCTTGTTCAATACTTCAAAAGCCATTAATCACTGGAAGCTTGCATATTATTGATAATTATTCAGCTCATGTAATGTAAGATATGGAAGAAATAAATTTTACTAAAATAATAGCAATGCATATCAGCAAGAAATATTGTGTCACTATTAAAAATAATTCTGAAACATGATTAAACTCATTTTTTCTCTAAATAAAAGACATATGACCCATTATTCATGTCAGGCCTTCAAAAATAATTAGTTATTAAGGAAGGCTGCTTTGTTTTGTGCAGGAAAATCAAACTGTTTCGAGAGCAGGTCAAAAAAGGCACATATATGTACAAAATCTGATCTCACTACCCCTTCCAACTCTCATAAAGAAAGATAAACAAGAAAAAGAATAGAAAGCATGAAGGCAGGCAAGAACTTCAGTCATATCTGAAGTTTTCCTGTTACAGAAAGTGTTAGGGTAACAAAAGCTAGGATTTTCCAGAAGGTAGGTTTCCTCCTTTCTTTCCAATATGGAGATCCCTACACACAGCCAACTCATATAAATTTCTTCTAGTATTAAAACACAAACTCCATAGATATTTGTTAACTGATTTACAACCTTTTTTTCCAGAGCTGTGTAATACTGCCAGTTTTGTTTGCACTTATATTAGAAGATCATTCAGCGAATGCACTCAGAAGCACTCAGTTGCAAAGCACTCAAAGCTAGGAAATGCCACGTTAAAGTTGCCAATGCTGCTTTAATTTGGCCCCATCATGCACAAATAATGTTATGAAATTTACTTTCATTTTCCATTTTTTCTCAAAGCACATGCGATTTTTCAGTGCACTGAATACACAGAACTCAGTGAATCAATAACTTCTTAAACTGAAGTATCCGTTGAATTCAACTCAAGATCATGTTTTACACAAAACTTCTGGAGCATGTGCATATAACTGATTAGGCTATCAACCTTCAATGCATCCTATATTGCTGGAGTTGCTCAGACACTACATATAAAGAAAAAAAAATAGAACTAAGCAGTATTATAATTACTTGCTGAGCTTAAGCAATTAAGGGTATTTTTATTATTTGTAATTAAGATAACTTTGCAAGGTCAATAGATAAGCTATTGAAATGAAATGGCATCAGAGAAAGTACTATAGAACTAAACACACTATCAACGTATGGATATAAGCAACCTTGAAGATAATTATCAGGTAAAATTGAGGAAAATCCATCCTTTTTCTATTTATATATGATAGCACTTTAGCATGTATATGTTTCTTTAATGGCTTTGATTCTTGTACTACCCGCTGAGATGAACACATCACTTACATTTTTAAGGAAGGACATGTTCACATTCAGATTTCTCCCAAGACCACGCAACCAAATAATGAAGTAAAGCACAGAAACAGATGAGGAGGAATAGGGGAAAAGGAGGAGGCAACAGGCTGGAAAGGAACACCTCTGCATCTCAGCTTGCTGTCCGATTAGCTGAGGTATCAACAGAAGCCACATCAACCACAAAATTCTTATGAAAAAATAGCAAGGCTTGCTGTTTGGGCCATGTGGTTTCTATCTGAAGCCTACCTTTTTTAAACAGTGAGTTCTTTTTTAAAGGAATTACATTAGTATTTTGCATGGTCTATTATGATGCTTCTTTTCAGGTCACAGCCATATTTCAAAAGCAGTTTAGTTTGTTTTCTGTTTTGTACCCAAGGTACTGCACTAACAAATAGCTGGAGGAGGTGGAAATGGATGGATAAAATAGCAGAACTCTTATTACTTACCTTTTATATGAAATAAATAATCAGTGAGACATTTGCATCTTAATAGAAAATTAAACAGTAGCATTAACCAACATGCAATTAAACCAGAGTGGTAACATATGCAGTTCTATGTTACTGGCTGAGTAAAAATGTGTTGCTGTGGTTCATATCAGAGAAAAATTTGTGCAGCGTAAGTCCACACAAAGACCATTCACTTCATAAATTTTGAGAAGGTAAACAGGGGCTCAGCGAGTCCTGAGAAGTGCTCAACTAACCGCACCAGCTGCTGAACATAATATGGAAAAGAGGACTGCAAAGGGCTACTTGAAAAGGCTCTTCCCTCTTTCAATTTCCCAGGGAATTGAGGGTGCTGAGTCTCTCGGGGAAAAACTGGGCATCTGCAGGATCAGGCACCCGGACGTGCAGTCTTGCAGTGTCTTTCAACAGCGAACCCAGACATGACATAGCTCTCTCAGGAACCAGAAAAGCAAAAGCAACTTAAGACCTCAAAGTTCAAGAGCAATCCAGCTTCCTGGCAAGTTCTCTCTCATAGTGACTACATCTCCAGTTGCTATTTAATAAGCTCTCTACTATTCACTTACCCACAATGAACTAGATAGGAAAATGATAGATGACCTGAGCTCTGATTAAATATCCCGCTTCTCTGGTATTGCCATGATTAATTTACATCACAGTTCAGTGGTTCAGATGCAATTATTAAGTTGGGACTAATGAAATTAGAGTTGCCTAGACAGCTGTGAAACTTCCTAGTTTATACAGAAAATTCTATCAATATATTACAGTTACAAAAGTATTTGAGTCAACTCAGTTAACGTTATGATCAGTGCAAAACTTAGAGTCTGTCATTTCCAGTTACAATTTTAGTTCAGCTCAGCTTCTACTTTGATCTGGACTCGAGGGAAACTGTTTCCTTGTACTACAGGTACAGACAACAGCCGTGGTTCTTCTGCAGAGCTAAGAGCTTCTAGCTGTGCCATACACACTCTTATGTGACTATTAGCAATACTCCCAAAACAGAAAACAGAGAAGATGATGCAAAAGCAAACACTAGACCACTTCAGCTTGGCTGCCAGTCACCCTCCGGAGCTTGCTAATATAAAAACCACAGAGATCACTTTGAAAAATGGAACAAAGAAAGAAGAGAAAACTCTACAGTGGATGGATGAGGGAAATGAAGGTCAACAATCTCGCAAAATAAAGTGTAAAATATGCATAAATTGATTACTTTGTGTATATTTTATACTCAACAGGGAGATGCAATTTTTAAAAAGCCTTTAAATGAACCGTCGCGCTGTCACATGGAGGTGCACTAGCACCTGGCAGGTCTGCATCCAATGGCAGTCCGGGCAGCCTCCCTTTCAGGGTTTACCTTCAGCACACAGTAGTGGCAAATGCAACTCAGAAGATCACTAGCCAAGTGATTAGCCCCCCGGGCATGCAAAGCGCACAGGTCCCAGGCACAACCACCACCTTGCTGCCGTGCACAGCCCTCCTGGCTGCCCGCCAGCACCTGCAGAGCCAGGTCATCATTCCCAGCTGCTCCGTGACTGCTCTGCACAGGTTCCTGGAGGGCTCTCTTGCCCACGCAGAGCTCATGCTGGTTGTTTCACAACACACGGCCACAGGGGAGGTCTGCCCAGCGGCCACGCGCACCGATCCCATCGGCCAAACAGCAGGAGCAGATAGACACAAAGCACAGACCAAGCGTGCAGGGATTAAACAGAAATGTCCAGAATTTCTGAGACATCTAAAGTTCGGTAGGAAGTTGATACAGCTGTTTACTGGGCTTGCAGAAACTTTTGACATCAAGTCTCTTCCATCGCTTCTCAAAGCTCACCCATAGGAAAGAAATGCTGAGCACAACCCTGCCTGCCTGACTGTGCGTGCAGAAAAAAACACCCAAACAAGACACAGTATTGGGACTTGGTAAACAGTGCAGGACGCACAGGCATAGCAAACTTGCATCCTGGAAATCATTTTAGCCCCAAAACAGATCTTCTTGCAGCAACTCAACAGCTCTGACCACAGACATTGTCACAGTTAATTAGCAGTCAAGGTAAAAGCAAGTGAAACAAGGAAAAAAGTTAGAGCTACAGAGTTACAGTGTAGGCACCAGGCTTAGGAACAAAACCAAAAATATAGATTTACCTTCACCCTGTTCCAGTGTCTCAAACTATTCAATGCCTTCCTGCACAGTTCAAGCTGGAAATCTCCAAATCAGCATTTTCCACTGAATTGTCAAAGCTCAGGCACCTCTCATCGGTGCCACCATAGTTCAGCCTCTGTGGCTGTGAGACTCAAGCACATGCATAGCCTGGCCAGCCAGCACTGTGCTGGGGGGGATCATCTGCAGCATCAGGTGACTGTGCAACCTTAGCCCATCACATCACCGGGTTGGCTTATCTGCCAGCTCCATCATCACACAACATGAAAGAGCACATTCAGAAGGGCCACAGGGTTTCATCTTTAGGAAACACTTTGCAAGAGTCTCCAACTCGGTTCATGTCAACAGGAGTCAACGCTTTTTCTACAGCATGCAATAAAAGTTATAACCAGTAGATCTTGCAGAAGGAAAAGTGATGTTTATTAGGGTTTGACCTTCAAAGACAAATATTTCTGTCCTTACTCAGGGAGCATTGTCACTAACATCAGTGGGAACTTGGAGCGCAATGCAGGACAGACCTTCAAACAGGGCAACAATCAGCAGAATGGCATTTCCCAGTGAACATCATCAGTTCCGTAACAGGAAAATCCTCCTTCAAACCCCCTAACAAAGAGAGACAGGCGACTCACAAATAACTTCCAGTCCTCCGCGATTTACTCTTACCTCTGTGATGTTTTCTTGTATTTTCTCCTGCAGGAAAAGAACAAAACACAACTGAGATAAGAAGGCTCTAGTGGTGAGGACAAGAAAATGAGAAGGGCAGAAATCAGGAGTGATTAGGTGAAGTCTAACACATAGTGACTTGTGCCATGAGACCATCACAGATCTGACACTGCCAGTCCCTACTGCTAAACTTAGTGATTGCTAGTACTGCCTTGAGCAGGAAAAAGAATACGTTTGCCCGTGTGCACCTTAAGAAACTGTATATTTTACCTTTTTCATATAACACAGGGTAGATGGTTAAAAAAGGATAAGCTAATACTCTTAAAGACTTTTTCCAGGAAGGCAGGAACCTGCTTCTAGAGCTGAGATGTAGGGCTTTATGTCCCCTAAGCCTAACATTCATAGATGGTTCACATTTTTCAGTTACATGGGTAAAATCACTGGAACATGTGTGCTGCTAAAAACTTATGCTTTTTTATCTCTTATGCTACTGCATATGGAAAATTGTGGCTAAGTCAGATAGATCCAAAACATCCAGAGGAGCAGTCTTGCCTGACACCAAGAGATAAAAATAAGAAAAAAAAAAATGGCCAAGAGGACTGAAAGGGCAAGTTTGTTCTTAATATGAAGCCTGAATAACATATCCTGGCAGTCAATACTTAATCCAATATTACATTTATAAATTGTCCTCGTGTTTGAACCAGTTTCTGCATACAAACCATCTGAGAATCGTAAAAAGATACTAACTTTAAAAAGAGCCAAAAAATTTTCATTGACATCTTATTGTGTCAAGAATTGCTTATTTAAACTTGGGCAACCGCAGCTGAGTAAAACAGCAGCCCTCATAGTGGCATCAAGATTTCAGCTTACTGACATTCCTGATGCTGACAAATACAAATGGAAGCCCACATGGACATACCCAATTCTTAGGGAATTTTTCAGTTCAGTAACAAAAGAGTGAAGAGTAGAAATTTACAGAGAATTAAACTTGAAAGTTCGGGCAAAAAAAGAGAAAATTCATAGGTTTTCTTGCAAATAGAAAAAAAGGTGGGGGAAGGGGGAGAGGAAAAAAAAAAAAAAAGAAAAACGATCAAAAAAAAAAAAAAACTTACTACCGCCTCACCTTAATCCACATTGACAAAAGATATTTTATGGACAAGAAATCAAAGTTTTTTGCATTAAAAATTTTATTTTTTCTATTATATATAAATGTAGCATGACTGTTTAAAAATCAGATGAACTTATTAGGAGTTAGTTTCCCCGCCCCCCCCAAAAAAAGGGGTTGAGAGTTTTAATAGTTAGAACAATTTTTCTTTACTGGTCAAAGAAGAAATTTCAGTAACTTCCATATGATTTTGAGAAGTGTTTCCTTTTCAACAAAGCTTCGCATTCCAGTAAAAATATATTTCATAAACTTCTGATCAGCTCAATTTTTATTAAATATTCTGAAGAAGTGATCCAGCCTTAGGCAACGCTTGCACTTTAGTAATAACATCACTTTTTTTGAGCACTTACACCTTTAACACTCTTTAATCAAGAATATTTTACTGCCTTAGAAAGCAGAATTACCACACATGACAGTAGCAGGAAAGGACACTTGCCTCACCATAGGAGTTTTAAGAAAAATATATACATTTTATTATTGCTGTTTAACATTGTTTCCACACCTGCATTCCAATTACAGTGAATAATATGTATACAAAGTTAGCAATTGTGCCTGTATCCATCAAATTCGTATATCATAGCTGAAGAAGCATGTTTATAGACTCAATATCATGCTTCATATATAAGCTCAAAAAAAAAAAATCTAGCAGCTGCATCCATACTGCCTTTTAATGCTAGCAAGGAATTTACTGATTTCCTGTACTTGCAGCAATTTAAAAGCAAAGTCTGACAACACTACTCACCAATACTGCAAAAAGGTGTTGCTAACACAAAGCTCTTTTCAAGCCTAGGCTTTAATTTGCTTTCAGGGAAGCAAACGGGGACATCTACCTGTTTTAAGCCTGAACACCAACAGCTGCACCTGCCTCCAATTGAATGAGATTGTTGCAAACAGGGACACTGGAAGCTGCCTCTTTTAAAGTCCTGACCAAAAGTAATGCTTGGCTATAGTCAGAAGTGTTACGTGAGTTGACAAGAGGATGTGGGTTTGTAGCAAACAGATGGGGTTAGTAAATAACAGTTCTCTGTGCAGTTATTTTATTTTCCTAAGATTTTGTGGAGAGATTTTTTGGAAAAGGTGGAGGGCAAGCTATCCTGGTTTTCCTGCCCCAAGAGAAGTCTGTGGAGGGAGGATGGATTGCTAAATTGGTTTTAGTCCAGGAATAAGCCTAAAAGCAGGCAGTTCTCTTGGTTAAGCTCAAGGAAATATTCTTTTCTAACAACAATACCAAGCTGGTAGAGGGAAGGAATGATAGCAAGTCAATGAGGGTAGTGTTACACTTCTCCTTCTTACGGGCTTCCCTTGCTGAGGTCTGCAAGAGGCTTATGGATACTGCCAGATCTGCGTAAGTAAAGGCAATTTCTTCCCCTGCAGTACACATGTCATGTGGGAACTAGCATCCATTCAACTTGTGCTACCTGTTACGAAGTGTATTACTCATTGGACTACATTTAACTTCCATTAAAAATAAATTAGAAGCTAGGCTTTTTTTTCATGCTGAATAGAATTAACAGGTGAGTCACACTAGGTAGGCCCCATTATTGCTAGTGTAAACTAGAAATAACTCCACTGAAGTCCATGCAATTACACCCACACCAGTGTAGTATGAAGTCAGAATTGGTTGCAGTAAATGATGGCTGATTTGGAGCCCAATGAAAATAACCCTAGTAAATGCTTTTAAAGTGTATAGTTAGTAATAAGGAAAGACAAAGTTGTAAGACATCACTTCTGAATCAAATGGGACAACATCAATAAGATAGTTAAGCTGTCTATTCCTGCCAAAAATTAGGATCTATACCAACAAGGTGTAGCTAACTAAACTCAGATGAGCGCCCAACTCCCACGGAAATAAACAGACATGTGGAATCTCTTACTGCATTTTGATGCCTTGCAGTTCATTTAAGAGCCAAGTATCTCTTCCCACTTACCTCTAAGATTAAATTCTGAAGTGTCATTACAAAAATCGCTTTTTTTTCCTAGCATTTCCCCTTTGAACCACTTTTCAGACAGTTAGTTCCTTAGGGTTTTATCTAAATGTGGTTTTGTACATAAATTCGTCACAATGGGGCATAACTGGAACCCAAGTAACACTAGTTCTACCTTGTACCAAAAAACTCATGTACTTTTAGTGTATCTAGAAGCGTGAGGATGAGAATTTGTTAGAAACCCCAAAGAGTGTGCTTGAATCCTGAAACTATCTTTTCAGGCATTACTCCACTGAGAGAAGGTGAGTGAATCAAAGTGACTGAGTAGGTATGGAAAGGAGTGAGGGTGGAAGAGTTGGGAGAATTAAGCAACTCTGCCAACTCTTCTGTTTTTGCTCTATAATTGCACAACTCAGAATATCAACTAGCTAAATGAATTGCTCTTTCACTCCTACACAGCCTCCAAAGAATTATCTAAACCACTTAAAGTTTTTCCTCAGATTAGTGACTTGGTTAAAACGGTGTTATTCCATATTTATTCCCCAGGGCTTCACATTAATGACATCTCCTTAGTGTAGAGTAAAACTGTGGGTGCTGACAAAGTCATAGTAGACTTCTTGCCTAATTTAATCCTGGGAAATTTACAGTGAAATCTGAGTTATGAAATCTGTGTTATGATCTGCTTACACCTCTCTACTAGAGACTAATGGGCATTACCTGTCCTCATCCATACTTTACAGTGAGACAGAGCAGCATTTGATCACTGACTCACAGACCGCTGCTTGGAAGTTGAGGTAGATGCAGGCCAAGTGCAGGTGACCCTTTTTGGTGAGTTAGTATTCCTTACTGGAGAAGCATCGAGTGGCCAGAGGCATGCCCTTAGCTTGTTGCAGTGGCCAAGAGCTCAAGCCATTTTCTGGCTGAAGGTCAGATTCAGCACTCAGTGGTTTAAGTGAGCCCGCTTTGTTTGGCTTGGCCACTCTAATCGGTTCGGAGGGCTCACACGGTTAATGCAGCTCAGCCAGCCAGGTAAAGTGCTGGAAACTCAGTGGCCCAGGATCTTCAGTGTGTACCATGGACAAGCCTCAATGTAATGCAGTGGCTGGCATCCCAGCAGCTCTACGCTTAGGAAAAGAAGGCAAAAGCAGTTCCGGGCACTGAGAGGCAAGCTAAAGCAAACACGCTATGGCAATTTAAGAAGATATTGCCCCTGGCTGTCTTGTGCACAGACCCTGCCATTGGCCAGCACCCTTGCAGCCCAACTGAGTGGTGCGTGTGTGTCCCTAAGCACTTGCCACTCCAGTGCAAAGGTCAGAGTTTGGACATAAACTGCCAGCGACGGTGGCTTTCGGCACAGTGTTGCACTGCTGCAGCTGTGCATGCTCTTTATTGCCCACAAAAGGAGTTACAGGGGTGTTAACTTCTCCAAAGGGTGCAGGGAGCCTCACTAGAGCTTGCTGCCAGGACCCTGATTTTCATCACTGACATCTGCAGAGCTGATAGGGAGCTGGTGGCAAGCAGAGAAAGGAAAGCTGTTTGTGCAGCAGCATTTTACAAAGCTACTTCTTCAGGGGAAGCACAAACTTTCAGGAAAATGAAATTGCGCACGCAAAAAATTACAAGGAATTAATCTCCCTCTGAGGAGGAGGAACTTGTCCTCTTCTATATTTAGAAGCTTTATATTTAGCATGTTCAAGACACGAGTGGGAGTTTGATGCTTACTTTGTCAATGGAGTGGCTGCATTAACAAAAGCACCCAACAAAAAGCACCCTGTGAGCATCCCATCATGTTTTTAGCTTGGGCAAGCCAGGCACAGAGACAAAGCAAAATGACCATGTTGGTCATTCACCGCATAACACAAAAATTCTGACAGTCTTTTTCTTTTTCCTTTTCCTGACAGAGCTAGACTTTGCAGATTAGAGTATGTGTTATGATAACATTGCTATAAGCTTATTTCATATTTTAGCAAAACACAGAGATAAGTAATGAAAATTGGTAAAAAGAAACAAGAGCCTCTCTACAGGTCAAATCTACAAGGTTCTTCCTGCTCTTCTGCTACTTGTTGGTGAATCAACAATTCTACCTGATATGACTGCCCTTCTGGTTTCTTTGGTCCCCAAATCCTTCTAACTTACTGGTGCAGATTCCCCCACGTTTTCTCTGGATGGCCCCGTGCAAGCAGTGGTTTTAAGAGCATTCCGAGCTCCCAAGTGCAGGAGCCCTCCTGGCTCTATCACACTGGCATATCAGTCTAACATGGTTGGGCTCAGTGCATAGTGCTCCAGGGAGAGACCAGGCTCTTCGCATAAAGCTAGTTCTTCAGACTAATGGGATCACTTAAATTGGAAATTCCCTCTCCCAGCAGCTCAGTGTCGTGATTCATACAGAGCATACCAATTAACTGTCATCATCACAGCATTAGTGATGCTTTTACTTTACGTTACCAAAGCCTATGCTAATAACCATGCATAAATCAATTTGCACACATCATATCCCACAGCACAGACTATGGGATGGCATCTGACAAGTTTCAAGGTCCTGTGGGAGCACTGGCCAGAACTCAGAAATATATTGAGGCTGCCAGACTTTTGAAGAATAGGATCAACTGCTACTGGGTTTTCACTTGATTAATGGCAACAGGAAGACCGGCTTTCTTGCTTTACTCTCTCTCAGGTTAACAGCAAATACAATTTCTTGCTTCTTCCACACAGTCTGTTTGCAAAAATACTGTGCAAAATACTGTGCTAAGTTAAAGCAATATAACTGGAAACTAATGATAGCAGGAGAAGAGATTCTAAGAAGTGGGTGAAGAAAGAAGAACAGACTTCAGCAGGTACTTAAGTGTGATGGTTTTTGTGAGATTCTAAAACCAAGAAGACTTGCTTTAAGTTGGACCCTGAACTGCATGGGATGTAGTGAAACCTTGAGATGGTGATGCAGTCATTTCTCTCCTTTTGAGCAGATTATTACAGCTTGTGTGCTCTGAAGCACGGGTACTTGTGGTTCAGGTACGTAAAGACATGAAGTGTTCAACACTTGAAATAGGTGTAATGATTTCAGCAGAGAGACAAGAGAGCACAGAGGGACAACAGATTTACAGCCAAAACAAATGAGAGAAGAAGAATGTGTGAAATCTTGTAAACAAGACGTACTGGTACAAAGTAGAGATGAAGCTTGTGCTCAATACACAATTGCTTTTATCCAGCTACATGAAAATAACTCAAGGTCAGAAAATAGCCTCATTGTTTTTGCACAAGGAAAACACTGTTTCAACTGATTTTAGCTTAGCTGGCTGGCCCGTGGCTTTCACCTCTGTAGCTACCAAATTTTCTAAACAATTAGGCAATCAGGTACTTCAAAAAATGAATGAACTACATCATCTATGAAAGCCGGTAGATATGCAGAGGATCAGTGGAAGTCCAGTGCATGGCTTCTGCTTCTTGGTAAGCTTTTGCAAAGATCGTGCTCCTACTTAACCAGTTTCCCATTCGGTTATTTTGGGTCTAATGTGTTTATCAAGCCTACATGAAGCATAACTGCAAAGGCAATTTCTTGAAATTCTTGTTATAGAAAAGCCACTGTAGTAGCACAAGCAGTGAGAAATAACTTCTCCAGGACTGAATGGAGAGTCTGCAAGTGTTATAGATACAGTGTGAGCAAACTGACATTAAGACTATACTGTAATTATATTCCCTCAGGAGCTTACACTCAAGCCCAAATTCTCTGCTCATCCACACTGCTAAAATGTTGGTCACCAATTTACCAGTGAAGCAGGAATTCAACTGTGGAGTCATCAAAACCTGCCCATTATTTGACCCCAGCTAATGAAGCCAGATGACGATAATGAAGACAGGCTTGAGGTATTTGGCACTGCAAACTCAACCTGAGGCTCACAAGGTTAGGGTGAATGTAGCCCCTTATCTGTTAGGTTTAGGATAACGCCTAACACCTCAGTTAGGAGGTGGCCTAGGACCCCAGACAGCTCTCATGTTTTTATTCAGACAGTAGTATGTGTGAGGTGAGGCAATTAAAGTGTTCTATTTCTACCGGCATAAAGAAAGATCTAGTGAATTGTCATGATTTTATTTAGCTTCATTTTAATCAAGGGCAAATATGTTTTTCCCAAACTTGGAAAAACAGCTCTCAACCAGAGGAGGAAAGTAACTGCTATGTGTCTTTCCATGGCCCTCCTCAAATGACTGAAAAAAATTTTGTATGAAGACAGTATAATTATTGAAATCTTGAAGCACTTTGTCTAATTTCACTCTGTTTTATATCACTCCTCACATAAAAAAACCCAATCCTGCCATTGCAGTTGGTATGGATTAACTGAGGAAAAAAATATTAAGTAAAAAAAAATGGGCCTGTTTCTTAAGATCTAGCCCTTTAGAAAAGAATGAGCTATAGCTCATTATGCTTTTCTTCACCAAGAGGAAATTCTCATGTGCTTGATATACATCACTTTCTCAAGAAAAGTGTGCCTGCTCATAAAAATCCTGTTACAGGAAAGCACTTTTCAGGAAAATAAAAGTCTCAAGGTCTGCAAAGAAAATAGAGCCGTGCTCAGTATTGCTCTATTTGTGCTTGAAAAAAGAAGGAAACAAAAAAAGTCAAGTCTGACCTTTGTATACTTGCTACTAGAAAAAGATATATATATTTGGTCTGACCAAGGATTACTTTGTAGCTGGCCAGTCAAGATGACTTACGGAGCATTTGGCTCCCAAAGAAAGGGATGACCTGCCAAGCACAGGATGGGTGGTACCTGCACACGCCGGTTCTGTAGCCACTGCCACCGGCAGAGACCGGGGCACTTATGGCACAATGGGCTCCCAGGGACGGCACGGATAATATTTCCCTGCTCCTTTGAGTATAGACGTGTTTCATGTTGTGTTTGCTTGGCAACACTGACCTGCATGGGTGGGATGCTGCTTCCTCGCTATTACAATGTCTCAGAACAGGGAGCGTATGTGCAGCCTTTCCTGTACGTCCTTTAGTTGTATCCTGTCCATTTTCCTAAGAGAAGAGCTTTTAAAAACAAGTCATGCCAGTAACAAACGTAAAAGGCAACAGTCTCCTTTGGAATAAGGCAAAAAAGAATTTTGCAGGGCAAGTAGAGTGGCAATACACATGTACCCTGTATGTTCAAGTCATGTAATATTATTTGGCTAGAATTTCATTGCTCTGGTGCAAAAAAAAGCTGTCAGACACCCTCAAAGAAACAAATACGTACAGATTAAAACTTTATTTTAATCAGTGGCACCATGTAAAATGACTATGCCCAGCTTCTGCAGGAGGCAAAGAGGCAGCTGTCCAGTGCGTTTCATGCAGGGCGGCTCTGCGATTAGTTACAGCAAGCACAACGGCGGGGAGGGGGGAATCATTGTTCATTCCCTGGATTAAATATCAAGACAGGAAACAGGGGCTGGAATTACATCAAACCAGACCAGCCACGTGCATGAAGTCACCAAACAAATCTGCATCTTGCCCTAAGCTCTAGTAAATCTATCAGACTGTTGCTTGTTATTGTTCCCCCCGCTCCATCCCTCCTCCCACCCCCTCTGTCTGCTGCTAGACAGCTGGTGTGACGCAGAATTTTAAATCTCGTGTTTTTGTGCCAGGCCCTCTCCCGACTCCGGGTTACAGGCTGAAACACTCAGATTACTGTTTAACAAGCCTAAACGTGGGGTGAAAAAATCGCTGCACAAAGATGCAGTGTTCCCTTTCCAAAGCAAGGTTCACTTCCCCGTCCCCAGTGCCCACCTCCCAGCCACCCCCTCCTTCAGCACACTAATAGTTTTTCAAAAGGATTTGAGGCTTTAAGTGACATTACTGTGTGCAGGGAGGTAAAGGCTGCTATTGTCCCAGTGCCGCTTTGTCATTAATAGACCCAAAATTGAATGGCATTCTTAGGAAAAGGCAACATTTAAACTTCTTGTGAACAGCTGATGCTCTTACTGTGGCCTTTCCCGCCCTCTGCTCTTTTCCAGGAACATTATTCAGGGAGCCCGTCTGAACAGTGACGTGCCTTTGGGATGGCCAGCAGAAGAGGAATTGCTCACTGCACAGTGGGGAAATCTGGGGAGAGGGAAGTTGGGCAGGCAGGTGGATGCATTCCGGCAGCCTTTGAGCATACATACTGAGAATGGAGGAGGCTGTGAGAGATTCCTGTTATTCAGACCCTGCTCCATGCTGTCACCAACTGTCTCGCAGGCGTTTAGATGCTGCAGCAGCAGGGCGGGGGGTCCTCAGAAGGCTCAGATCTAAAGATGTATTTAAATAAGCAATCCCTGCTGTCCTTTCCACGTGCCATGTGCCGCAGTTGTGAGAGCTATGCTAACTCTTCAAGTTTGGCTGCTTTGTGGGAAGAGTCCAGCTCCCCACACTTAGGCAGAGAAGAGACAAGCTGCCTCCCTAAAGTGAAGGAAATTCAAAATACAATTTGATGTTCCTAGATTTTGAGACTAGGTGGGATCATTATGATAATCTACTCCACGTTATTCAGCAAATTTGCATAACTTGGGAATTTCACTCTTCTCCATTTACGAGAAGATATCTTCACTGCAGTCAAGCTAATCAGAAGCAGAGCTTGCCAAGATCACTGAGCATTTATAGGAAAGCTTTACACTGCAAAGCACTTTAAAGACATCCTCTGTGCAGTATGGATGACTTCATCCATCCATGACATCAAGTCATACTGCATCCAAGTCTGTAGGCTCCCTGCACCTGGAACACTGATGCAAACACAGGGAAAGGAAAAAAAAAAAAAAAAAGATGAATCCCCAGATTTAGCTAAAAGGAATGACAGGAGAATTCTGATTGCTATTACAAGGACATGGCCAAGATACTAAAGAAAGTTCTCGCCATCCTCTAAAAAATAATGCAAAGAATCCCAAAGAAGGGACCCTCGTTCATGTAAATAAAGACACGTTCAGAAGCTAAAATGGAACTAGTGTTTTGTAAAGTACGTATTACCAGCAGTATTCTTGCAACACGCAGGCTTTCCTTTAGGGAAAGCCTCTTTAGTGAGGCCAAAATACTGTGCTACCAATGGAGCACAGTTTTCAAAATGCCCTTAAAGGCAGCCTTGCCCCCCTGATTTTCAGCAAGACTTAAAACTCCTAAATAACTTGTGTGTATATTAGGCTATGAGCTATTTTAATCGATGAGTAAATAAAACTAGCAAATGTTTATATGTAGGGATCTGAAAGAAAACTCACAGGATTATCTCCATTCTTTCCCCCATCTTCTTTTCTTGTTAAGCTATCTCTCGGTTTCCTCTCTACCCGCCCTATGAGTCAGTACAGTCTTTTGTATATGATCTCCCAGTTCTCCCCACCCAGCCTCAACCCTCGCAGCTTCCTCTTCTTTCACTTTTCAACCTCATCTGGAAAAAAAAAAAAAAAAACTAATCGGAAAAAAAAAAAAAAAAAAAGTGATTTTTTTTCCAGGCTGACTGTAGCTGTCCCTGCTGCATCAATACATGTATAGGAGCATACTTAAAATGTGCATGCAGCTTCTTTGCCTAGCAGAAACCAGTAACTGCTTGCTGCTCGTGAATCCCAAAAAACCAGCTGCTCCACAGGAGGCAGGGGAGGAAGTGTGATCTGAGCATCGTTTACAGCAACCATCTGAACTGCTCAGCCTTGCAAGGGAGTTTACGCTCTGCCCCTGCTCCTGTGCCCTCGGATGCCCGCTGTGGCTGTGCCATGCGCTCTGCTGGGACTCTCTGCGTGCCACAGCTGTAGCTAAAGGGATCTGTGCAATCTTAGCTGCTAAAATGGCACAGATCTTATGTTTAATTTGTGCTAATCTTGGTGTTGAAATGAGATTTGCGCCAAGCTGGGATTCATGCTACAGATGGGTATTGTGCAACTTTCTGACTTGGCTAGGAGTTTTGTGCATTAATAGTATCTGTCCCCAGGAGTGTAAGATATCATTCCTGAAGTGATGACACAGACCTACTAATAGCCATTCCAAGTGTCACATTAATAATGAAGAGACTCCACAGCTTGACAGAAATGTAAGAAAAGCACAAAACATACATGGCTTTCTGCACCTTAACAAATAACTTATCTCCTGCAACTGTCTCCAGGAAGAATTATGATGTTCCTGTCCCTCTGCACACCTGAACTCACATGGGGCTTCTCCATCCAGCATGTCCAATTCCTAGGCATGGAGGTCTTCCCAACGAAGATGGGGCAGCCTGGTGTGGCATGAACTGGGCTCCTTGGCATAGGCAGGGCATTTCAGACTTCCTCTCAGTAGTCAGGCAGAGCTAAGGCTCTCAAGCCCTCATGGCCAGTAAAATTCTAAGATGCCCAAACGGGACATTACTGATTCGAGAGAAACACTGATTCCACTGAAGTCAATCAGCTGAGTGTTATGACCAGTTCCATCAGAGTTTGAGCTGCTACCTTAATCTACCGCAAATTTTGATCTTGTTAGCTTTCCTTCAATCATACCTTCAAAATGAATCCACTTTTCAAATATCCAAGAAAATTGCAGACAGATTTTGACTGAGGCCTGGAGCAATAGTGAGTCTGCTGGAGGAGAGACTATTGCTCAGCTATAATTTGGAGTTAAGCACAAAGTTGAGCTTAATACTGAGAAAATTTTGCACTGTCAGGGAGTAAACAACTTTTCACAAGCCACCAATTACTTTGGTACAACATAACTTTTCAAAGAAAACAAAAACAAATGCTCCAGAGACCATGAACTGGATTCTAATTTCACCCAGGCGAATGCATTGATATCAATGAAGTCATTCTTTCTCCTATTTACAGCACAGCTCATGAGATCAAAAGCAACTTTATGATCCACAAGGCCTTCTAGAAAACCTCTCATTTACCCAAATCCCCAGTGTTTTGAGAGCAATCCACATCCATAAAGGTATGTTTCACAACTGCTATAGTGTTTTAATAAGTCAGTGCTAATACATGAATCTCAGTCTTTCCTCATCTACCAGTGAAGGTCAGAGCCAGATGGTTTCTAGTTTGTTGCAGGGGCTGAAGTGAGGTTTTGCTGAAGCAAGACAAGAACAGAAGGGGAATTTCCTATATGCGACTCAGGAAGAAAGAGAAGCACCCTAAATAAAAATCCTTTTGAGAGCTGACTTGGGTTTAATATACTGCTTGAATCCACCAAAAGCTGGCAGATTAGGAGATGAGCTGGCCTCACAGCCTTTAAAACACACGCATGCACACACACATGCACAGGATTTTTTAGTGCTGTTTTTCCTCATTTTTTATTTCTTTTAGGTACAGATTCCTACCCTACCAAGACATTTTTAAAAGAGAATTCCAGACAGAGACTCTTATTTTCCCTTTGAGCCAAGGTTTAAATTCATATTCCCCAAAATAACTTTTTTCATATCCTTTTTTTCTATGCAGGATTGCAAGCTTTATAGCATTGATATTTGAAAAACACTGAATTTAATATTACAAAGGGAGCCCTTTTCTTCTACTACAGACCATGGTCGTCTTTTTATAACTGCTGAAATAAATAATTGCTTTTTAGGCTGTAGGTATGATTCATTTGTACTACTTCCAGAAGAATAAAAGCATTTTTTATGATTATGGTAAAAACTAGAGAGTGTATATTATTTCTTAGTCAACATTTTAGTATTAAACATGAAGTCTTCTCTCTTTTGTTACCCGCAGGACTCATTTATTGATTTAAGATTCAAACAAAAGTCACTGGATGGAACAAACCAAATAAAGGACTGAGGCAAAATTTATCACAGTTTACTGAATTACTACACCTCCAGACACCTTACTTTTTAATTAACTTCTTCCAAAGTTGCTGTGCTCCTATTTATTAAAATATATTCCCTACTCGGTCCATTTTTCAGTCACGAGCAGCATCTCCCCTGCTCCCATTGCTCCTTCACAAAGTAGATTGCTGACCGCATGAAGTCAGCTCTTATGGGCTAGTGAAACGGTCAAATTCAGCCCTTCACTTCACGGGGAGAAACATTTTTAGATCAGCCAGACCCTGATAAACCTTAAAACCAGTTCGGTTGCTCATACGCACGACGAGCTCACCCCAACTAGGAATGTATAGGATCATGCTGGACCACTGCCAGCTCTAGCACACCTCCTAGGTGTCACGCATCCATCTTCTGTTGTGTCTATGTGGCAACTTGAGTTGCCCTCAGGGGCAACTTGAGCCAAGCGAAGCACAGCATAGGAGGCCTACGGAGTGGTTTCCTGACATGATTCTCAGACAAACAATCCCTGTCTGCACTCATTAGGGAAGCCAACCTAGAAACAAGGCAGCAACAGCTGTATTTAAAGATGGTTGAAGCTCGCTCAGTTCTGCTTCCAGGGCGAACAGGGCTTTAGTTTAAACCTAGACTCTCAGGAGGTTCAGGAAGACTGAAACCAGGACCAAAGACAGCAGGAGTGCCTCTCTCACCTCCGGAAAGGAATTAGCATATTCATATTTTCCACTTGAAAACTGACTAATTTACACATTTCCTAACAAAGTGGTGCTTTCTGAGGGGCTTTTTTTACCTCTACTATCTGCTGCCAGCTAAAATATTTGGGGACAAAGCCCACTGTGTAGAGAACGCTCTGGATTAAAGGGAGCTCTCTGTTTTCCTGTTTATGATGGCTACATAAATGAAAATGAAGCAGATAGATAGGATACTGTCACTGCGAGAACCAGCCGTTCTGTATGTGACATTCTTCAAATAAGAAAACCTAAAACTACTGTAGAGCACACGCAGATAAGACAGGGAAACAAATAAGTGAGTGGCGGCCCTTTAACACTGAAGACTTAAATTGTCTTCAGCCACTAAGCTCCATGTTTTTCCATTGAAATCAATTGCTGCTTCACCATTTATTCCAAGTAGAATAAAAATGGATTTTACATAAATATCTGGTTTTGGACCTCTTTAATAGTGCTTTGCAGACAAAGCAAAGGAAATACTCTAGGTGCTGAAAAAACATTTCTGACTCTTCAGCAAAATTATGGGGTTTTCAAAGACATTGATTTACATGTGTTTCTATTTTCTTTCCTCTTCAGACTTCTTGAACCAACTCTACATGGACAGGTTTGAGCAGGAGGGTCTGAAAAATGAGGTCAAAGTCATGCATCCCGTTTGAGTCACAGTTCAGAGACGGCTGCTATTTGTAACTTCATCTCTGGCAGCATGAGGAACTGCTACACTGAGAATGCAGGGATTAATGATGAATATAGCAGTTTAACATTATAATCCAGCTATTGGGAAGACGGTTAAACTCCATTTTCCCTCCTATCCTTCTTCAATGCTTAGAGTATTGCAGGGGCACCAGCAGATGCCAGTGATATAGGCAATGCTGTATTAGCTAGAAATCAAGATTTTATTTTTGTGCTCAAGAACAACCAAAACAACCACACAGAAGTTAATTCCATGGTGGGATATGTGTCTCTGCATTCTTAAATGCCGTCAGAAACTGGACACTTAATCCTAGTGTTGAAAAGGGCTTTGGTGTTTTTACTACATTTGAGAAATCAGGAGGTAACTGAAGCCTCTTCATGGAGTTTCAAGAGACGTAATCAACAGGTGGGAGTACACGGTCTCCCAGTGAGCAGTCTAAGCACTAAAACTAAATATCCCAACACAGCCGCCACTGGTCATACTTCCCTAAAGAAAGTGCCAGATTAAAAAGAGCAATCATACAATCATATTCCAAAACCTGGTCTCCAAGCTCTGCCCCACAACTGCTCTGTAATGATCCAATCTAATCTTCCCTGACACATTTTGTAAGACATAAAGCCCTGTTTCTAACAGAGTTATTAGCTATCATAAGAGACTGCAGATGAATTCATAAGTAATTCCTGTGTACACAGTGTTCAAGCCCACAGCAGCACTGGTTGCCCAGAGAGGTTGCTTGCTTGCTGGAGAGGTTGTGGAACCTCCATCCTTGGAGCTATCCAAAAGGTGTCTGGAGACAGTCCTAGGCACCTGCTCCAGGGGACCCTACTTGAGCACAGCGGATGGACGAGCCGGCCTCCAAAGGTCCCTTCCAACCACAACTCTTCTGCGATTCTGTGAATGAGTTTGAATAAAAGACATCCCTCTGGGCAGGATCCATAAGTAAGGAAGACAGAACAGGTCCAAGAGACTGTAACCCGTTTTCTGCCAGAGGTAGCTTTTGAGAGCCATAAAGCACCAGCTCATCCTTAAGAAACACTGTTTCTTGCAGGCTGAGCTTGACAGCCTCCATGGGTGAACACTGCTTGGGAATAACAGGCAACTGTTCAAAGGCAGGGCCCATAAGAGGCAACAAACAGACATCCCCGTGCCCAAGCAGCAGCCAAGGAACTGAAGAGATCTGCTCCCCAGTTGGAAACTTGGTAGCCCATCAGTAGCCAAGGAGCATGTGTGTGCATGCATGTGTGTGTGTGTGTGTGTGCGTGTGCATGCACGTGGGTATGCGTGTGCATGCATGTGGGTATGCGTGTGCATGCATGTGTTGGGGCTAAAAGGAGGACGGGAGGGCAGAGATGGTGCAGAGGGAGCACGTACACCCCAGGCCCTCCCGCGAGGCAGGCAGCCCTCGGCCAGCCGTGCGGGCTAGCCCATGGGCAAGGCACATTTAGTGCTTTCTCTTACTGCTGGAGCATGGAAGCGTTCAGGCTGACGCAGAAAAGCACAGGCAGGAGTCACAAGTCACTGTGGATTGCCCTGTCACAGCAACAGCAAGTCTCAGTGCAGGTCACTGTCTAGGTGACCACACTGTTTAGGACCACCTGGGCTTTACAGCACAGATGTTTTCCTCTTCCTGCACAACATCTCTGCCCATTCCCCCATATTTTGCCCTTTGCTTTCTCATGCTTATGATTCTCAGTGGGGATGGGGACTTTAGAAGTATTACTACAGGAATGACTAAGGGGAGAGGAATATCTTACCAAAATGTTTTCCCTAAGTATCTCCTCCATCCTTTTGCATGTGCCTTTCCAGGTGGGTGAATTCCCCGTTCTTACTACCAGTACGAGAGATACTCATAAAACTGCCCCAGTCTCATTCAAGTATGAGGATGATGAAACTCAAAAATTGGTTCGTTTCTGGCAGGAAAATTTTCGCATCTCTTGCAGATGCTAAATCAGCATTTATTCCCAGGGGAGAGGGCACCCTGATGGCTACATGCCCAGCACATGACAGCAGTTCTGAGTGCACTTCTGCAAGGAAAACTCTGGAGTAAATCCCTCACTGACATTCTGGCTCAACGTACAAAGAAAGGACAAGATTTTTGGTTCTCAACTTTCAAGATTTTCCCCAGTGGGTTTCATATAGCTCCAACAGTACCTTTGCACAGGAAAGAGCTTATTCAGAGACCTTTCCTGAATGTTTGTTAATAATAAAACACTAAAAGATTCTTTTCTGAGATGTGATTAAATCTAAATTAATATCTAATATGCCATGTATAAAAGGTGACTTTTATTTCATAGATCCCTGATCTGTGATACCCCAAATAAATACTTTGTCACACACAAAGACAATCTGCCATGCTCTCCTAAACCTGAGAAAACATCATGGGTCCATTGACTTGATTCTCTTACAAATTGCTGCATAGAATCATTAAGTCATGAACATGTATATGTCAAGTAAAAACATTTCAGCAATGTTACTGTATGTGTTTTTTAGCTCATTCTTAGACAGCAAAAACAAAAGGAATCTGTATATGGCCCAAGGCCCATTGCCTCATACTGCTATGCTTACAAAGTAACCAGGCTGTTCTGACCAAGTAACTGTGTGTTAGACAGATACCTAAGGAAAAGAACAAAATCCTTCCAATCTATTCCAGAGGGAATTTGGTATCGTCTGGCTCTTATAGCAACATATGACTCATATTGCAGCAGACACCCTGGCTGCAGCCTCCCAAAAACCTGCCCTTTGCACAATGTCCAAATGAGCTCTCTATTCCTTGAAAATACACACCTTATGCCCAAGTGTGCAAAAGCAAATCATCCTGTGGGATAGACCTTCACCAGCTGCACTCTAGAAAAGTCCTTGCCAGAGCTGTTAAAGCAAAAAAACATACTGAATTACGGGAGTCTATAAAAAGCCTCTGCTCAGTCTCCCTTTTGCCCTCTTTGCTTTCCACAGCCTTCAAGCCAAGTAGGCTGAGATAGGGTGAAAATTAAAGGACTTCCTCTCATGTCCCCCTGGAAAAGCTGGATATTGCAAGAGGTGATGGAACAGGATTCTGGTTTGTGGTCCAAGTCCCAACGAGTAACACACCAGCTGGTGCTAGAGGGAACACAGAGGGCAAGGGGGGAAAATACCAACGTACCTGCCAGTGAAGTCCCCCCAAGGAGATGTAAAACTCAAAGCTGAGGGGTTGTTGAGCATCTACATCATCGTAGTCTTTCTTATTGAAGAAGCGGTATCAGGATCAAATGACTTAGTGGGCATCTACTCGCCACCAGCTTGCAGTTCCTGAGGCATTTTCAACCTGCAGCATGCTCTGTCTCACTCTTCCTATCTAGACAACAGCATCCTGGTAGCATTTCTAACTGGTAGTGCCTTCTAACTCACTCACTGCTGCGTTTTCCAGCTGTTGATGTCCTGGAGGTAGCGGACAGAGATCCCTACAGACGTCTCCTCGCATAGTATTTGCTCTCTCCAGGATAAGCGCCTTATTTAAAAGGTATTTAAATGCCTGTGCATATATACACATTCTTCTTACACGTATAGACACACATAAAACAGATGAGAAAAAACATGACACATGAGGCCAAATCTCTGTTTGCAACCAATCTGGGCATGTGCGCTTCAGTGAGCTAAAAGCCTATATGTGATTGGAAATGGAAATTCTTCTACAGTCTCTAATTAGAGCAGAACACATTTCAGTTTTCATCTCGTGATCAAGAAGTCTACAGAAAAAAAAAAATCAATCTCTTCTTCGGGCAAAGAAATGTTGCAACTCACAAGGAAGAAGTATGTGTTTGTTACACACACACACAACGCCAACACGAAGGCTGTACCGAAAAACAGCCCGAGGTTGAGTTACTGCCTATCTAGAATAAGTCTGACAGTTTCTCCAGATTTCCAAAGGTAAAACAGACTGGAGTTTGACATACAACATGCAATCACTGCCTCGTGCTAGCAATGGGACCGAACCACAGGGCTGTTGAAGAATTATCCATGAACTTCAGGTGTCGTGTGAATCAACACACTGCCGTACTCCCTGTTAGACAGAAATTCAAGGGCTCCTAATACTACAGCATGGCACAGGCTTGAAAATAAGAGCATTTGTTTTGTGTAGCTGCTCTGTTTGGAAGGCTTACAAGACAGCTGTCATCCAGTTTGATTAAGTTCCTTCACAAAACAGGCTTCCTGGAGTGACGCCTTCAAAGAAATACATATTCATGCCTGCCTTTTAGACTGCTTGGAGTCCTGCACAAGAATTGGATATGCTTTCCAAAATATGTCATCACTGCTCGCACAGAATAATGCTCAAAGAGCAACTCAAGTTTAACTCGGAATCGTTTTTTTTTTTACTTATTAATCTGTCCCTGTTTCTTGGTTGTGCTTGGTTTTCTCGGTTTTCTTGGTTGTGCTGTCTCTTAACCTTGTTGCTCCCTTGCTTGCCCCTCTCCCCCTTGAGGGAAGAAATTTTAATAACTTTATTATGTGAGGCTGAAACGGGGCGGGGAGGAAAAAGAAAACAGCTGTGAACACCGAGGGATGAAGCTGCATATGGTAATGCTCCTCTTTGGCTTGACCCAACCTGAGGGGCAAATAAATGCTCGGCAGCCAGCAATGGATGTTATTGCTTGTTGACAGGTTTTTCGCATACTGAGACTCTACAAAAGACTCCGGATATTGACTCCAAACAAACTACACAACCTCTACAGTCTATAAACTTTTACTTTTCTACAGCTTCCCAGTCCTTCTTTGAGCACAGGTACTTTTTTCCCTGCTCTGGAAGCAGCATCTCATCCTTTCATGGCATGTTGCACCTAAGATAGATATGTATAAATCAATAAATTCAGTCTGATCTGTGGAATATGGATTTACTGCCATTACAGGCATGGTCAGAAATGTTTCCAGTTATGCTTACTGTGGCTATTTTATTCTTATTAACTCTATCAGCGCCAGCAATGGCGCACACTCGCAGCAAAGAGAAGTCCCTTCTGTACGTTGCATCTAACAGCCAGATTATTGAAAATAGAGGGTCTGATGAAGCACCACTGAGGCTCTACCAAAACTTTTCCAATAGTGCAACTAGAGCAATTAATGTCTCATAGCCACGAGTATCATACCTTGTTAGTGCCATTTCTGCACTCCCCCCAGAAAGCACTAGTTCAGGGTCACAGGCAGCTTCATTTAAGGCAGCAAACGGGTGTTTTGCTAGGACTAAGTCACTGTATTCATGGAAAGCAGGTGTGGAAACTCCTGGGTGATTTTAAAGGCACGAGCAAAAAGGGAAAAGAAAAAAGCAGGATATTATGCTGACAATGAGAAGAAATGGGAGAATATGGAAGAGAAAAGGGAAGAAAAGAAAGTGCTACTCACAAGCCGCGGAGACGAAGCCAGATTTTCTCTATTTGCTCCGGCTGCAGGTATTTGAGAGAGTTGCTCTCAAATTCTTCGATCTCCTTGGTGGGGGACTCCATAGCTGCAGGTGAGCGCGCTGGTTACAGCCCGCGGCGCCGCCGCCCGCGCTGCCCCGCTCCCGCCGCCCGCGCTCCCCATTATTATTTCTCTTTTTTGCAATGAGATCAGCTGAAGGGTCTTTCCGGAGTGGAGGAAAATCCCTCGCTGGGAAGGATGCTGCCAGCACAGGTCGCCAGGTGCCTCCGGGCATCTCCTCTCCTTGGCTCCCCTTCCCTCCAGCCTCTCATTCCCCCCATTCCCAGCTCCTCTCCCCGTGCCTGGTCCGGGCATTTTCGTGCACTTACCAGCAGCACCGCTGACAGGCTGGAAAGCTGACAAGTGAGGGGAAAGTCGTCTGTCAGCATAGCCCGGGCACGGGCACCGGGGCGCGCGAGCCGGACGGCGATTGGCGAAGGGCTGCCCCGAGCCAACGCCGCGCCAAACCCCCCCGGAGCAGCGGGGAAAAAGAAAGAGGGGAGGGAAATCCAGGGAAGCGAGCCACTCGCGCCCGGCACGCAGCTCGCCGCGGCGGCGCGCTCGTCCCGCGGCGCACAGACCGCGCTGGAGCCCCCGGCTGGGGCACAACTCACTTCAAGACGAATCCATCAGTGAAGTGCTGCTGTCTGAATCCCCCGCTTATCCCCCCACCTTCCTCCAAAACAACAAGCAGGACGGGGACGTCCTTGCGCTGAGGGGACTTCACGCCGAGCACAGTGTTGATAACGGAGAGCTCGGCGCCTTGCAGCGCGCGCTACAGGCGCCACGGTGGAAGGAGATACGTTCCTCGTACCCCACGGGGGCCCCTGCCCAGCAAACTCGAGGGGGTCACGCAGGGCAGGATAAAAGCCCGGGGCTGCAGTAGGTCACCTAGGTCCCCACGGTGCAGCCAGCCCGACCCCATGCACCTGGGGCACGCGCACCGTGTAGAGCATCCCCATTTGCACCTGCCTCTCTGCACCCCTTTGGTTCAGGTGACCGATTTGGTATTTCCAGCTCAACACACCAGTGCCGAGGACACAATGATCCCTGAAACTTTGCCCTAGCACGTTTTTTTTTTTTTTCAAGCATTGAGAAAGTTGCCTTGTGCCCTCTTGGGAAACTGAGTCTGGGGCGGGGGAGTTTGGTGCTGGGGCTCCGGGAACGCCTGACGGCTGCTTGCGGCTTTCGGGTGCAGTTGTGCACGTCCAGGCACCCCGAGGAGCTTGTGGAAGGGTGAAGAGGATGTTATTCCTCAGCCAGGAACCCCTGTTCAGAGGACTGAACCAGTAATGTAACCTCCTCCACTGACTACTTCAAAATCCAGACAGGCAAAGGAACACCAAACTGTCCTGTCCTGTCCTGTCCTGCCGCACAGAGGTTGGACTATGTCACACAAAAATAATAAAATAAAAAAGGCAGATTCATATATCTATACAAAACCAATGGGGTTTTAGATTTGAGAGCGGTTGTGTGCAACAGGGTGAATAACTGGGCTCAGGGTCTGAATACGAGCGGCTGATTTTGTGTGACAGTTTATTGATTCACTCTCTGGCTTCTGCATATTCACGAGTGCTTTTCATGCTCAGGAAAAATAAAAAAAATGCCTTTCATCCACTTTTTTCAGAAAAAAAAGTTTTGAGGTAGACCGACAAATGTTTAAACTTTTCTTTGAACATAAGAAAAAAAAACAAGGTCCATTTTAATTCTAATTCTAGTAGAATTAGGTATGCACATGCACAGCACGCCTCCATATCAGGTTCTATCATATTGAATAAAAGAGAACAGCCTATGCTGAATTAAAGTTTACATTATTAGAGTTTTACCATTTTCTCAGCATCTGTGGCCTTATCAGTAGGATGACCCAGTCTTATTAACTCATCAGCAAGACCCAGGAGCTCTGCCACATGTTTGATAGGTGACAACTAATCATTTCCCTACCCGTTATCTCCATGTCTCCATCTGAGGAGTAGCACAGCGCTACCAGCCCCACGTGGAAAGGACAGCGCGTTCCACTGACAACGAACGCGCTGTGGGAGCCAATAATTGCCTTGTCAATACTACATACATTTGATGTTGGACCCATTTTGCACCTCATCTTCCCAAATGGAACACATCTCATTCAAGGGAACCATTTTTAGCTTTTGGCACCTGAGTCAACACTCTGATGCTTGTTTCCCATCTACAAGAAATCTTCATTTGAACAGAGGTGTAATACCAATCCATAAAGCTGCTGCAAGCCGTACAACTCTCAAATATTATTTTCCATTACACTGTGAACCTGTCAGCTTCAGATTGTAAGCAAAATTCATAACAATCAGATGGTGGTATAACCTGTACGTCTGTGGCTTACCCATATGTTATTTATATGGCCAGTGGCTGGGTATTTTCCTCAGCAATGCAGGACAGGTGAGATTTGCAGAACACAAGTACTTTTCACTCTCCCCACGTGACTATTTACCATGCAAACTGCTCCTTTCAAACACCTTATGACAAAGGGACACACATAAGGATAATGGGAAAAAGTAGGTATGAAAGAAAGAAAAAAAAAATCTTATTTTCAGATGGTATCTAAAAATAAGTGGAGAGAGATGAGACCAAGTATGATAGGAAAGTTACTCTAGACTTCAAAAACGTCATAAAATTACAACAGAGTGTCATAGCTAAGAAGACAGACGTACAGGGAGAAGATAAGAAAGCAAAGTGGAGAGGAGAACACACGCAGGAAGGAAATTCTGTGGCAGGCTAGGATATCTCCACAGTTTTGGATAACTAAACAAATACTGAATGGATCCTACTGAAAGGGGCATGTGGGGGGACTTGGCCGTTCCCTCAGCCTTTAGCCTCAGTTGCTGGAACCGTGTGGCATTTTGCTCCATTGTATTTTGACCTCCAAGAGTCTTTTAAGATTATAAGCTACCAAATACAAAGATCTTGCACAGAGCTAACAGTAAAAACAAATAAAAGGTGGAAGTTGAGCCTGGGACCAAACGAGGAGAATGTAGGCAAAAGTGCCATTGCACTCCAACGTCAAGGGATTTAAGGAGCGAGCTGATACGACATGACAGCAGTGAAGTCAATAGGAGTTAAAGGCAGAGAGAGGAATTTCAGGGTTTGCAGGAAACCAGGTGATAGGCAAAACATGAGCCAGAGGAGGAAAGAGCGTTGGCACAAGTGGCACCACTGCTGTCGCCTGTGGAAGCAAATGGGAAGTCTGAAAGTACGCACAGAGGAACTGGGAACGCGCCTGGGGATGCTGCTCGTGCCAGGGACGAGCACTGCTGCGCTCGTGACACCGGGAAGAAGGAAGCTGGGACAAAGACACGAGTTTATCTGCTCCCCGCAGGCAGAGGGGGCCCTCAAGGAAGAGCTGCTGACGGCCCGAGGGGCTTCCTGCCCCGTTGCCCTTAGTGCTGCAGCAGGATTTGGGAACGGGAGGCGTCCTCGACGAGATCCCACACAGCAGTCCCGTGCTGGTAACGGGAATAAACAAAGCTCTCTGCAAGAAAGACTCTCCCCTTTAGTTTCCATTACCTCTCCATTTGGTTTGGTGTCTGCTGAAGAAGACTACGAAAAAAAAATCATTTGGAATTTCCTAAAAACGAAGTTTCCTCAACTCTTTAGCAAAATAAAAACGCCTACCCACTGAGCAGAACTTTTTTTTTTCCTTCCAGGATAACAAACTCCAATGACTAAATATAAGCATCAAGGGGCTCCCGGAAGCCGCGGCTGCGTGAGGACACTCTACCTGCGCCGTTTCTCCTACGCCACAGCCACGTGGCCAAGTGACACAGCCAAGGCCCCTGCGAAGGCCACCTCATCTGGGTAACAGCCTGGAGCCCTGCGCGCAGGACCGCGATCCAGGGAGGGCCTCCCAAATGCCCAAGGTTGGTTTGCAGAAAGCTCGTCCTTTCACGAATGTTTTTCTTCCCCTTGCTAAGTGCTAAATCCTATTTGCCATCAGCACCTTGAGGTTTATAAACATCCTTTGGAATAATTCTTAAGGGCTATTCAGCTGGAGGGGTGTTATATCAAGCATTTTTTCACTTCCCTGCAGTTTAGCAAGATCCTCAAATATAATCAGCAACAAAATGGGCCAAGACATGTCCAAGGAAAAAGAGCCATGTTTTGGGGAGTAAAAGAACAAGTGATTCCCCAAATAGTCCTCTTTCTGCTCACATCCCTAGGCGTTAGCTCTAGGAACCTCTTCTGATTGATACCAACGGCAACTCTGACTTCTGCTCATAGCACAGAGCACCCACAGCAGTTTTCCCAGGGGAGTGGAGATGCCTGTGTTAGCTTGGTGTGTATCGCCTACTTAAAATCCTTCTGTCTGTGGAATACAAGATTCTTCTCAACTTCCTGTACAATTTCCTGTTACACTGCTGCCCTTGGCTCAACAGCTCGTGTTACACACGTGACTGCATTTCTGCAGTGAGCAAAATATTTGCACTTTCTGCACATTGGATTTTAAGATGCAAGGGGAGCAACACAGGGAAACATATAAACGGGGGATATTGATATTAGCATGATATCTGATCTGAATGATCAGACGTCTGAACTTAAGCTTGTAATTTCCCTGCTTGTTTAAGAAAGTTGCTGGCCCATCAGTCTGAGTTTTTGATGGGTATAAGCAAGAGAGCAACTGGGACGGCTGTGGCTCTGCAATATTCTGAATTTGTGCAGTAAGTATCAGCCATGCATACAAGCCATCTAGCTTGCCTTATCATGAAACTGGTGGCTCAGCTTGTGGCAAGCAAGAGCGGCTTCCAAAAGCATGAAGTTTATCGGCTGAGAAACTAGTGCTACTTCAGCTGTCTCGCTCGAGCTGCTGCACAAAGACAAGGAGTCCCAGGTAAACAGTACGTCAGCTACGAGAGGCAGAAACGACACCATCTGCTCCACTTTCTCTAAAGTGCTCGACTATCATGACTGGCATTTGACAGATGCAGCAATAACCCACCTCCTGGTGCATTAACCACATCTCTAAATTGTACGAGAGCTCAGGTGAGTAAAATCCCGTTGGGTAGAACACTGATAGGAACAGGGAGTGCACTGTGCTGTACCAAGCGTGTCCCCACACTGTCCCTTGGGAGACGCAAAAGGGATTTAGAGAGTCACCGCTGCCTTCAAACGAGGTCTTGCCCGAAGTTCTCCCTGCTGCCCAGTTCCCTGGCACCAGCTCCAGGGAAGGAGGGCTCCTTCCCAAGCCGCTGACCTGCTCCCGCACCCATCAGAACACATAGATTTGGGCAAACGGGGGCTTCGCCTTTCTCATCCCTTCTTCCTAGCACAGGACTTACTTACATTCATGCTAAATGCCTCTTGATTGAGCTTAGTGCAGGAAGGCTCTTAATGGTGGGTGTTTTCCTCTCTTATTAAGCGTGCTGTTCTGTGGGCATGCTGATATAAGGGGACGCTGCTGATGCACAGAAAAGAGGTGTTCAGAAGGTGGCTGAGGAGTACAGATGTCCCAGGGAGGGAAAGCATCTCAAGGAGATGGGCAGAATACCTGGATGTGCATGAGTAAATCTGCCTTTTCCAAGGTGCTGATGCTCACGGGCAACGGGAGTGTACAGGTATTTCATATAAAATAACCAGCCCAAAGCATCTCTGAGATGCCACCAAACTACTGCAAACAAGGTTTGTGCTCTGATTCAGCTCGCCGACGATAACTTTTCTTAAAGGCACCTACAACTTCTTTCTTTGTTTCATTTCTCTGCCTCTCTTCTAGCAGAGAATAGAAAAAGAGGATGAAAATTCAGTCTTCTTTAAAGACTTCATCAGAGCTAACCAGATATAATGATACACACACAAAAGGCTCACTAAAAAGTTTGCAAAAGTGGTTCCAAGACAGCAGTCTGTCTGATGGACACAGCTCTTGAGTGAACACACAGTAACAAGTATATATAGAACAAAATTTCAGACACACAGATTTCTGCATTCTTAGCTGGACTGCAGCATAAGCAGCATAAGCAGTCCAGCTGCACTGAATGAAGTACATGGACATTCCTACCTAGTGCCAGTGTGAACACACTTTTTCTCCCATCAGTTTATCTGATTTGACACAATGAAAGCCTCAAGTGTTCTAACGAGACCTATAACTAGTATGACTACAATATATTCATATGTCTGTCAATGCATAAATAATCTAGAATGCATTTTATTCTCTTAACACCAATTGCAACAAGGTATTTTTCTTTGCTTTCATTATTGCACATCTGAATCTAGATCTCTGAATTTCAGTTATGGCAAACACTGTGATGAGTCTGCCAGTGCTATATTCCAAAATACTACTCTAATAGTCTATAAAACATTGGCATTTAGTAGAAATGTCAAAATAAACAGGGCAGATTTTGCTCAGTTTTTATCCTAACAGTTACTCTAATAGTATATTTAAACAGTCTATAAAACATTGGCATTTAGTATAAATGTCAAAATAAGCAGGGTAGATTTTGCTCAGTTTTTATCCTAACAGAAAAGAAAGTTCTTTTATTGATTACAGCTAGGAACAACATTTTTTTTTCTTCCTACTGAGGAGAAGGAAGAGGGGATCAATTGTATCACTGATTTAAATTTACTCTATTTATGTTTCATACTTAAATAGAAGAGGGTCATCCGGAAAGGTTTATGCATTGCAGATGATTTGTATTTATTTCATTAAAAATTCAGTATTACACTGCTATCTTGAACAAAACAGGACTTCAGAAGGCTATGAACCAGGAGAGAGGGAAGTACTGTGTTAAGTGTAAGAAGAGTTGACAAAAAATCAGGAGACACAGAAAGCAAAGAATCAGGCAACTCATCAACTAGCATGATTATCTTTCTCTGTCATATTTCTCTTTAAAATTGGTGTCAGTGAACAGAATTGCTTTTATCTGATCACCTTCTGGTTGCCATAAAATCATTAAAATTCACCTAGGTATTAATAGGTTTTGAGAGCAAAAAACTGTTATCGAAGTGTAGGTGCCTGTCCCCCATTTTTTCAAGGACGTTTTTAGTCTTAAGTCTGCTGAATCTACTCAAAAGACTCATAATTCAAACATGTATTACACCAGTGTGAACAAGCAACAAATCTGCTAGCATCTAGAGTTACTCTATATATATACAAATTAGATGCATTGGTTTCAGATCAGGTTTCAGATCTTTATTTCAATTCCAAATTCTGGTTTTATTAAACTGGATCAAGTACTTCTCAAGTTGCAGGCTCCAAGTGAAATTTAATCTTTCTTTTTTTTCCTGCCTAAGATTAGTTTTTAGGGCTGACTGATGCCATTGCTGTGCAGCCATTAATACCAAGAAGCACAAATGAGGGTTGAAATGCAAGGCTGTGAGTGGTAAAGCTGGCCAAGGAATGGCAAACTGGGGGACTGATAACTGCCTTTAATTACAAGCAATCACCCACTTCTCCCAGGGTTAGGGAATTAGGGGTTCTCCTGTACCTAATAATTACAAACAGTATTTGCTTCTCTGTTTGGGAGGAACGCGGATGCAACCGACCCAGGGAACACTGCACTTTCAGAAAGTTTGAAAATCAGCAAATTACTGAATATATGAGGAGTACTGCTGCACATCCTGCATCCTAGCAATGTGTCGACCTTCAACTGCCACCAGGACTGGGGATGTTAGAAAAAGTTTCAACCACGAGTTTTAGGGGGAGAGAAATTTAAGTATTTTATGCAAGAAAATAAAAATTATTACAAAAGTGTCAGAAAAATCAACAGCCTGAAAAAGTGCAACCAATAGAGTTAGTGGAAAAAGTGCTGTTCATTTAAACTTCTCTTCAGCCAAGGGAGTTGAGCTGACAGTTCTGACTAAAAGTTTAATCCAGCCCTAGTGACTGGCTAGAGAGTTTCTGTCAAGCACTATTGACTAATATTTCCATTAAGACAAGTGCATACCTGTTTTGCATCTGTCTTTTTTGGTCTAGGACTGCTCATTTTCTGCAAAGATAGATTTAAGGATGCTTGCAGAACCTTCTTCAACTCGGGAGGCTTACCAAAACAAGAACATTTCCATGCTGGTGGCACTTTAAGTTATTACTTAAACCACGTCATTGCAAAAGCTCCATAAAAATCCTCATTGCACTCATCCAGAGCACTACAACATTGCAATAAGCAGTGTCACTCCTGAAGGGCATTTTAGAAAGTCAGTTTTCTTTTAAAGACACCCTTAGCACCAGCCTTAACACCTATATTACTATATGTGACAGTTTAGGTCGGAGGCAACAGAAAAGAATGGTGGATAAGGGAAAAGGAGTTTTACAACATTATTTACCAAAAAAAAAAAAAAGAAAAAAAGAAAAAAAGTGAGAAGCACTTGCAAATTCAGCTATGAGAAGTATTGGCAAAATCAGATGAGATGCAAGCAACAGTCTAAGTAATTCAATACTTAACAGAGATATGTAATTAGAGGATTAAATAAAACCTGTCTCTCCCTTTCCTATTGCCAGCATTAGTCTTTTCCTTTTTCGCAAGCAAATATCCCATGAAGTCAAATAGACTGTTTTGGAGGACCTGAAGCCTCAGAAGATTTTCTTGCAGTTTCCTGCTCTGGGTTGTCCTGTCTTCAGGTGCCAAGGGATTGAATAAAGAGCAAATTTTATTCAAAGCAAGAACAAAGTCAACTCAAAGCTCTTTTATCACTACTTACAAGCTTGAGAGGTGAAAGTGGGAGTTTTCTTGCTTGTCTGTGTCTCATACACAAAGTATCTTTATTAAACAGGCCAATGCTGCCCCCTGTGCCATGAAAGAGCTATATCTGATCCTAGGCTAGATAAATACGAATAGCAAGGAGTAGAAATTGTTGTGTATACTAAGGCTTCTGGAGTTAGGAAATAAAACTTTGAGAGTCATGGAATATCTGCATATTCCTTTCTGGAATGCACTCTTCTGGAAAATCTGTTTATATTTAAGTCTATAAAATTATAGACTAAAAGGATTATGAAAGTCATTTCCTAAATCAGATACGTACTTCTCCTCCCTCAGATTTTCAGGTTAAAATCAGCCCAGTTGCTGTAAAGAGGGGGAATTCATAGCTGCTTTTTGGTATTTCCACTGTTTTTTGATGCCAGGGAGTCCAAGTGCTATCCCTCCCCTGCTGCAGCTGGAAGTTGTCTTCTCCATCCGCAGTCTCCCAGGGGGGACAGGTAGCCAGCCCTGGTCACTGCGCTGGCCTTTGCTAACAGAAGAGACGGGTGTCAGATAGACACCAGCTCTGACAGACTGCAGCCCAAATAAATGACGGCTGTTAACTTTGGGACTTCAGGTAGACTCCTTTCCCACCCAAGGCCCCACAGTCAAATTAAAAACCGTCTTATTTTTTTCCTATAATTGTCTTATCTTTGAAGGGCTAATGCATGAGGAACATAGGTACAAAGAGAAAGTGTCTAGTGAGAGTGGGGAAATGAACCTAGTCCTGTAGAAATGAAGTTCGAAACTGCAATGCTCTGAAATCAGGGAGTGCAGAACACCATCATCATCATCAAGAGAACTGCCTGGTTGGTAGCAGGGATCCATGAAGTGGGAAGATCCTTTGCTGAAACAATTCAGAAGTAGAAGCTCATTAGTCAAATCTCAGCAGTGCGCCAGGCTTTAAAAAACTCTGAAAGAAGGAAAGAATATTTAGAGAAAAGGAAAGGGGAATAAAAAGCAACATCTATTTATCACATTGGATCATGGCTGATTAACCTTGAGTCAATTTCCTGTGATCATGTAAACACGGCAGATCTAACATGAAGACCCAGAATCTGTGTTTTGAAAAAAAACAGACACTGAAACAGGCCTATTGTAAGGACATTGTAATGGGAACTAGGACCCAACTAAAGACAAGGTTGCAAAGCTGGGCGCGTTAGCCTGTGCTCTCCACTGCCACAGCCGGCCTGGCTTCTCTAGCTATCCTTGCCCATGTAAACCACAAGGGATCAGCTTCTTTACCTGAGGAAAATGAAGACTGAAGAGGATTGTAACTGCTATCTGTAGTTATCGCCAATGGAAGTGAAGTTAAACACCAAGAAAATAAATCACTTTTTAAAGGAACAAAGCTGCCACAGGAACAAATGGAAATAAACTGCTGCTGAAAGGGCATAAGTTGGGAACTAGAAGATTTCTAACCAACAGAGCCCTGAGCCTCTTGGAAAGCCTCTCAGCGGGAGTAGCAAGAGCGAAGAAACAAACCACCTCACTCGGTGGAGATGAAGCTTCTCCAGATCACGGAAGGGGTGACATGCCAGAGATCCTCCTCCGCATAGGGAGGGCTCAGGCTCCATGGAGAGCACAACCAGGACAGCGCGACCCACTTTTCAGAGTGTGAAGAAGATAAAGGGGTTAGAGCTTTAAAAGGGCTAAAGCCTGCGGAGACATTTGGGCACTTCGTTGCAAAGGAATGCTCCCCATCCTCTGCAGCTACAGTTAACCTGCTTGCCACAATTGATTCTGACTGCACTTAAAGGTAGTAATGTTTAGAGAACACAAAAAAAAAGAGTTGGAAAAATGTCATTAGGGAGATAAGAATGTATATGTAATAAGGACCTAAGGACTTATGGACTAAAGACTTAATAAGGCACTTGGCTGAGCAGCCAAATGACAAGCATAATCCAGAAAATTTCCAAAGAGATGTTTTTAACAACACCAGGGAAATGTAATTGCATTGGTGGTGGTCACAGAGAAGGTCCACAGGGACCCATGTCTCCATACAGGTGACTGCCTTCAACCCCTCAGGATGTAAAGGGTAGAAGATCTAAGGGCAAATCATTCTCTCCGAGATTCTGTTGTGAAATGAAATCCTCTCTGTCTTCAGGAAGAGTCACGGGGTGGCTATTCCTCCGAGCAGCAAGTTTTACAGGCACGTGCCCGCCAGGAAGACTCGTGTGAAGTGCTGGCGCACAGCCGCAGAGACTACCCCCGGATGGGTACTCGCTGTGCACACCGGCTGACACAGCTACTGCGAAGAACACGAGCACAAGCGGAGCCCTGAACACCGCGAACCGCAATCACGGAGAAGAGCGGAGCTGTGAGCAGGAGCCGTGCGGCCCCCCTTTCGCCTTCTGCGTGCCGTGCTTCTAATGCTGCGGTCCGTACACTGAAAAGAAGCTCCCTGCCTTGCAGGCCAGATCTTGTCGATCGTTAGATTTTCACTGATGTTTTTGAGTACGGAGCACATTAGCTAAAAATCGTAATGTTCCTTCTCCATCCACAAGTACTTTTTTCAGCTTGTCCTGAAGTACTACTAGGAAATCACAAACAGCTTATGAGCTATACTATGCCCTTAATGTTCTGTCTTGTGGCATTTCCCTGGCAACACAGACATTCTCAATAGCTAAAAATCTGCCAAATGATACTCCAAGGTAAATTCTGCACTGGAAGAACATGCGATATTCCTACAATCTTCATTTACTTCCCACAATCCTCCTTAAAATAATGCTATTGGTCAGCTATGTTTTGTTCACACTCTCATTTAACCTGTTTCCCTGTTTCCAGTGCATCCTTTGCCAGAAATGGATGGATTCGAAAGTAAGTCAAAGTACTGATGTACAGCAACAGTGTAGGTCAAAGAGAAGCCCACCACAGCCATTATCAGGTATATGTATGGCATTTGACTGGTCCTTGGATGGGTGAGGGAGCAAACCATCCCCGGGGGAATCACCACAACTCATCTCCTGCTGGGAACTTGATGAAGTCCTCCCTTGGCCTGGGCTACCACACAGACTCCTTGCTTTATAAGTCCGAGCTCAATCATTTTTGGCCACTTTCAGCGTCAGTGTTCATCTGCATGTCCAAAGCAACAGACAGCATGTAGAAACTGCCCAGCAAAACTGTATGCAAGAGCTCCTGAAATAGTAATTACGAATATCTTCCCTAAACACCCTGGTTCCAGATGCAGCACATTCATCAGCTCAGTATCAGCGTCCTTCTACATGTTGACAAAAAGCTCTACCTTCAGTGTAGCAGGAAACTGATGCATAAATAATGTAAAAACGGTGGAACAAGTTTTGAAGGGTTTTTAAGTGCAATTACTACCTCTTTGATAGAGAAGGATTCTGGTACTTCCCATAAATGGCATATAAAATTACTTAGGTAAGTCACACAGTCATTGTATTTTACATACTAGAGAATAAAATAATTACCTTAGATAGGCATTTTAGTAATAGATCGTATTACAAGTAAAAGACTTTGGAATCAATCTACCGTCCTTTAGGAACAGATCAGTCTTTACCAGAGTAGAGTGTTATATGCTTTTCCTTCAGACACATATAGCATAATGACATTAATTCATCGTGCATCTTAATAAAACCAAAGAAGCATCCACTTGCTTCATTCATGCCCTAATACGTTTCCTTTTCACCCAGTACCTCGATTTTTAAAATGCATGCTCAGCTGCAATCAGTTGAGTCTTCAGGAAATACTTGATTTATATGCATGATGCACCTGCCACCAAAATAAGTCAGCCCTCAGCATTTCCTAAAAGGATTATTATCTGCTTTTGAATTCCTATGGCTTTAAGTGCTTAGCAAGCCTGGAATTATCATTCTTCAATATGTTACTTGCGACCATCTGCACACAAGTTAAAATTATACATGTGTGCTCATACGTGTGTGCTCGAGAAGAAGAGTGAGCCTAGATAAAAGAAGGTTACAGTAGAAAAGCCAAGCACTAAAAGTTAACAAAAGTCAGTATAAAGAGCACACAGGCAGCCTTAAGCTATTCCATTGTGTGCCAACATTTTGAGAAAACTTCTGGCTGTCTGTGATTTGCTTACTGCACCATGTACACCCTGCACATTACACACAGTAATTAAACTTCCCCATGGACTCCTCTGTGGTATCCATCTCTTTTCATATTAGACTGCTCAGCTAAGGAGCCAGAACAGGTAAGGTCTATGGAGTTATAAGGCCTGGAAATAGAGTCTTACATGAATAAAGGTTTGGTTTAATTTCCTCAAATTCACTCCTAGACATATATGATACGATACCGGTATGGAAGGATGCCTGAAATGGCCTTTTTCAGGTGACATCCCATTTTCACTATTGTTCCCTCTCCCGTTAGGCATTCTGTCTCTGTTTCTGGTATGAAGCAGGGTCATTTTCCTGTACTGTACAGAAATGGCTTTCATGTTGATATTTTTTAATTAACTCTGTGTTCTGAACAGGCTATTGGGAGCATATTGCACATGGACTGTGCAATTGCTTCATTTTAATACCAAGTGATAAATAAGCCTCCATAAGGGAACTGCAACCTCTGAATATATAAGCGTGATTTGGGGCCTGCTGTGCCAATAAAACAGCCCTTAGATTCAGGTGTCTCTAAGGCACTTACTGTAAAAACACAAAATATTAATAAACCTCCTCATGAATCTTGGCAGCAACCAAATTCAGCATAATTTCATGCTGCCTGAAATCACACTCTGTACATAAGTGTTGAATAAATTCTGTGCAGTATTTAAACCCTTAATACACAATTAAATTGCCCTAATCTGCTCCAAGCACATCGAATGTACTGCAAAGCCACAAAGTGCCTCAGACATGCAGTTGCTGTCAGTTGTTAGTCATTGCCAAGCAGTACCTTATCCGTGACTCTTGCATGGCACTGATTTATAGATACCCAGGGGCTCCTAGAAGCAATTTTTATAGATAGATAGATTTGTTCAGAGAGGAAAGGAAATTCCCTCTTTTTTCAGCATCTCTGACTTCATTCTCACAGCTACACGCTCCATTACAATGTGTCCTGAAACGGATGCAGCAAAAGAGTCTGAGCAATTCTAACCCACATGACCTGGCAAATTGTGACTCATGCTTTTAATCAGAGCTGAGAAACAACATTTTGCTGCAACATTTCATCTTGCAAGTGCACTAAGAGGAAGAGAAGGAGGTCTTTTTCTGTTTTGGACGAGAAATAGGTTATATAATCCATTCGAGAACTGATTGCATAAAAATAATTATTAGAATTGATGATATCTGATGTCCTGATTTATTCTGCGATTAGGCTTTGAGTAAATTGTGAAGATTAAGAATAATGACTTAAAGAAATAAAGGGAAGGAAAGAAGAAAAAGACAAAGCACTTCCTTAATCCAAAAGAATAAATGATAGTAGATGCCACAATTCCTGCAAAAAAATAATCCAGCTGCTGTAGAAAGATTTTCTTCGTAAATATTCATATGACTTCATCAAAAAGTTTAATGTTCTGTATTTAAGTTAAATCTTAAATACTGAAATCTGTAGGTTTAATTCCCCTACATATATTAAAATACATTTTCCCATGCCAGTGGAAGATTCCTATGAAAGCAGGCATTTGTAGGATTCAATTGGTTACTTCCCCATAAATATGCTACATCAAGCAAATAGGTGCTTTATTCTGCATATTAATGGGCTATAAAACCAAGCTTGAAGCTTGAAAATTTAAGAAGGAACCCAGGCTCATAAGCTGTCAAGTTCTTCTGCTTTTAATCACACAGATATTTTAAATCAAAATAAGGCAGCTAAGTTCTTCAATGGCAAGTAAGTTATTTGACTTAACCTTTCGCTTCCCCTTTGCATTTTTTTGCATATCAGTTTTATTCCTACTTTGCAGTTAGTGTAATTATTCTAGGAGCTGGTTTGACCCTTTTTATTTGTACTGGAGAGCAACAAAAACACCCCCCATTTAAACACAAATGTGAAGGGTCTCTTGACTTTCACTCGGTGTAGGCGGTCACCGTGCAGCTGGACGGAGCCACAGTCGCTCTGTTAAAGCACAACCACAGCTCCACTCCAGGGCTAATCCCACCACCACTGCTGCAGATTTACAACGTGGAGATTCAGCCTGTCCTCGCAGCCAAGAGTCCACAACAGGGACAAACTGTGCGGCTATTCCTGCCTCAAAAGGACTGGGAGAGAGGAGCCTTCAAAGGATGCTCCTGAGCTGCAGAGGGAGTTCCCTATGAAATCTTGTAATACTCCAGAGAGCCTGATTTTAACAGTATGACTTTGATTATACATCAAAAAAAAAAATGTTAGCTTGGAGCACAAAGGAAAAGCAAGCCTGTCTCTGTGTATTTCTAGGCAAGTTTCAATTTCCTGGAATTTGCAGGAACAAATTCTATTTGCAGTAGAATATGCAGATTCATCGACCATGTAGGAACTAGCACACTGAGTTAGGTATTTCATACGGAGGCATACAGCATCAGCTGTTAACTTTCTAGAAACACTCTTCTCTGGCAGCACCTATCCCCTAAGCACCCTGGAATTAGCCATCATGCTTGAATTTGGGTGAACGTGCAGTTTGTGTGGCCCTTCCAAACTCCAGTAGCTGCCACAGTTGAAAAACTACCCGTTGTCTCAATACAGAGGCTGCTCCTGACATCAGAGAGCAAAGCACACGTGTGAGATCCACATGCAGGCCAGACAAGCCCACACAGAAACTACGGTAACTTTTTACTCCGAGAATGCTGCAGTCCTGCCCCTGTGGGCACTCGGTTTAGTCGCTCTCAGCAGCAAGGTTGTGGGGTACAACTGCAGCAGATACTGAGCACACTTCTAACCTGAAGAGTTGGCCTTTGAGGCCAGGCTTGCAAAATGTTGAGTGCCTCTTAAGATGCCTGAAGCATATTTTTCCATTCCATAAAAACAGGAATGAATCCACCATGACAGGAAGACCAGCCTCTGTGGGTTTGGTTGGAAGAAATCACATACCTTCAGGACTCTCAGTCTGCATCTATGCTCTCAGTACTTGCTTCTCTTGAGTGTTGTCGCTCTACTGGTCCAACATGGGATCCTGAATTATCAAGTTACAAAACATTACTTTTCCCAGGAATTTATTCAGAAAGTCACACACACACAAAAAAAGTTATTAAATAATTCTTACTCTGAACCAAATAAAATAGGAACACTTAAAAACCATCCCCAATGCCACAGGACTAAAATAATACTTATGGTTTCCTGGCTTAATAATTTTCCTACCCAGGGAGATTTCAGCCAGACATTGTGAATCAGTGGTGTGTGCAGAATCCTGAAAGAAGTATATATATATATATCCAGAGCATATGACATAAGACGAAGTAACATAATAAAACCTCAAATTTCTGTGGCGCATCTGCAATACTTAGGCATGCTTTAAATGGAGGTTAATAAAAATAACCCCACATCAGACAGGATCAACAGAAAAGTGACGGATGCACACTAGTACAGGATTAATGAGTTATTAATAAATAAAAGAAAAAATGAAGCTAGCAGTGAGCTCAGACCAAGAAGCCAACACTGGGACACATGGACTGGTTCCTCTTTAAACAAAAACGATGCTTTTTTTCTCTTTTTTCCTCAATGAGGAGAAATGAGTTAAAGTGCATTTCAGAGCGCTGTTCCATATCAAACTCCACATCAAAACTATCAGTACAAAAGTGGTGACTCACAGCCACTCTTGTGAAATATTAAAAGGGGGCTGAAGAAGCCCTCGCAGAAAGCAGGGCAAACTGCTCTTCAAGGGACAGCGCCATAAGATCACACATAAGAGTTATGGCTTCCTTGCTTGAATATGCCACGTATGTGATAAGTTATTGTATGAACGTGTTGATTTAAACAAAAATAGCATTAAAGCCTTTATATAATAGCAATAGCTTCTGCGAGCCTGCCAGGCAGCTTCTGACATGAGCATTTGCTTTTGTTCTTGCTTCTGCACTATGTAACCGCAACTGCACAATGCGAGTTTCTACATAGATTGAAAAATACTCTGCTCCTTGCTAAGGCTTCTGGCTGAAAAAAACAACCGTGACTGCGCACCTACTCACTAACTTAACTGGCAGTAGTCAGATAAGTCAAGACACTTACGTACTTCTACATTTCATAAGACAGTGCATTCAAGCTTGTCATTTTATATTTGTATTCACTTGAGTAGAGCACCTGAGTAATGGTGCCTGTTTTAAACAGGTTAATGAAAAAATAACAATACAAGGAACCACGTGTGCAAACTACTAAAAAGGGACACTAAAAACACCAACTGGAAGTTCATCTCAGCAAGAATCAAACCTACTCTAAATTAGATGTCTTTGGACTTTAGGATAGATTAAATGAAGTTTGTTAAGGAAGAAAATGAAAAGTAATTTCATTTTTTAAGATGTCAGAAATGTGTCATAAATAGCAGTAGCTCCTTTAGGGAAAAAACACCATAGCTATTGCTAGTCATCATTTACTATCTCATAGCAAAGGCTAACATGTAAGCAAGTGATTTACAAATGTTCCTCTACGGTTACCACAAATAATTCCATGTTGTTCCATTTGACTGCAGGACTTTTGAGAAGCATTCTTATACACTTTTGGTCAAAAATCAGTCATTTGAGAGAGTATATTGTTGGAAGCAACTGGTTATGAAAGCAATCAGCAGGTCTTCAGTTTTCAAGGTGACATCAGATGTGTGTCCCCAGAGGATATCCTTTTTATTTTAAAAACAACTCCACTCCTAAGCCACGTGCAGCAGTGACCTTAAAAGGCAGCACAGAAAGGAAGTCAAAAGAGGTGGTTTCTCATGCAAAAAGACCCATTTGCAGTCACCAGCAAGCTGAAGACAGTCCCTCAAACAAGTAACAATACTAGAGGCTCCCCTATTCAATGGCTTTTATGGTTATGACATGCTTTAATATGCAGGCTAAATGTCAGAGTTTTCCCAAATTCAGCGATTAGGCTGTATGTCTACTGTATGCTGTATGCAGAGATTTTCTTTTAAGGAAACCAGGCACAATGGTTGAAATTCAGAGTTGCCCTCATAAGGTTTCTAACCTTTGCTTGAAGGAAAAATGCACCAGAATTTATGAACCTCAAACACGGTTTGCAATTCCAAGTGAAAAGAAATTACCACTGATGAAGCAAAATGATAATGAAATTTGAAAGAGGGTGAAGTTATGGCTTACTGAGAAATATACTTATTTCAAATAGAAGCCTTGATCCTGAGAACATAGTATTCATTACCATCTTTAAGCATGCCCATGTTCATGCATGAAAGTATTTCAAGTGCTTGGAGGACCAGGACAATATGAGTCTCAGATCCACCAACATTACTTTGAGAGATGTTGACATTCTGCATCAGGGCAAAATCCACAGAGCGTGATCTGGGGAAAGAGGAGAGGAACAAGGACTCTGAATCTGTTAAGGTATTGTGGCTTCTCAGGCAAATGCAGAATAATATCAACCCACTCATAAACGAAGCACTGGCAAAATCAGGGACAAAATGGAAAACAAAAAAAAATGTAACAAGCCACCATCTCTTCTTCTGAAAATCCATATTCTTTTCTCTTCTCCTCTCCTCTTTCCTCTTTTATTTTCTTCTCAGAGAAGAAAAGTTAATATTAGATACAATGTCCCCCATCAGTTCTAATACTTGTTCTGGTAAACAGATGAAGACCTGAGATGAACAACATCAACCTCTCACATTTTTTCTGTTACAGTGGCAGTTACAATGGCACTGTTACAGTGCCATCACACACGTAACTGCCAGAAGCCTCCCGGAGAGACTCAAGGGGGCTTCTCTCACATTTTTTCCACCAAAAAACTGTTACAGTGCCATCACACACGCAACTGCCAAAAGCCTCCCGGAGAGACTCAAGGGGGCTTTTCAGTCCGTGCGTGGGGGCTGAGGTGCCCTTGCTGGAGAGGAAGGGAGCAGTCGGCTTTCCCTCGGCGAGGACTCTGCCTCGCGACAGTCCCTTCCTTGCCCCAGGTCCAGCGCCCAGGAGAGTCTCCAGTGAAGGATCCCACGCGCGCGGGAGCTTTCTTCAGTAGTGTTTCCTGAGGGAGGAGCACGAATGCTGCCAGGCAGCCAAGAGCAATGGGGAGAGCGATGGGAAGCCCAAGCCCTCTCCAGCTCCAGCCGGAGAAGGGCTGCAAGACAGTGGAGAGAGGAGCAAGGCGAAGCAGGAGGCAAGGAGACTGAACCACACTGCACCAAGCAGCAGAGGGCACAGGACACAGAAGCTTAGTAATTCAGGGATCATTTCAAGCATTGAATTTCAAGCAGTAGATCTGTGCTGGGTATTGGAGTATTAGCCACCACCAACAGAGACTGCTAGCAGGGAGAAGCAGAAAAATGTGCAGTTTCGGAAAACAAAGGCCTTACACTAGCAAGAGATTAGAGGTGGTGTTTAAAATACCAAAAGAGCCAATAATAATAATAAAGATACAGAAATGGGTTTAGTTAAGTATGGACTAAAGAAAGAATCATTAGCACGATGCATGAAAATTCACGCTAGATCCTGGAATGAGTGAGACAGAGTAAATTTTAAAATTGATGATGTAGTAGCGTTCCTGCGAACAGGCTGTGCATCCTAGGGTGTGAACAGCTGGATCCTGGGGATACTGCAGAGAGAGGAGCTGGAATGGCCCAAGCATGAAAACATGAAAGGATACATAGTTAACAGAGATGGGAAAAATGAACACTGCAGACTTGGGCTATAGGATATTTGGATATCTTATATTGGAGCGGCAATATTTTTTAAATATCACCATTTATCTGCTGGTACAAGCACTTCCTCTGCACAATAACATTTACGCTAAGCACAACTGTTATATATCTAAATATACCTATTTAATAATCTATATAATATTTTTGACACTGTGCCCTATTTGGAGGTAGAGTGGTAGAAAAGGATGGAAGTGTGATCTATAGATAAACAATTATTCCTCATAGGAGACTGATTTTCAGGAAGAACTGGTTTCACTGGTAATATGCTCAGTAGTGTTCAAAAACAAATTAAATGTGAAATAACAGATCTTTTATGTTTTCATTTTTAAAGAATTGTGAACTTGTTTCATCACTACTTCTGGCCAGTGCCATCTGCTTGCTCCCAGTAAGGTTACAAATCATGTCTCCTACTCCAGATTTATATATCCCATCATTATCACCTATTAAACCCACACATTAGTGTGTTTTGCAAGCAGCCAGCATAAGCCCATGTAAAGGCTGTTCATAGGGCATAATGTCTAAGCTTCTCTCCAGGGACCCACATTTTGGTGCTGCTCCAGAAGTCTTCGGGGCTTTCAAATCTGCAGGTACCATATGGTCCTGCTCAGCTAAAGACTCATATCATACATGGCCAACACAAAGAACAACATGAAGATAGATAACGAACCTTAAAGAAGGTGAAGAACCATTGCCAATAAGTCTAGTGTTAAGGAACAGGCTATTCTGTGTAAACGTGTAGTGATTTTTGTTGCAGAGCAAGACTGGAACAGAAAATTCAGAAAAGCCCTATATTGCCTTCATATGGAACATGGATATTAAGCACCAAGGAAAGAACTTCCTTTAATATAAGAGTTCATGCATTCTAAAAGTGTTTCAGGGCCCAGCAGAATTAAGACAATTTACAAGTTCCATTCCTCATGACTTTTTGCTACTATCAAGATAATATCATTGCATTGTACACTTAAAAAAGGAAAAGAGAGGAGAAGGCTCCTATTTGTGTGAGCTCCCACTAAAGTCTGCAGCTACAGAAAATTTATTTCTTCTCCCTGAACTCCCTGTTTCTCTTGCACGCTGTTGCCAGCATATTTAAAGAGAACTCAGCTAAAAGGAATGCTTTCAATCCAGCATGCCAGCTCTGAATATTACATAAGTAATCATGTGTATCAGATCTCAAAAAAATACAGAAGAGGAATGAGAACAACTTTTATATCTCTTTAAAATTTAATTATTTTGAAGGGGGTTTATATGTGTGCATTGAAGGGTGAATGCCTCCCCCTAGGGTATTGCAGTTACCAGCACTTGCCAGATTATCATGGCTATAAATTAAAAGAAATCATAACGTAAAGAATGACTGGCAAAAAAAAAAAAAAGGCTAGAATACACAGTTCCTACTAAAATAAAACAATGAGCCTAAAACAAGACTCATCTTAAATGAACCTTTAAAAAGTCCACCAATCACATGCAAAACCCTCCTGTAGTTCATGTGCTTTTACTGAAAAATAGTCAAGATACTTTTTCCAGGAAAAAAAAAGACTCTGGAAAAAGAAACAACACTTGAACTGGCACTTAACTTAGGCACTGCAGTGCCAAAGTTAAGGTGCCACCTGCATGGTCAGTAGTGGAAGATCTTGAGGTGGTCGGAATTTTCCCTCGGTACCTGGCCACATCCCTTGAGAGGGAGCACAGGATAACATCAAATGGATCTGAACACAAAGCTCTGAGCCTGTGGCTTTATTCACAGTGTTAAGAAGTGGGAAGAGACTGTTTAGTTTCTCATCTGTTTTCCCAGCGAGATACATCACTAACTATTCCACTTAAGAGGAGTTAAAGGTTTTGACTGAACGATATGCCTACTAAAAAAAAAAAAAAAAGGTTAAAATCATCCAGATACTGGCCACATACATTGACTGAGTTCAGAAAATGCTTCTAGATGGTAAAACAGGTTTTAACAGAGATAGCAGTATCATCGTTCTGGCCTCCCTGCCTTTTAACTGCTACCTCCACAGCCGGAGCGTTCGGATCATCCACAAGGATATTCATCAGGACACTTCATAGCTCTTGGTGATTCACAGTCCTCTGGGGGCTCTGCACTAAGTATGTCCCCAGGAATGCACCTTGTGAAGCAAATAACACAGGGCACCTAAATCTACTTTCATTTCTGTTTTTCAGCCGCTCTCCTGGGACAGCTTTAGGGGACACCTATTTTCAGAAAAATAGGGGTCCTGAAGATTTTTCATGTCTGTTTAGCAAACAGGGAAATAGTGTTTCTTTCAAGAACCATAGCAATGTGAGAAATCTTACGAATACAAGAAGTGTCCATCTGCAACAGATCAGTAATATCCAGTAGAAGCAGTATGAAATACTGTGTAAGGACAGCACATGAATCTGGACATTTCCCATTAAAAATCCTGGGAAAAATTTGTCTAATGTCTGTCCTACCTGCTGATACTACCTGTCTCCACAATCCCCTATGGAAACAAATTTGAGAAGTTTATTACTTGACAAGGATAAAAATTCTTCACCTTTTTTAAACTGAACTCCCACTAGTTATGGTAGTATTGCAGAATATGCTGAATATCTTTTCTGCATTCACCTTGTCCCTTGCCTTAAATGACTCTTTACAGCTTAATCATACCCTCCCTTAGCATTCTTCTCTCAAAATTGAAGAGTTCTTGCCTTTTAATCTACCCTTGCAGAGCAATTGCTCCAGTCCTTAGATGATTTTTATTGCCTTTCTGTGGATTTTCCCTAACTCCACTGCATCTTTCTTGAGATACAAGAACCAGAACTGCACAAAGGACTCAAGACGGAGGTGCATCAAAGTGGCAAAACGGTGCCCTCTGGTCTTATCCTCAGTACCCTTCCTGATGATGCCCAACATTTTCCTGGCTTTTCTGGGCTGCCACCGGACTTTAAACTAATGATTTTAGACACCTGTCAACACTGACTCCAAGATCACTCTCCTGAGTTGTAACTGTCAGTGCCAAGCTCAGTGTTACATAAGCATTTGGCTTGCCTTTGCCTGCATTACTTTATATTTACCTGCACTGAAGCTCACCTGCTGCTATCTTGCCAGTTTTGTGAGGGGCTCCTGGAGTTCTTTGCCATTGGGACGGCATCCGATCGCCAGTATCATCTGCAGACTTTGATATTTTAATGTTCACTGTCTGCTCCACGTATTGCATCAATGTAAATGAACTGAATTAATGTAATTCACTTTTTTTTTCTTAAGGGACTTTTTTACTTATCATGGGTCAGTGAGTTGCCAGTTTATTTCTTTATTCCCAGAAACAATTTGGCAATTGTGTGACATTACTGAGTGAATAAGACCCATCTAACAATTATTCTGCATTTCAGAAAGCCGGGTGGGAAACAGAAAGCACCCTGGATGACATGTGGTGACTTACTTACATTTAATAAGCTTTATATTTAAACATGCACTAGGCTCCTTCAAAGCATTTTGCTAGTATGAGATGGTTTCTGTTTGTGACCTGTGTCCCTCTCCTCTTGAATTTGCAACGCTGGGTTTGCTTCCCGTCACTTCTGCTCCCACCAGGAGAACCACGTAAAGTGTGCTCGAGCACTTCCTCGTGCTAAGTCTCAGTGTAAACTCAGCTCTGCCTCTAATTTCATTGAAATCAATTTGAAACCAAGATGCAGGAAAAACAAACACATGTCATCTCTGTAGAGCTGGAATTCAGTATACTAACAGAACTGCTAAAATGTGGGCAATTGAGGTGATGGACACAAAATAGCATGAAAATGGAGCGAGATCCCATTTTCATTAAATTTACTTCAGCCAGATGGGCTCAATCTTCTTTGCAGAGGTGAAGCAGAACAAAGAACAAATAGAAAAAATATTTTTTCACTTATCCTGTCCACAATAATATATTTAACTGTAATATGCAATGCAGTAATGTAATTTCCTACTCCTATTTGATCTTGGACAGATATCCGTCTCCTGCAAAGAGGAGTTTGGCTGACATTTTTTCAGCAAAAAAGATTAGTTATCATCAAATTGAAAAATAAAGGAAGAACTAAATGTCTGCTGCTAAAACTGCCTGGAACTAACAATATTAGAAGTGCAAAAAGTAATAGCTGTTCACAGAAATATTTCAGGAGTTGACATGAGTAGATTTCTAAATTTGTTTGCTGGCCTGCAAAGTGCTGGCCTCAGTAAAATCAATGGAGTGTTGCAGAAAAAAGGGCAAAGGGCACATCTTAGATTAAAACCTTTCACTTTGAGTCTCGCAGAGCATCAGTACTCTGGTTAGCCAAATGGATTTATGTTTTCATTCTGCTACAGCACTGACACTAACAGTGCAAGCAACTTTAGACCTCTGCTCGATCTTCTCTTCATCTTTATCTGTCTGCTGACAGATGACGTTCTTCGAGGCTGAGCTGCCTGTTGCAGATAACCACTAAAGACCATTTTTCCCATTACACTACTTTTGAATTAAGTAATACGTCACTTTAGTCTCTCAACACTTCACCTGAAAGAGTAGGAATCCACACACTTGTAGCTTGAATGCCAATTGAAGTGGTGGGGTTAACAATTTATGCCTTTTTAGATGCTGAAAGACAACTTCCACAAATAAAGCAGAACAGAAGAAGATACACTGTATGTTTCTATTGGTGGAAACAAAGCTGAAAATCTGACCACTTACTCAAATGCAACTGTGCCAATTTCTATTAGATTATCTGGTCCACAGTCATTAATTAAACTCAATAAAATATGCTGCCTATTATGGAGATAAAACCTCCATTTATTTTATGTGTAAAAATAGAAATAAACATTGATAAACACTTGGCTCTCCAAGGGAACGTGTTGGAGGATTGTGCTGGCCTCAGCATTCAGACAGGTCCCACATCACTGAAGCCTTGTCACCCTCCCAGGGCTACTCCTTCCCCTTTGGACAAATACTTGCCAATATACAACCTAAATGGGGGAGAAACAAGAAGCTTGTTGTTTTATGACCCAAGTACGCTCAGAACGGAGAGTGATACCAGCTCCTAACACAAGAACAGTAATTGGTTAGATAGGAATGAGACTGGGATAAGCAATTCTGCACAAAGTGTCCCCATATTCCAGCAGGTTCAAGGTGAAGAGATCCGTTCAAACTCTGCCCTATATGAGCCGTTCTCTTCCACAGGGTTCCCAAAACTCAGCACTGCTATTACTGGTCCTACTTGCTTCCAGGAAGTTAGATCATCCATAATTTTGGACCATTATATCTTTAAAGTGAAATTGTTTTCCAAGGACTTTTATCAGCAAGCTGGGAACAAGTACAAAACGTCTCTCCCTTCATTCTGTATTATCTGAACAAGACTCAATTGGTGTCACAGAAAAGAGCTTTCGGCACCTTCTTTGTGAGTGCTTACAACAAAAGTTCCTTCTCTAATGTTTTAGGAGTATTTCACTGTCCTGCTCCCCTGTTAGCTTTTCCTTTGATCTTTGAGCGCTGAACATAGCTCTGCATGCGTGCATGTTTACAGATGCAGACAAAAGCATAGGGTACTAGTTTTGCATTCAACATTGTAGGCTAATTACATGTTTTCACAAAACAGAAAGGAGCAATCCTGAATATTTTTGTTTTGCAGTGAAAAGACAAGAGAAGCAGTTAAAAATGTGAAATGTGGAATTTTCTCACAAGTAAAAAGAAAAGAAAATCAGGAGAAACAGGATAATTGCTAAGTATTTTTACTCAGCTAGCAGCAACTCTAGGCTTCCAGCTAACTGCAAAAGGGCTATTTCACAATGTTTACTATTTGCCAAATTTGAAGTGACAAACACCAGAAAAGGATCCTGGCAAAAAAAAGGTTAGGAAATTTTCCAATAAAATGATGAATTACTCACTGCTGTGTTTCCTTAATAACTAGAAAATTACAAAACTCAAAACTTTTTTTTTTTTTTTCCAGAAGGACTCAACTGTTACCTTCTAGAATGCTACAGGCTTAGGAGAAAGGTGCCTCAAGTTCTCACAGCTGGAATATTATTTTTTCATGTTATGATTCACAGTTAAAACTAGGACAAAGTTTGAAACAGGACCTCTTCTTGGTTTTGACATAGCACTCTGTTAAACAATAAATTCTCACTATGTTATTTTCATAGTAGAAGAAGAAAATAAAGAAGCCACGAGGATGCAAAGGACTACATTTCAGAAGGGATTTCAGAAGTTATGAGCCCAAGTTCTGTGATAATATCTATGATATTTCACATTTTTAATGGAGAATTCTATTATAATCCATCCCATTTCTTAGAAAAATTTTCAGAAATTCCAGCAAAGTTAGCTTTTATACTGAAAAAATAATATCTCTTCCAACCCTGTAGCAAAATTCTCTCAGTTCTCAAAAGTTTAAATGAAGAAAAATTAGGAAATACTTTAAGACACTGTAAAAATGAATTCCAGTAACTCATATGCAAGTCCAGGACACCTAAATTAAGACATAGAAAGAACTGTATTAAAGTAATGTCTTTGACATACATCCTTAAAGCACGTGGGTTCATGTTTCTCTGGCGCATGTAGGATGCTCAGATAGAATAGAATCACCATGAGAAAATCCTGTGCCATTTTCCATCAGCTGTTTCCAGACTCCAGGGACAGCTCCGTTGAGCAGCTCGCTTTCACTGCCTGACTTGATGACAAACCACGAAAAGAGAAGACTGTGCATCTAGAGTAAAAAAGATCAGTTGCCCAACCTTGACAGTAATACCCGTATGATTTTTATTACTGTTTGTCTTAAGGTAGTATCCAGAAATAACTGGATAACTGTTCAGATATAACTGAAAGTCCAGCTTTTCTCTACCCACCTTGCAAATGCAGAACAAGGGAACTCCGAGGCCCTTGGATAATGTGATCCAACACAGCGAGGCATTCACTTTGCTGTGTATCTGATACACGTGAGAGCAGACCCCACACTCGCAAACACTTGAGCTACTTTTCTCCAACGCGAATGGGCAGCACCACCCCATGGTGACCACGGCCCCACGGTCACATGCTGGTGGCCCCAGCAGTGACCATGGCCAGGCACGCTGGAGGCCGGCAGCATCGTCCATCAACACTGCAAGTACACACCTTTCACATCACTAAAAACCTCACAGGTTTTTTATGTTGGGCATGATTCAAGTCAGGCTTTGCGGCTGACCTCAAATGTCTACAGTCTGTGATTTCTACTGGGAGCAATAACTTGCTGTCTCCAATGCACGTTACAAAACGGAAATTGCTTTTTGAACTTCAGGGGGATTTTTTGTTGTCACAGATTTTGCGGGGCATGTAGAGGGAACTATAACCCATGTTACCATGCTAAAAAGAAGAAATAAGAAAACTGAGTGCATAAAGATGAGTATTCTGTTTCTTGCAAAGTAGCAAGGGGAAAATGGCATATCATTCACCAAGCATTGTATAAACTCAAGCTCAAGTGTTGAAGGCTTGGGGGTCTTTTATTACTTTTTACAGAGATTTGAAGAGTCCACAGCTTTATGTTAATCAAGAACTCTGTGGAGCTGTATCTCAGCACTGATCTACGTGCTGTCTTGGGGATAGTCCAGCGAGAGGGGTTCCCAGGCCACCAGCTGGACACCCCCTCATAGCAGGGGGGTCAAAAGGAGCTGGGAAGGTCTTTCCAGGTCTGTCCATCACTTTTGAGACATGCAGAAGTGTTAAATATTAATTGGGTTCACATTGACAACAGAAATGCTGATTGCACTTAATTTTGCCTTCATTTGCCTACCACGTGCATTTCAGAAAGAAACTCAGTTGTCAATCAGTGCAAACTAACGCACCTTTAAAAACAGTCCAAATCCCAAACCATAAATTCACTAACACATTTCCTTCTGTCTTTTCTGCTACATCAGTGTGACAGCTCTGCAAATCTAGCAGTTTATTAAGACTTCATTTCCTGCTCCTAGCTTTGCTCTGTCAAATTTGCTTATAGCAGTTCATAGTCTCCTCTGTCTTCTACAGAATTATGTAGAACCAGTAACTGAGACAGGGGTAAGGAGGACTCAAGTCCAGCTTGTCCTAGTCTCTAGGGTGAGAGAAGCAAAAGTGAAGACAAAATTTCTCCATATACCCATAACAACAGGGGGGTTGCAACCATCTTTTCCATTTTGCACAGTCTTCTTTAACCTTCTGCTGCTGTTAATCAACCTGATCACAAATTGGAGAGAGTGCAGCCCAGTACAGAGCCCCTCACACCAACAAGAAGACTGTTCAGCTCCCAGGGGCACATCAGGACTGACAGCCCAGAGTCCAGTAAAGAAAAATCTAATCAACGTGCTGAATCAGAAAGAGTTAAGAAAAACAGCAAAAATAAAATAAATCAAAAAACACATACAAAACACCCTTCAACTAGATTTCAGGGGTTTTTTTTTCCTTTTTCATTACACTTTAGAATTGTGACCAAGTACAGACATAACCAGATGATCTTCTAGGAGCCACAGTAATCCAAAATTGCTACTTTTCATGCTGCAAACTCTTCATGTCGCTGCTGTAAGCAGCAGAGCCATCACTCAATACCAAGACACAGCACTGTATCATTATTCACCCCTTCCTGGATCGGCTTGTAACTGAAAGGCATCCAACTACACCAACGTCTAAGATTCCCTTGCGCTGCCTTACATCTGAGGTGCTCATTACACTGGCAGCTCCATGACCATGACTGTTAGTTTGACCTGTTATTCAAAGTAAGTGGCAGTATTTAAGGCATGTCTACATATTTCTACAGCTTTTGCTGGGAATTTGGAAAATTAATGCTATAAAAGTCACTTAGAAATCACTTTGAAGACATTTCAATGCTATATCAATGCTAAACAAAACAAAACCTGTTTTTAAAAGATTAACAGTGCATCCCATTTAGTAAAATGATTAGCCAGAATACTGCACCAGCTAGCACTTAGGGAATTAAACATTTTGTTGTAGAATTGATGAAATGACTGTAAACCACAGGAAAAGAGTGTATTCACCTAAAAAGAATGGGCTGAGGATTGCTGGGAATCAGATATAGATAAATATTGTACTTCCAGAAAAACTTCCTTAGTAAACATTTTAGACTGAGGACACTAGGAACAAAAATATTTTGAAAATTTCTTGAGGTGGTTATTTTTATGGATATAAAATATATGTCATACAACATGCATTGAGATACAATTTCTTTAGCCATTGGGGAAAAAAAAGGGCTGTATTCACGTTGAGATTTCACCTCTGGTAGAGCTAATCACAGGTGTCAGAAAAATGCATAGATTAATTTACTATTTCAATACCATTTTCAATTTCTCTAAGGTTATGCACGCTTGTCCACAGAGAGAGTTTCTCAAGAGCTCTGCCTCTAGCCTCTGCCTGTGACCCACTTCCATAAGGTATTCTTATGACTCATCCCGAGGAAAAACGACCAGCCATGACAAAAAGTGAAGATTTATAAATGCAAATTGCTTGGTCTGTGCAAGCAAGAGAACAATGTAAAAGAAATATGAAGCATTAAAACAGAATGGAGTGTAAGGAGAACAATAATAATAAGATTTTTAAGTCTTATTTTTCAGATGTTTTTAATAGTCAGTATGACAAGTCCTGCAAACACCTGCTCAAAACCTCCAAGACCTGAAGAGAAGGGGGAGTTGCCAAAGTCCTGGCAAGAGTCAAGCGGAAGTGTTTGAATGCAAACACTCCTCAGCATATATTAATTTCTACAAAAAATATATATAATGTGACTGTGACAGAACACTGGCCCTTCACGTCAAACCCTTGTGGTACAAGTTCTAGACAGACATCAAAAACACATCCATGCCAAAACCACTGAAACTATATCTAACCTTAGTATAACACTGTAGGTAAATGCTGATTTTCAATGAAGACTACTAGAAGAAGGTTGCATTGAAGTGTCAGAAATTTCTAATTTATGTTCAGGACAGCAATACTCCTAGAATGACCTCCAGTTCTCTGCTGTCATTCTTCGACTCCCTCTGTAAAGGCATAGCATAAGCAAGGCAGTGTACCAAAGCAGAAGGTCTAGGTGTTTAAAGCAGAAAACAAGAACCTAAGTATTATTAAGGCTTCAAACCTCAGTGGGTAGCACGAGCTGCAGGAAATAGCACAGCTCCTACGGGAATTTCTGGATCACAGCTAACTTCCATCTCCCAGGAAGGTGGCTTGCAGAGCCTGATCTTGCGAATAGAAAGCTAAGTGGGAGTGTAACTTCATGGCAAAAATAGGCTGTTTGGGAAAACAGGATGAAGGACAACTACCTGAATGGTACATCAAGCCTGTGTTAACCAGCCTTGTTTTAAGAAATAAAACTCTCCAAAAGGGTAAAAGGCTGTTTTAGTGCCACACTTACCAGAGGACAAAGCACCACCAAAGCGCCCCAGCTGCAGTCACAGCCACCACAGCGGGCAGCAAAAGCTGCACTTGGCTCCCATATCCCAAATGTCCTGGATCCTATCACCCTTTCACTTCCATTTCCCTTTCAGTTCAGCACTCTACACTAATCGCAAGTGGCAGACAGAAGCTGCAATCCATCTCCAGCTCCAGATCATTAAATAAGGCGACCTGTGTTTCCTGCAGTAATCAAATACTGCTGCGAGTTACCTCTGTCTCATCTAAACCTCGCCTGGACCTTAACAATTACAGTGGGGATTTCGTTTGCTTCTTGCTGACTTTAAGCTTGAATTGGGAGTACCTGTATTTGATTATTTTGATATGTTGGAGAGTTAAAATTTGGGAAAAGGAATCTGAGAATCATCAATCCTCTAACTACTACGATATTAAGAGAAAACAAAAAAATGTGGGCAACACCAGTATTTTTCAGCAGCTAGCTACTGCTAGTATGAAAAGAACCCCAAGACTCAGAGGAAAAAGGTGACTTTCAAAAAGAAAGCACTACCATAGATGAAGCAGATGGCCTTGCAATTTTTGTGCCTTAATAAAAAAAATCATTTTTTAAGGTTGTAAAAGTTTCGCTCAGCTAGCAAAAAAAATGGGGGATTTGTAATTGAAATAAGAGTTTGGTTGTAAAAAGAGGAAGAAAAGGTTGTTATTCACATTCACAACCTTGCTCCTGGGGGCAGGCTGCTTATTTCATGTGATGGGCCATACCTGCTTCCAAGCCATCCTGGCACACTCCATAGAAGGGACTTGAAGAAAGCTGAGCAGCTTGAGAGATCTTTCATGCCTTCAACACGTACAGTTTTAGTGGATATTTGCAGCACTTTTCCCCCTCTGTCTCTGCCACTGCATGAAATATTCAAATACTCCTTGGAGGAGGGCCCAAAAGCCAAAAATTGCCAAAAGGAGGTTCCCCTCCCAGGGAAGTGCCCTGGCCACCAGGCATAAGCCTCATTCTCCCATGTCTTCCAGCAATCTAGGACACCTGCATTGCTGTCCTGGCCATGTAAAACAAAACTAGGGGAGTAAAAAGAAAGAGCTGCGTAAGGAAACAGGAGAATGGCATAACATGGACATTTATGAAATGTTTTCTTCCTTTTTTTTCTATCCTTCATATGTATTTGCCCCAACACTTTTAGCAAATTCAAATCAGATTTGCTTACGAATGTCGAACTCTGCATCTGTGGGCAGGTTATTCACCAAAAAAAAAAAATCCAAACTGTTTAGTCTTCATCCTGAACTTTAATCCCTGCTTTGACATAAAGAGCCCATATGGCCTTTTTTTAATCATATGGGCATCTTTGAGAAAACAAGCACAGATGGACAATTTCACAAGTGGTAGCAAAATAACACTGCATTAATTTCAATGGATTTTATTATTTTTCCTCAGTTTCCCTATCTGTCACATTAACTAAACTGTACTTCACAGAGCTGTAAAGCAAAGCACAGATTGCTGTCATCACTTTACCAATGAGGCTGTAACTGATACCCTCGAAAGATTCACTTTCTCACTTTATTAATATATTGTATCCAGTAATCATCTTGAATTTGATACATTTCCTGAATCAATCATTTCTCATCTCATAAATTTGAGATGTTTTCAGTTCTGCCCAATTTTTCAGTTATATGAGATATAATTCTGCAGTTCTAAAGGTCTTCTCATCTGATATGCAATTAAGAAGAATGAAAGGGGAAAAAGTCATATTTGGTAACACTGGGAGGACATTACTTTATACTATAATGTAATGAACAATGGAAATTAAAAATTGAGGAAGCAAAATAACCCCTTGCATCCTGCTTCCAAGCAGCAACAACAAAAAGAGACACAGGACGAAGCCGCTGCAGCACACAGGATTTTACAGGCTGCTGGTTGCTCCAATTGATATTCCAGGAAATAAAATGTGGAAATGAAATTTAGAGATGAGTCAGAAGCTGATTTTTTTTTTCTGCAACAGAAGGTTAAATCAGAGTAGCCTGGTGCTTAAGGTGCTTGCATGGGCTCTGGAAGAAGAGCAGAGTGGGGAGCGTGAAGGAAACCTCTCAATTCCCACACTTCCAGCTAGACCGGCAACCCGTTGCAGCCCATTCTGTCTCTCTGTCCTCCTTCCAGTTTCCAGCATCGTCTTCTGCCCTAAGCCTGTTTCTTGGCTAAGCACTCAGCAAAACAACAGAACACCGATGACACACGACACATTAAAAATTTCCCAAGAATCATATGATAGCTCTTAATTCGCTTTGTACAGCCTGGACTGTCACCCTTGAGGAACAACTTAGTCTGACTCACAGAAAGCGCACAAAACCTTTTAAAAATCTCAGGAGAGAATAACTTGCACAAAGGGAGATGATTTGGGTCCAGTTCTGAACAGAAATGACAGCGCTGGCTCTGTCACGGCCCAGTTCTTTAGTGAGCACTATGTGAAGTTCACACCGGCTGTGTAACTCATTCCAGTCATCCTCCAGAGAATGGAGCTGGTCACTTCCCCCTGGCATCTGAATGCAGGTATGGCTGCCTAATCCTCAGGTAGACTTCTCCGAAAAAAATAATCCCCAATCCCATTTCAGAACACGCTGGGCAGGCGCTGCCAGTTCCCAAAGCATTTTCTATAGACTGGGAAGTTTCTGAGGTTTGGAGGTTGACAGAGAGCCACAAGGCCCTGGGATGGTAATGAGACACTGAAGGGAGGCAGGAGGGATGAGCAGGTGACTTCCCCTGGGAGTGTTTGTGCTGCCCAAGTGCCTTGTCCCGGTGAGCGCAGAAGTTGGGAACTGCATTTTAGTTCTGGAAACAGGCCTATTTCCTTTGAACAGCACCAGTCCCACAGCATCTCTACGTAGTTACATACAGCAGGGATACAAACCGAACGGGTGGAACACGACCAGCCCATGCCACTCTGGAACATCTGACATTGCTTCAGGTACAAAGGAGATGTAAATTAGGCTCTGTGTCTGCTTCTCATCCTCTTTTCTGTAAAAACTTACAACACTCCACTTCTGCCCAATATAACCCACCCAGGTTATCTTTCTATTCCATACATTTGTGCACATGCTTTTTAAGGCACACTAGAGTGTGGCAACTAGAGTTGGGTTTTTTTCTTATGCTTGCTCCTCTTTATCACCAGGTGAAAAGCCTCACTATATTTTCTCTGCTAGTAATGGCAATAACCACACAGGTGAAGTTTATTCATGCCCTAGGAACATGGACTGTTGGACCACACAGAATTCCGGGCACATCCGCTGAAAAGGAACGCGCCACAAGCAGCAGAACTCGCCGGCCTCGTGCACATGAACTGCCCTGAACTGCCCCTGCCCAGGCCGAGCAGCACAGTCCCACGTGGCACTCCAGGACAACCTCCTACGCGGTTTATAGGTGAGTCATGAGCCCTTGATCGGGGTGCCCTTTTCACAATCA
>NW_010582838.1:7248-33156 GCF_000705375.1 Tinamus guttatus
GCTGAAGACAGTCTCCACAATTACTTCATCAAACTGTTTAAAAGCTTTAATTTAAATGCTAAGAGAAAAGAACATTTTATTTTACCCTTTCCTCAGGCATATTATATGAGTTAAAGCAGAGAGAGGTACAGCATAAACAACTCATCTAATATTGGAAGGGCAATACCTACATTTATAGAGTTTTTTGGTTGGGTTGACCTTAATAGGTCCTGTATTTATGCGTGTATGCATAGATGTATACCCATCTCTTACAACTTTATTGTATCTCGATATTCCTGAACAGGTATTTATGGTAAAAAAAACGATCCGACCTTAAGAAATGTCTGAAAAAAGAAAATAAGATGTGACCCTCAACTCTTTTCCTGTGTAGTAAACAAGCCTGACTTGAGAGGGGTCAGATTGTTTGCATGCAGGCTGTATACAAGCACATGGTCCCAACAGGAGCCTGCTTAAATAAGACGCAAAAGAGGAAGGATCTCTAACAAACCTGGTCGTGTTTCAGCTACAACAGGATCAGTGGCATCCGATGGTTTCCCAACACCTGCTTGGTTTGTTGCCCGCACACGGAACACGTAGCTCACACCTTCCTTGAGGCCACCTATCTGGAGGATGCAAACATAGGAGCATGATTTGCTACAAGACGCTGACACTAGCTTCTCATCTCTTACAATACCAGTTTGGATACCTGACAATTACATTTTCTTTCTCTTTTGCTTTCCTCCCTTTCTAATTTAAAAATATTTCTTCCTCATATTTTTTCTTTTTGTTTCAATTCTAGAGTGACATGACTAATTTGTTTGGCTTGTTCCTTCCTTGTATGCATAGTTAACATTTAGACAGTGTCATAACTGTTATTCATTTCTTTGAAAAGGAACATTATCAACGGAACAGGATGTTTTTTAATTTATGCCTGCTGACCTCTGAAACAGTATAGCCTTTTACTGCACGTCAATTCTGGCATTTAAAAATAAAATTCTTGGGGAAAAAGTGCTTGCCACCCCAATTTATAAAAAGGACGCTCTTTATTTAATAGTGATTATTTGAGCAATCATACTGAATTTAAATACTTGCAAGTATCCTTTTAAAATGTATGAAAGGATAAGACCTTAAAGTGAACATCTTTAAAATTATCTGAAAAGCATAAAAATAGCAAACCTACTTCAGCTGATCCCTTCTTGAGAAGTCATTCAAAAAATGATTTATCACAATAATGCAAAAAAATGCTTTAACTTGTAGTGAAATGCGAATAAAAGGTACTATATGTTAGAAAGATTCTTCTGCCACCTTGTCACAGCTTTTTTTGTTGTCGTTGTTTTGTTTTTTGATGCCTGTATTGTGATGCCTGCATTCCACTTCGGGCTATTAAAAGCTAGGAATGTCTCCTATGTTATAGGAACAATATTTGGTTTTAGTATTGCTTGCTTTTATTTTTAGGTTTGTTTTGCCAGATTCTCTTCCAAGTTACAGTCTCATCTGACTGTACTAGCATTATACGGGTGTGTTCTAGGCACAACATAACCTACTAAGTGTTTAATCATATGGGAATTTGATCAAAATTCAATGGTATATGTAATATTGACTTCCTTGGGGTTACACTGTTAGACCTGTGTTTGAATCTTAAACTGTTGTACCTTCAAATATCTCTTTTGAAGTGGCTTCTCATTGACACTTCTCCAGTGTTCCTCCGTTGCTTCAGTTTCCTTTAGATCAACGTAATAACCAGCTATAGGACTACGACCAGTATAAACTGGTTCCTTCCACAATAAAACCAAGGAATCTTTCCTAATTTCTATGCATTCAAGATCATGAGGTGGCCCTGAAAGGCAAGAACAAAAGTTACAGTTGTGGTTACTAAATAAAGCCCAAAGGGGTTAATGCATAAGACTTCAAAAATCCAAATGAAGCACCACATTCTATATTCAGAGCTGATATAACAGGTGCAGTTCTATTGTGTCACATCTAGAACAGGTATAAATACAACCCATAGTTATTAAAAAGGCCCAACAAACAATCCCATTTTTTGAGATTTGGTATCTTGATCAAATATTCATTAACAAACAAAAATGACAAATAATCTCCAACGTCAGGGAGATAAGTTAATTATTAAGCTAATATGCTGCTTCAAGGCCTGTTCTAAAGTCCACTGAAGGCAATGGAGTTTGTTTTCATTTATTCCTATGAGTGTTAAAAGGCAAGTGGTCCGGCCTTGCAGTGATATGTTTAGTCAAGGGTTATAGGGCCTCAATCTTCCCTTTGGTGTACCTTAGACAGGCATTTATACCTGCAATTTAAACTGGGAAGCTCAGCTGGGATGACTGACACAGTACAGAAGTCAAGCAGGGAAGATAAAGAAAACACAAGGTGCTTGTAAAATATTACCAGTTAAAGGGGGGTTGTTTAATGCATCTGTATAAATATAATAAATCACAGGGAGAGAGATACAAGCGTGCATATGAACTTTGTTGTCCACTGATTCCTGAACATTGTGGGCATTGGGAACATACGGTTTTGGGTTCAGAGCATCCTGTGGCTGTGATTAGTCACATCACTCTCTGATCCTACCTGGTACAGCAATGGTCCATTCTTCACATTTGAAGGATTTACTGGGTGGGGAAGGTGTCCCTACCCCAGCCAGGTTAGCAGCAGCAACTTGGAACTGGTAAACCATATTTTCCTTCAGGTTTTGAATCTGTGAAATCAAGAAAATTTACCTATTGACTTGGGATTAAAGTTCTAGGAGGAAGCCACAATGCCAATTATTCAAAATAAGAGCATGCTTTTAAATGCCTGAAAAAAAGGAAAAGTTTATTAAAATCATATATAAATTGACAGTTATTTTGGCTTTCCCTCTAATCAATGGTAGAACATATGTGAATTTTCTTAGCATGGACAAATTGTAAAACACTTCTCTTACTGATAGACACGTTGGTAGTTAGGGAGGAAACAGTATTGCTAAACAACACATATATGAATCTGTTTTGTGATCCACAGCAACTTGGCTTGAGGCAAAACTTGTTCTTGTAGCGTGGTGAAAAACATAGCACACACCTTGCACTGCTTTTGTATAGCTGCTTCACGAGGTTATAGCTACGCTGTATCTCTAAAATGGATTAAGAACAAATCAGAAGATCCAGCAGGCCCAGACCTGCTTACAGCACCAGTGAGCAGCAGCAAGGTCCAACATGCCTGGTGGCAAGGCCATTAGTTGTGAGGGCCTCACTTATGAAAATGTAAATTACGACTGGAGGAAAGAATTCACAGCTGATGGTTGGTTGTAATTCACAACAGAAAAACAAATCCACATAAAATGTAGTACAGACAGTTAACTGAATTCAACAAATACATCAGTAGAAAAGAGAGGTGCATCAAAGACAAATGTGTTTAGCAGGAGGACCTATTATGGAAAGGCAGCAAAAGGCCAGACATTGCATGAACCTGTACACAACTCCTCTGCATCCTCTAAATATGGACATGTACTTTTCATCACTTTGAGACATAAACACTACCAACAAAGCAAGTAAAACAACGTAGCATGGCCCTGCACTACAAAATTTGTTCAGCACCCCACCTAGCCTAACGTATTAACCAGAAGGCTTCTGAGATCTCAGATACTAATGTAATAATGTCTACCACTTATAGCAAAGATTCTTCAAAAAAAAAAATCTTCCTCCTAATATGGCTTTGAGATCTGTTTTGGAAATACTGTTCACATAATTGCCAAAAGCAATAACAAAGGTTAACTTCTTACCCTGTATGCCCTCTCACTAACGGGCTTAATGTTGGCCTCCATCCATTTCCCAGGAACTCCACCAATTACTTCACGATAGTTCACATAGTAGCCAGTAATTTCAGTTCCACCAGTGATTTTAGGTTGTTTCCATCCCAGTACCATTGAGTCACGAACACTCTCAAGTACCGTTATGTCATAAGGTGGAGATGGAGCAGCTGTTTCAACATGAATAACACATAAATAGGAAGCAGTATTGGATTAGTAAGACAGGCATTCAGTTATTGTATCCAGGTAGCCCCATCCTGCATTTCCTAATCAGGAAAGCAGCTCGGTGCGGTCAAGAAAAATTCTGCTGGAATAAGAAACGCAGGATAGAAGCTTCCATCAACCAAATGGAGAAGAAGAGGGAAAAAAAAATCAAACTACATTGGATTTAATTTTCAAGATCATTTGTCTTTCAAAAAACAAGCCGACACATAGTGAAAAAATGTGTTGCAATTGCAGCGCTCATGTAAGTGATCAAGATTTATTTTAACATTGTGAAGAATGAGGAAATAAAATTGACATGAAAATAAAAATTGGTGATGCAATGATTTGTTTTCTTTTGATGAAAGAAAACTATTTTTCACACATGCAATATTTGTTTTAGTTCCTTTTCTTTTATAAGCCCACATTCTTCCATTCCCAGAATGCGGGTTATCTGCTCATTCTTTCTTTATTATTATTATTATTATTATTTTAAAATTCATACACTGTTCAAACATTATCATTGCACCCTTCATATTATCTTACCTTAATGGAAGGAAGCATGACCATAGCCACTGATCAGATATGGAATATGCCTGTTACTGGAGCTTACTTTAAAAGAAAAATGCAGTACAATCCGCCTTTTTATTATGTTTTAACAGTACAGAAATCATGAATCTCATCCTAAGAACTACACCCATTTTCTTCTAATGACATTTCTATATCAGGTTTTGTTACCTTCACATATACATAATGCAGAGAGTAGGCATTCGAGAACAAATTACTGAAGTAATTAAGAAACCATACATTATTTTGGATACATTAATATGTAATCAAACAAGCTATATAATTAGTAAATGGATGACAATGTTTCATTGTCAATAGCCACTATGTATGTGTAGTGGCCTCTCATACCATTACATGCATAATGATCTTAATGGAGAGCTGAGCATATAATTAATGGCTCTGATGGAAAATGCATTATTGAAAAAAATGTTCACGTGTGACATGGATGAGCAGAGGTTACATATGTCCGAAGTAAATGTACCAAAGCAGTGAAATTTAATTATTTTATTAACTCTCACCTATATCTTTCTTCTCTTTCACCTTTTCCAGTGTCAAAGGATCCCCGGGTCGAGACTTACTTGCCTGCTTAGCAGCAACATTTTGTGGTGCAGATGTGGTAGCATCCTTAACCATTTCTCTCATGTAATTGTCTCCTGTGTTCCTCAGTTTGTCAGAGCTACTGGGTAGTGTGTCTCTATTACATTTAGCGTTGCATTTTAGCAAAGCATCTGTGTCAAAGATAGGCTGGGAGGACTCATGCATGCCATCCCAACTGGTAGTGCAGTCTGTTAGTCCACCAGCTTTACCACTCAGTTCAGGACACACACCATGAAGCAATCCTCCCCCTATAATTGCCAGAAAACAGCAAAGACAAGTTAAATTAGAAGGCATTGCTTTTTCTTCACTTGCTCAACAAAATTAAGAAAGGCACACAATGAACAACACAGGCAAAATATAACAAATCACATTTTTTATGGACAGAATGCAAAGCTTGGATTCACAAACATGCATAGAATACCTCTCAACCTCCTCACAAGTAATGTCCTTTTAATACTCTCTATTTTTCTAAGCAGAAGAAACATGGAATGTTAATAATAATCTTCACTTGGTATGTTTATTTTAGCATTAACTCTTCCAGGCTGTATTTATACCAATATCACAAAAATTGCCTTTGGGCCACATCTTCCTACTCTAAGGTTGTGAGATATGCAAGTTTGATACAAACAAGAGTGAGGGTGTTGCAGACATACAATTTGTCTTAGTCCAATGACCTCATTAATCTTACAGATTAGTTCAGGCAGTGGCAAACAGAAATAATTCATCCACAAGGGCAGAACACACAGAGTTATAAAAGGCTTACAAAAAAAAAAGCATTGCAGCATTTGTTATTAGGTTGAGGCATGGGAACAGAGCTCTTAGGAATTGCCTTTATATAGGATGGTGTGTATTAGAGATTGATAAATACCACATTATGGAATCAGAATGGCATTCCATTTTCCAGGATAACTGTGAAGGGAACTTGGCAGTGCTCTCTTACAGTTGTTCACAAGAAACACCTGAAGAAGACTGGATGGTGAAGGTGAACCGTCTACAGAAGCGCAGTGACTGTGAAAGTATGGCTGTGAGGCATTACATATGATCTACGAGTAGATCATTATTTGTGGACAGCATTGTAAAACCAAATAATTAGTTAGAAATAATTGCTAAAACCATCTTTACTGTAAAAAAGCATATTCAGCACTGAATGGAGCTTACCAATGGCTGCTTGCACTTCTATAGGCTCTGATTCCTGTGAAAATTCACTGAGTCCAGCTGCATTAACAGCTCTGACTCGGAAAACGTACTTCTCACCAGTGACAAGCCCATGGCAAATGAATCTAAAACAAAACAGTAGAAGAATACTCAGATTAAAAAAAAATGACATAAGCACTGAAATGATGGTAAGACAGTGCAGGATGTACCTAAGCAGTTCATTCACACAAATAAGATAATGACTAAAACCATGTTTCCTTAGACACAACTTTTTTTCTCCTGTACGCATTTCCAACTAAGACTGCAAGAATTCATGTGTTCTTAGCGGGTCTATCTTCTGCTCAGTGCTGGAATGCAAAATCATACTTCCCAATGGGAACAATGCAGAAATCTGTAGCGACTATATGCACATATATATGCATATATATTCATACACACACAGAGACATATTATATATGTATGTATATATAACAGATGTATTTGCTTGTGGTATACCTTCATGACATAGCTGAAAGTTCATTAATTTTACTTACAATTATAAATGATAAATATAGCTTTCACAAAAATCACCATGCATTGTAAAAGAGCAAAAAATAAAGCGTCACATTATTAACTTCACTTTCTTGCTTACGGATACAACACAATAATCTTAGTTGGTCTTCTACCAGAATATTTTTTTCTGTGGGATTACATTATGATTACACAAAAAAAAATCATAAATTACACCAGCACTGAGAACTGTATTTTATTTCATTATGTCACACTCTGCACTACCGGTGGTAGTACAATGGTGTACAAATCAAGAATAAAAAGAAAATATTTTTCCCTAAAAACTGATTTTGAAGTATAAAATCCTGAATTTTGAAATCCTGAATCCTGAATGAAATTTTCAGAGTAGAATTTTCAGTGGCCATGCTACAAGTTTTTTTTCAAAGCACCTTTTTGCTGGGTATGTACAGAAAATAAAATAAAACATCAAAATTTACTCCATAATGCAAACAACATGCTACAGCTAATGTTTTGATTGATTTAACCAGAAAAATCAATATTTAATATGATTTAACAGACAGCTTGTGCATGCCCCTATCATAAATTAGATGCATAGATAAAAAATGTGGTAATAGAAACCTAAACAGTGTAATTCAGCACTTTGTTTTAGGCTGAATAATGATCATGTTTTCAAATCTTGAAATAATTACAAAGTACTAAACTCTACCAACGTTTTATTTAATCACAGTATAAATCAGGGAAATATGTGTGAAAGTATATAATAATGCCAAGCACAGCATCTGCAATTATATGCGCAAAATACTTGAATGGAATTGTCACAGATGTGATCAAGAGGGTTTTTTTTTAGGTGCTCCTGATACTTTCAGCATTTAAAATGCACTTCTAAACAAAGGAGTTGGTCCAACAATTTTTAGCAGAGATGTATTTGTTGCAATAAAAGCAAACATGGATAGTAATCACAAATAACCATAATCAGTCATAACAAACAAGGGCTGCTTCTGCAGTTGACATCAGTACCTTGGGTTCAAGTTCCAAAATTACTCCTGTAGACTCTAAAACTGAAATCCTTCCTCGAAGAAAACTCTCATTTGCCCTCACTTGATTTAGCTAGCAGAGGTTTAAATATGGTTTAATTTTTCTGAGATTGATTTTCTTGTCAGTAAGAAAAATGCGCTCATATGCAATATTTAAGTGTTCGTTAGTATCATTATAATCGCAAATGGTGGAGCAATTAGCAAGTAATATTGTTAGACTGATACAGTCCAAATTTCCTCCTGACACTCTTAATATACAGTTGTACAACAATCTTCCAAATGAAAGACTTGGCCTCATGCAGTTTAGTTTTACTCAATGTAAGTTCACTCATTCCTCACTGTACTGTTTTTTCTCAGACTGATAGGCTATGAAATGGCTAGAAATAGTGAACAGGTTCTCTTTTCCTTCCTGCCAACATCCACGTTTTTTCCCCACTGAGTAATTGTTTTTTAATAAAAAGCTGATCATAATTTCCTTTCGGACAACAATTAGATTTTGAAATATGTCTTCATAACATCTTAAGAACTTCACCTTGAAAAAGTGTTTCCAGCCTTCGGGCTACAACAGAGCAATTACTACTACCATTACTACTAATGGCTGGAAAGCACACCAGCCACTAAATCACAAAACCTGTGATCATAATTTCCATTCTTTAAATCTATCACCTTGTGCCTTTCACTGGATTGTTGTTGCATGGTTCCCAATGACCAGATCCAACCACACTTGACTCAATGTAGTATCCAACCAACTCCTTGGCATCTGGAGGTTCTGTCCAAGTGACAACAACCGAGGTATCTGTATTTCTAGTTGGCATAATACGGCCAGGAGCTTTGGGAATATCTGGAGAGGGGAAGAGAAATAAAATAACGACCAATCAGTTAAAATTTATGAATAAAAAAAATAAGTTGGCTGTTCTGTTCTTGACTGTGCTACCACAAAACTCTTAACAACACTGATCTCATGCTGCCTGACTTATATAAAATTCAAGTCTTAAGTTTATAAACTCTTTCCTGTTTATAGCTATATCACCAAGTAACCTAGCGGGACCAGCAGGTTCAGGGCAGTGCGTTACTGAGGGCATTTTTTTCAGATTATATTTAGTCTTAGATTCCCTGCACTGAATGTCTCCACCAGAGATGTGATTTGGAGCTTTCTAAAGGACAGAAGTTTTAGTTGCATATTGAAAGATGTTGTACAGCCTGCAGAGTGAGTCAGAACCCAGTGTTCCCTTTGAGTACTGAAATGAATCTAGCGTTTTTCAAGAAAAGCTCTGTTTTACTCTCCCAAATCATGCACATCAAACTGCTCTGAGAACTGAAGCAATATGAAGTAAACAGAGACAATCTGGGCATTTGTTTCAAATCTGTGTTACTGTTCTGAACCAGATTGCTAAGTAAACACAGCTACTGATGCTCTCCTCTGATGAACATATTGGATTTTCTTCCAGCAGAAGTACTCTCTATATCCATATAAGTATTAAATTCTACACTTTCGCTTAATTTGGAAAACAAGGCAGATTAAACTCTTGTATGTCTGGGTCTTATTTTCAGTAAAGCCTCCAAGTAAAACAAAACATTTCTGTAATTCCAGGAGCTTTCATTTTCTTTCATTATTTGCTGCCTTTGCAGTTCTTGGCATCATTATTTGCAGTTTAATTTCCTTGGTTTGAATCTGCCGTATAACTATACATTAAAGGTTTAGCAAACCAAGCCAACACTATCTTGATTAAAAGGAATAAATCATCAACTACTGTTTGCACTTGGTTTAGTTATTGAACAGCTGTATGTCTTCGATGAGAACAGTTACAAACTGAAAAGATAGCATGGAGATCAAATTGGAGCTAATAGGACCACACACTTACCAAGTTTGTCATCCACCACAGTAGCTTCGGTTGCTTCTGAAGGCTCACCAATTCCAGCAGAATTGCAACAGCGAACCCGGAAGCAGTAGGATTTGCCTTCAGCCAAATCAAAAACTGCAAAGCGAGGAGACTTGACGGGGATCTCTGTGTTCACTCTTTGCCAGTTCTCTGTGCCAGCAACACACTGCAATCAAACCAAGAAAGCACCTTTGCAATGAAGTTCTTTGAAAGACAGAGGAAAGTTGAGGATCTAACCTGACAGAGCTTTCCACCTGGACACATCTGCTATGAGAACAGGCACTCACGTTCCTTTTTCTCGCTGTTCCACCAAACGCATGAATTTCAAAGCTTATAATGATTCAGCTAGATGACTGCCTACTTCAGAAAACATACATAGCAAGCTTACCATTTTTAATATACCAAAGCTAAGCTTCTTTCCATACCTAGGATGTGATATTATTATTATTAGAATAGTTTTGAATCTAGGGCGACTTTCAAAAGAAGTTCTGCAGACATTTAGCATCATCCAAAGAAGCTCTAACAGGACTACCTTGCTTCCAGATGCTCTCATGACACTCCTGAGAATCTTTTTGGAGTGGCTTCCAAAATTAATAAGGATTTGGCTTCTTTTTGCAGAAAAAAGTGCATTTAATTTATTAATTGTATTTGTTGCTGTGGTTAGAAGTTCTGCATGTGGTGGTCACTTATGCTATTAAGATGAGTGATACATTTGTTTCCCGCATATCTTATGTTAAAAATAATTTCAAATAATGGGTCCTTGTTTCGGAGAGTTTGATTGTTCATGGAAACATCCAAACATATGACAGCAGTGCTGAGTAAAGCTAGGTTATTAAAAATCTTTCTTATATGGAAGCTCAGAATTTATATTTCAACCTCTTTAAGTCTGTTGCTAGGTGAAACTCATTATTTAGACCAGATTTCACAAGACATAAAAACATGCAATGTTAAGATATTTATGTCTCCCAGGATGACACCTCTAGATTGATACAGAAAAAATATGACATAGAAGTTTGTGGGAGCCATGAGATACTAGTAAAAAAGGTGGTACTGAAGACTATTCTAGATCAGCAGCCATAAGAAGGCGGCTCAGAAAAGCAGGACATTGAAATTAAAACTGATTCTGTTCCAGAAAAGAAATTTTGTGTCAGCTTTGCTGATCTGGTGAAGTAGATGGAGGATAAACATGAGAAGCAGCTCAAGAAGAAAGAGCCGACACCAAGAAAGTCTCTGGAAGAGTGCCAGTTAGTCTGTCTCACAAGACAAGTTTCATTTATTCAAATGATATATATATACGTAACTGTGACTTTGCCCTGTGCTTTCTCATCATAGAGCTTACCAGCCTGTCTACCTAATGGCAGACCTATGGCACAATTCAAGAATGGATATTATTGTGAGACACATTCTGCATTCACTTTCCTATTTCCCTTTTTTCTTTTCTTCCTAGTGCATCACGATCTAAAGTAACAGTCATCTTGATGAAGTGTACAAGTTCTAGTCTTAGCTCTAGTTTGAAAGTCTCATCCAGTTACAAACTTTTGCTCAAGATAGCAAAGCAAATGTGAAAGACTGCCATTACATGATTATGATTTTCTCGCATTTTACCTTTTCCACAAAGTACATAATACCCTCATGGCCCCTCTGTCCAGGAGGTTTCCAGCTAAGCACAACATAGTTCTTGGTGGCTTCAATAACTTGGAGGTCTGTAGGTGGACCAGGAACAACACCCTCTGAACAGGGGAGAAAAGTAGAAAAAGGAATCAAGTTTTCATTCTTTCATATTTGTGTCAGAATTAGGCCTATAATTTTACTGTAATTAAAGCACAGAACAACTATACATATGCCTTAGCATCTATTTTCACTAGACATATATAAAATTCCAGAGTTAGAAGTCATCTCAATACTAGGTTTAAATCTTCTCGTTTTAACTATAAGCATGTCTGTTTATTTGGTCCTGAATAGTGAGACATCACCTTGACAACAAAGTTTGGAGTTGTTAAAGGTCAAGTGACTCTAGGAACAACAAACTCTGGGTGTGTGCCAAAGCCCACTGAATTCACTGGGAGTTAACCTGTTTTTTTTGCCCATCGGCTTCTCATCAGATTTTTGAAGGCAAAGGGATGTGTTTACCTGCAGGTTCTTCCTCAGTGACAATAATCTGTCCAGTCCAGGGAGCCGAAGGGTGACCTTAAACAGATGTCAGAGATATCATAAAAATGAGAGGCACCAGGAACAGTTCAAGTAACTGGAAAATTGACTCTTTCATAGTTTAAAACTAGGACATTAACTCAATTTTTGGTCTCTGCTGTGACTGTTGCTCATGTAGAGATGCCCAGGATAGATTCAGGGTGACTACATTGAATATTGAAAACAGTTTAGCAGTCAATATAGGTGGAAAATTTTGACCCATTCAGATATATATTCCATGCTAAAATGTCACTGAAATCACTTAGATCATAGACACAAGCATTCAGCTTACTCAATTCAGGATTTTTAGAAAATCAAACTATTTTCTGCATTCTATTAACATTTAGCAGCTCACTTGGTAGAAGGACTACCAAGTTCCTGCAGGTTGGTCTTTGTGTTATCCCAATTTTCCTCATATTACCAAGTTTCAAAACATGGGTCATAGTCACAGAGATTACTCAGTGTGACTCAACATACCATATCAATTTGATGTGCTTCAGGTGACTCTCTCTGAGTGCCTTATGTAAGTAGGATGTAAAACCCCAGAATTATCACAGTTTTGTGCTGAGCTATTAACTCAGGTCAGAGCAGTTTCAGGGATAATTTGCTAACTGCTGTTCTCCTCCTCCACGTTTGCACCTTACATTGGCTGATCTGTTTCATAAACGCTAACAGAGAGGGATGAAGGTGGAGAGAAAAGCGGATCATGACAAAGAAGATATATGAAGGTGAAGAGGCCACCAAAACCAGGTTTCCCCTTCTGAGACAGCTTCCACATTTCCCACTAAATCAAAAAGCCTGGTGGCTTTGCATGCAGTTTAAACAAACAATCTCTTGACATCAGACCATTTTAAATTGTCAAACTGCAAAACCGAGTAGAAATAATTAGATTGTAGACATATGTTTTTGACATGTGGGTAGACAGGGATTTTGAAGCAACCTTTTAGTTAAAATTCTCACCAAAGCCTGTTTTTTCTGGGATATTGCCGGGTCACAGGAAAAAAAAAAAAAGTCCTTGACTTGCACAACACTAACTTTAGAGAGCTTGTGCTCAGTTCTCTGTTGGGCTTTCCCGGCATTTTATAGAGTTTAGTGCAAGCCTTTGATCGTCACAGAGGACAGAGGCAGCCACCCTTGTCTGGGGCACAGAGAGAGACTCTTCACAGAATCTGCTCGGCTGCTTTGTTATGTGAACAAAAGTGTGATCAAAAGCCACTCTCTCCCCTGCGCCTTTCCCCATGTTCCTGTGAGCGCAGCGCTGCCCTCAGCCAATGCACTGGAGCTTTGGGCAAAGAGCAGAGACCACCTCCCCTTGGCAAGCCTGGCTCCAAAGACTGTTTTGTTTTGGTCTTGCTCCCTCTAGTGGGATTTCGAAGGCTTATGAGTAAACAGTCATGAATTTTTCATCGGTTACAATTTCTGAAAATGTTTAAAAAAGAAAAAAAAAGGAATAGATTAAAAAAAAAAAAAGGAACATCTCATACTTCTAAGCCTGGCTCTGTCAGCAGGATCCAGCGCAGCCACGGGCTCGGACACCCGGGATGGAAGGCTGATGCCGACTTTGTTCACAGCTCGCACTCGGAAAATATAGGAGCGGCCTTCAATGAGGCCAGTGACAGGAAACCGAGCAAACTTCACCGGAGTCTCATTGCACTGGGTCCAGTGGGTGGTGCCAACCTCACATCTGAGAAAACACAAACAGCAAGAGTAGTACAGGGAAGGAAAAAATGCAAACTGAGGCTACCCTCCCTGTTACAGTTTCACCATCTGTTCACATCCATTTGCTCAATCATACTAGTTTCCGCAGCAGTGTTGTATACTGGTGACAGCAAAGCAGCTGCACGAAGGGGTCAGGGCTGAAGTACCATGTGGGAATGCACTAAATCCCTTGCAGCTGAGCTCCTTCTTGCCTGAATCGAGGAAGAAACCTAAAGCTATTCATGAGCAAAACTCACTTCACTGTTCAAACCCTTCAGCTATGCTGCGGGATCTATAGGGAGCATCAGGTTCAGCACATGCAGCCTCCAGCAGCCAGCTTGATCATCTTACATGCACAGTGCTCAGTGGGCTGCTTTACTGTAAATCTGGCAAAATAACAGGCTTCTCAGGGCATGGGAAGCTCTGCTGCGAGTTCAGTGCCCAAGCTGTTACCTACAAGGTTTCAGCCAGACCCCGCTTCAGATGCCACTTAGGCTGCCCAGGGACATTGAGGTTTGGCCACTAACCCTGGAGAAGTGGAGGTGGTCGGTGTCTCACTCCCGATAAGCCTCACAAACAGCTGTTTGGCTGGAGGAAGGGAAAACTAGCAGCAGCAGTGGCAGAGCTTTCAGCTTAGAGAAGCAGAAGGAGCCGTTGTAGGCAGCTTCCCAGTGCCGAGGAAGTGGTCAACATAAGCAAGAAGCAGGAGCTCAGGAAAGACTTTTTATTGTTTCTGAGATGTTTATTGAAGTTAATGTGTCAGTGCATACCTAGATTTCTTAGTATGTCTTAACATTCATTTTCTGAGAAATGTTGGCTCACCCAGGGCAGGTTTGTGGCTCAGACACCTGCTTCGGGTTAAGGATGCCTGAGTTTTGATTCTAGCTTTAGCAGACTACATGTACCACTTTAAGCAACTCAGTCACACTCCTAGGCACTTAGATGCTAGCCTAGTTGAAAACTTGAGTGCCTAAATATATTTGGTAGTATTTGACCCTTTGCACTTTCTTTAATGGATATCTTCTTTGCTATGTACTCTGAGGAAGGTAAGTGCTATCAAAACTATCTCGATAGCTGATGCACATAGAGAATTCAAGATTTGCCAATGGTCATGTGGGAAAATCTATAATAACCCAGAGATCAGATAGCATCTTCTTAAGTCTTACACTAGGAAAGCATGTTGGTTTGGGTAGGTGGATCTAAAGGTGTATTGTAGCTTAAACAATACAAAAGTTTTGTACGGTATTGTAGATACAAAGAAAAAGATGAGCCTTGCTCCAAAGAGACCACAAGACAAACTGAGTGTTGTTGCTGCAGGAGTAAAGAGTATGGCAGATAGTCTTTGAAGGAGTAAAGGAGGAAATTTTTTTTTAAAAAGGCAATAAGAACAAAAATAATGACTATTTTATCACAGATTTTTAAATGTGTCTTTAAGTTTTGGATTTACAAGGCTCAGCATGGATTTCTCAGTTTAGCATGCTCACTGACCTGTCAATGAAGTATCCAAGGATGGGGTTTCCTCCATCAACAGCTGGCTGCTTCCAGGAAACAATGACATAATCTTTGTTGGCATCTAGGCACTGCACATCCAGAGGAGCGCCAGGGGCGCCTGGGATTTCAGCATCAGCATCTGTCAGGGTGGAGACATGCATTTCCAAACGTGAACCACAGTTCTTCCACAATTACTCTTTAAGGACTACACTTTGTTCTTACTGAGCCAAAAAAAAAAGTTTCCGGCTTCAGAAAGCGTTTGTTTTTTTTCTCATCTATGTTTTTCTAGGTTTTGTTTTCTCTCTTATCAACATTTACAATATGCTCTAACACATGCTGTAATGTAATTGATATAGACATTTGAATAAAATTTGAAACATGCATTTTGATTAGGTAGATACCAGAGATACAGCTGAAGCAAAAATGAGGTAGACTGTGTTTACCTGCCATTCTAGTTAGAAGAACAGACTGACATTTTGCCTTGTAACCACACAATAGTTCAGTCAAAACTACTCAACCATATCACAGTCTTCTAAGAAATGCACTTCCCTTTTTTGACCTAACTGCTACATACTCCCATGAAAATACTGATTGACTAAAACTTCAAAAAACAGAGCATAGTGCCTGGCACAAGGGAATTGTTATCCAGCTCTGATTCATGAGACGAGAGTGGTATTCTTGTGGGGAAAAAATAGCCTTTGCAAGAAAATTATATCAAAGACTTTCAAAGAAGAGAGATTGTTTACCTACATATGAACATCAATTTGTACAATTATAAGTGTCATTTTCTAAGCTCTGTTGTGAGCTACTTCAAAAGAAACCCTATAATAGACAAGAAAGAAATGCAGACATAGAGGAAAATAATGTTTTGCTAGTAAACCTTGTTCTTACATTCTATCTAAAACTCAGTTCTTGTCGTGTTTGATGTTTCAGCACATTGCAGCATTTTCTATTATAGTATACAGTAAGTCCTGGTTTTTAAACTCCTGGTTTTCAGAAGAAATGCCTTACAAGCTTATTTAATATACTTAATTAAATAAAAAAGTGGTCTTCAGAAAAATCACTTTACTCTTTCATGGGCATGATAGCATGACATGGAGCTTTTGAAGCCATGTCAAAGTTACTGAGCATAGGTTCAAATTACAGCTAACTACGTATATTTTTAAAAAACTATAATTAACAAAGGAAGCAAGTAATTTTAAAATAAATTTTAAAATAAAATAGTGAAAAAGAACCTGTCTTTGGTGATCTCTGTACAAAAGGCTTTAATTGCCCATATTTACCACTTGACAGAACACGAGACCCCACAGTTTCTTTCCAAGTCAGACTGGAAAGTCGTGTGACAATCAGGGCTGCTCACAGGCTTCAGAGGGCTAGAATTTCATCCCTGGCTGCCTGCTGACAAATACTGACCTGTAGCCATGGCAGAAAAGTAACAAAGCTCTCTGCAAGCCTCACATTGTGAGCCTGGTTAGTGTGCTGCACCCCACTCTCTTCCCTCCATACCCCAGGATTCCTACTTGCTGCAGAAGGACAACGAGTGCATTTAAATACCATAGCTATCTGTTTGCAGCAGCTTTGCATACGTATCGAGAAAGGCAGTGAAGAATAAACTAACCCATGGGGACTGCAGGGAGCACATAAACAAAAGAGTGAGAAGGTAATTAATCTAATTAGAATTCGGCAAATCCACCAAATGGAAGATACTCTTGTGAAATGGACCATGGTTCACAATCAGTTCATTCCAGTATCACCAGGAGATGGAATAGGAACAAACCCCTTAATTTATTCTTTGGTAGCACAATTTAAAACAAAGCAAAATAGATAAGTCCTATTTTTTCCTCTCCTTATTACATAGTAACCAATGCTCATTTCCACAGACTCTTCCTTCAACTGATGAAACATCTGCTTCAGCAATGTTTCCTGAGCCTGCTGTTATCTGTGCCTCAGTGAGTCCTCCTGGACTTGGTAAACCAATGCCTCTGGGCATGTTCTGAGAGCCCAGAATATCCATTGTCTTTTGAATTAACATTACTTGTTTCAGCTGCTTTTAGCAGGTGGGGCAGATATAGAATGAGTACATAACCTGATAGCCAAGGCCCTTCTCAAAAATACATTCTCTCTAATAGAAATTTGAGGAAGTATTTCATGATACAAGGAAATAAAAAATTGAATCCCTACACTCAAATGACTCAGTGACAGCCTTGCTACTTTACTTCCATGTATCACAGAGTCATAGAAAGGTTTTCAGATCGGAAGGTTCCTCTGGACATCATCTAGTCCAGCCCCCCTGCTCAAAGCAGGGCCAATCAGACCAGGTTACTCAGGACCGTGTCCTACAAGTCTTGAATATCTCCACAAAGATAGAGATTCCACTGCCTCTCATCCTGTCACTGAGCACCATCAAGAAGAGTCTGGGCTCACCACCTTTACTCTTCCCTGTCAGGTATTTACACATCGATAAGATCCTCTTGAACCATCTCTTCTCCGAGTTGAACAGTCCCAACAGTCTCAGCCGTTCCTCATATGTCTGAACTTCCAAACCCTTAATCACCTTTGTGATTGCACCAGTATGCTCATGGCTTGCTCCAGTATGTTCATGTTTCTCTCACACTGGGGAGCTCAGCACCTGACACAGCCCTTCAGATGTGATCTCAGCAGTGCTGAGGAGAGGGGAAGCACCACCTCACTCAGCCTGCTGGCAAAGCTCTGCCTCGTGTGGTCGAGGATGCTACTGGCCATCTTTGCCCAAGAGTACATTGCTACCTCACATCCACCTTCGTGTCCACCAGGACCACTGGGTCATTTTCTGTCAAGCTGCTTTTCAGCCTGCTGTCCCCACCCTGTACTGGTACATGGGGCTATTCCTCCACAGCAGCAGGACTTTGCATTTTACTTCTATTGTATTTTTTCCTGTGTTTTGATCAAAAGAGTGGGTTTTGGCTAGTGTTGGGATGTTTACAAAAATACATTTCAAAGTTATTAGCTAGATTTTTCCTCGTGATGATTTGCCTTTAGTATTGCTCATGGGTTGAAACTGTGACAGGGATGTGATATTACAGCAATACCTCAAATTCCCTCCTCAGAATGTCAATATAGCTTAGAAGAAATCTTCCAGTATATGTGCCCCAGCTTCAGGTATGCATAATGCACATCCAAAGATAGCAACTTTCTATAATGCTAGAAAATAACTGTTGTTAGAAAATGATTTTTTTTTTTTTTTGGTTAGGAAAGACTGAGACTGATTTTGCCTGCAGTTTTTCCTCATTTCTCTACTGAGTCTGTTTGGTTCATAAGACACTATCCTACCTCGAACAAAGACATAGCCACTGTACTCCTCATAGTATTCTCCCATCACCACACGCAGAGTGTAAAGACCTTCATCCTCCTTGTTTGCATGAGTCAGTGTTAATGTAGCTCGCTCCCCACTCCAGTGCATCTGGACCCATTTAGATGGCGTAATAAGAACACCTAGAAATTAGAAAATTTTATCATGAGAACTGGTTGAATCTACAGTTCCTTCTAATGAATCTATTCTACAAAGTAATAGTTAGGAAATACAGAGGAATCAACACAACCTTCCATTTTCAAAGACAATCATAAATTATACTTAGTTCAGCTCTCATGCCGATGTTGTCTTCATTTGAAAATTCTGACTTCAGAAAGTAACGTTTTTTTTTAATCTATTGCACAACAGCTTTGTTCAATTACTATAAAAATGTCTTAGCATATGAATAAGCAGTAAAAGCTATACGGGCTATACAATTCGTGTCACATCAATTTTGAAGCTGACCAAAATGCTTTTACTTCTAAAATTTATAAAAGAAAAAAAAAAAGGAAGGGAAGCTGGAAGACATTTTCACAGTTTTCCTTCCCTCCATTTTTTAACTATGGAACTATTATTTTCACTTCAAAATGGAAATTTTGGAAAACTTTGAATTAGAAAAAACATTATCATTTAGAAGGCTGACAAAATGATGACCAATTCACAACATTCGCATATACCAAACTAAGTAAAGAAACTAAGCCAAAGAAGTTTATATTTTTTCTCATCAAGCATTCTCACCATTTCTGTACCATTCGATGTCTGGTTTGAAGCGCTTAATATCCGGATTGATGACAACTGTGCAACCCAGACTCATTGTCTCGCCTTCTCTCCCAAAGGTGACATCAAACTTGTCAACAAAACTGATTTCAAATCTGGAAGCAAACCCATGTGGGGTAACACCGACTGTAAGAAGGAAAAACGATCTGTCTGTTTACTTTTCCTCTTTTTGTAGGAATACTAGAAAGCAAAAGTACCCAATGTTTATGAATATAAACTCAGGTAAAATCTGAGTTGTAAAGAAAAGAATTAAAGGTAATTGCAATGTCAAATAATTCAATCTTAGCTAGTACAGAAAATCAACTAATTTCTTTAATCATACAGCTCTAGTTCTTACCATGAGTTAATTTTAGGAAGAAGGACTGCTCCATAATTTTATTACAGATTTTTTTCAGAATTTCAGATCCAGCATTTTATTATTTGGTTACATGAATTATTTTATAATTTTAAAATACTTCTTTCTTTTTCTGCTGAACTCCTTACTACATCTCAAGATACTCATTTTGATAGCATAAATAAGTCTTTTTTGGACTCTTTATGTAAAATGAGACCTCTGTTTACCTAGAAATTTGGGTACCTGCTCCTACTGAAATAGTTTATCTTTCCTGCTGTTGTATGACCTGAGATGTGCATATTGCAAATGGATTTTATAAGTACTTCATGCTTTTTCTTCACACACATGGTACAGGTGCTTCTCTAATTGTTTTGAAAATACCTCAGCTGATAAAACCTAAGGTCACATATTTTACCCCCGCAACCCTCTTACACTGGTAACCCACAGTTTTCCTATGATCAGTGAATATATAGCTCTTCCTCTTCCTTTTCCATTACCAAATCTCAAATTATATTGGAAGTTCTTGGCCTACCATTCAGTAATATTTTGTATAATTTCATTTCCGTTATTTCAGAACATCAGTATCAGTGAATTTGCAGCATGTCCCTCATTCTATTTGTGTTACTACAATTTAAAAAGATGTCCATAAGGCTCTTAGTTCAAGCCTTCCATGCAAGGACCCCATGGTACCTAACAGACATGTTGTATGTAGGTGGGTGGATTTTCTTAACACTTATGATTATGAAAGTGTTTATGCAATGTTGTAAATGAGTTCAAAACGTGAGGCCAGTTTCTCAAGTAAAACCAAATTCCAATTTCTACATTGATATGCCCAAATTTAAAATTCTGGAGATCTTTGTTATGCATCTTCACAACATATTGAATCACATAGACAGGAACTAGTAAGTCATCTAGTCTACTCACAAACACGCACCCCCGCCCCCAGCTCTTTTATCCAGGCTATATTTTACATTTTGCAGACGGTCCCTCTGCTCCTTCAGCAGGTTTTATTCCAGAGCCACACCAATATTAAAAGGACTGTCACAAAATATTCTCTCGATTTTCATCCCCCTGCCAAAGCTGGAATAGTGGATGTTTCTTATACAAGCAAATACAAGTAGCCGCACACCCAGAAGATAATGCTATTTGCACTTATAGATAAGGCTGAAAACATCCACAGTAATAGAACTCAATACCTTTGCAAATGATACCTGTTTTCTTTTTTAAATAAAGTTACAAAATATTCTGCTTAGTCATTTGACATGATGTTACAATTGTAAATAAATGTCAAACAAACAACTTACAGCCCATAGGCATAGTAACAGTTCCAGGGTGTAAAAGACTTGCATCAATTTCTCCTTTGTATCCTAGATGCACATATAAAAACAGAGAAACTATTACCTGAAAGTAAAAGCACTCCAAGCCACAAAAAATGAAACCGGTAACATACATCTTACAAAAAAAAAAAACAAAAGAAAAAAAAAGTTTTGCAAACCTACTCTTTACCACAAGGGACGCGTAAGCTGAAATTTCTCCTTTAACATTCATAGCAGAAGCATGATACTGAGCAGTGTCTTCAAAATCACATCTAAAATGACATAAATAATTAAGCAGAGCATCCATTACTGTTTGGCATTCCTAGAACCTATGTTTAAGGTCCAAGAAAAAGAAGTATTAAATCTACAAAGAAGCAGAAATTGGGAGTCAAACACACTGGACACTGAACTGACTGTACTCATTAAGTTTTTCTCAGTGTTAAAAATCAAGTGTTTTAAAAAATAACTCTTTTCAAATATCACTGATCTGAAATTGAAATATAGAGGAAGTAGGACAAGATGTCTGATTATATTTATGTTTAAATCATCATCTTGGAATCCAGGAGGATGTAGGTAGCGAAGACAAAGCTGATTGTCCAAAATTACATGATTATGTCTCAGGATTTCTATGGTTCTTAATGCAAGTGACTGCAAATTTTCCCAAATGGAGGATAAAAATAAATACTGCTAAAAATCCTTCTTGTGTGAGGTCTCCTCAATTCTGTTCATAATCTCAGTAAGCACCAGCAACTTTGCCCAATTTGAAAAATAGTTATTTTATATATTTTTAGCCTAAACTAGATGTTTCTCATGTTTAACAGCACATATAGAGGAGGAGAAAAATAGGAAAAGTAACCACAACCATCTCACACGTTTCTGATTCATTCATAGTTAGAATAATGCACATAAACTACTCTGGTAAATTGCTCGTCCTCTATTGATGAAAACCAGAACGGCTTCAACATTTTGTAGACAGCATTCTCTGCTGCACAGACTTAATAACTCTTACCCTTACATCCCCAAGAGATATGTACGTAGTTTACAGGTCTCAATCTATACCAACATTTCAGCTTAAGTTATTTGCTAAATTAGCCAGTATTCCCTTACGTGCTAATCTCCAGTGAGTGAAGCCCATATCGATTTTCAATTATATACTTGTCAGGGTGGGCTTGTACATTGATGGGCACATTGTTTTTGTACCTATGGAGAAACAAAGCAATATGTCACAAACAGAAACACAGATTCATACACTTTAGTAGGTCAAGTTATGGTGTTTGGAATATAATATCATCTTCTGCAGGTTTCTCTTAAATTAACTGTAGTCTAATACCTGGGAAATACATCACATATCTTTGGAAGCCTAACTTCTCTCTCACTTGTCTCTTCTCCCTGCTTCAGAGGAGTTTTATTTTCTGGTTTAAAGAAAGAATAGGCTTGAGCAGTGAAAACTAGTTTATAATACCATGACTTATTCCTTGCGACTATTCCTTGTCTAGGAATGGAAGAATCACATGAGCAACATTTCAGAGCTCTGTCAATCAACAACAATAAAAATTATATCACATTTTTACTCACCAGGTATTTTGCATATTTTTTTGGCTTGCACATTCAATCTACTTTTAAAACCTTCATATGCACAAAAATATCAGTAGGGAATTAAGTTTGAGTCTCACAGAGGGAGAATTCAGTAGTGCAAAGCAGTTTTTTCTCACAAATCATTGCCCAGAAGGCCGTTAATTCTGAACAACAGATGGTGTTATTAAATAACGGATCAAATGAAATCTGTCATAAATGAACACTAATGATACAGAACCATCGGTGATAGGTTGACAATGGAAGTCTAATAAAATTAAAAAACAGAATTGTATTTGGTACATTTGTGATTGAATTGAAGAGTTCTGTAAGGACAAAGGCTCCCTAAGACAGACAGCTTTCCTTGTGCTGCTCGAGGTGTATATATTAGGGAGTCAAAAGATAAATGACTATAGATGGACATGTCTTTATCTCTTACTTGGGAGTAGTTTAACTAGGTCTTTCTTTTCATGAGCCATAATAGATATCCATCCTTAAATGTCAGTTTCCCTCAGGATTTTCCATCAGGGAAGGGAACGGGTCTGATATCAGTGGTATACCCTATTTTACCAACCAGAGAGTAATACGCAACTTTATTTTTGTGAAGGATATTGTTAAGTTAATATAGCTCAAGATAAACCTATAATTGCAATAAATCTGAAAATTGCCTTTCAGTACTTTCAATATTTCCTGCCATTGGTAATAAACAATATTTCCCTTGTTGTTTTTAGGTATAGTAATGCACTGGGATTTTTCAAAATGCCGAAGTGAGTGAAGATCATAATCCCTAATTAAGAAGTCTGTAAAAAGGGACTTACTACAATGCAATACCCTCTTCTCCACACTTCAAAGAGCAGCAAAGTTTCTTGTCCCCTTTACAGATCTCCTTGCTCTATCCTGACACAACAAATAACAATACGTAGGTCAACTAAGAGTAAACCTATTACCACCACTCTCACATATTCCATGAGATAGTGCTTCCTAGACTGATCTGCCTGGAAACATCTATGCATCTTTATATTCCATGTGCTGTGCCAAACGGTTTAAAAAATAGAATAAAGTCATCAGACCTTAATGTTTTTTTCCAGGAACATGATTATGTGTGTTCAGTCTCTGACCTGCTCTGTGAAACAGAACGGCGTTGGGCGCTCTCTGATCCTGGTGGCAGCAAGAACGCTTGTTTGCGTGCAGAGCTGTGCAGAATCAAGCTTCAGCTGAGCTAGGTCAGTATAAGAAGACTTTCACTTCCTCTGTCTTCATTATCAGATTATGAAAATATAGCTGTTACGGTTTTCACTTGTTTATATTAATATACGAAAAAAATATGGCTCGTGCTAGAAGGACCACTTGTTATTTCTGGAAAGACAGATTCCAGTACGGCCACATCATTAGCTAATGTTGGACTGCAACCTCTCAGTGTCATTATGCACTAAGAGTTTATGCTTTCTGCTACTGGTTTCAAATGTCATAAGTTTTTTGCAGGGCTTTTTTTTTCCCACCCTGCCGGGGAATAAGAACAACTGTATCACACTGCAAGACTTTCTTCAGAGAAAGTGCATGAGATTTATAATTTATTATTGACAGCATGAAGAGGTTTTCATTGCTTATACAAAAAAAAAGAATGACTATTTGGAATTCATGAGGGACATTAAGTTAGAAATTCTGAATGAACACTGATTGATTCAGGCCAGTGCTATTTTGTATCCTTGAGCAAAGCCACCTGTTAAAAATGGCTATGAACTCATTTTTTCCCATTAGTAGCCTAGGGCAAACTAAAGTCCTCCTGGAATTCACATGCACAGTAAAATATTGTGCTAAATTTCACCACCCCAATTTAGTACTTAGTTAAAAGGCTGGTTGACTTCAGTAAGAGCAAAGGTAAATAGCTGAAGGCTTGATTTAACCATGTCAGGTTTTTGGGATAAGGTGAATCTCAAAGTGAAAATGGTTCAAATCTTGTTTTTTTTTTGGTTCAGATACAGTTATAGTTACAGCTATGGGATACAGTTGGGTTACAGCTATGAGTGTGGATCCTAAGCTGACCATTCATTATGTTCAACAGATAAAAGATCTGAAACATTTGTCTCGAATCCTTGCTGAGATGAATGTCACAGCTGAGCATTTACAGTTCTTTCTTACAGAATTGGAAAAATGTATCCATACAGAGCTTGACTTTTCGTGTTTCAAGTTAAAGAGAAGAGACTTCTGGGCATCAAGTATGGCCTATTAATGTATTTTTTGTTCAAGCACTCATATTAAGGTCTTATAGGTATCAGAAAAACAGAATCTATTAAGTAATTCAAATAGTAAAATAAAATATTAATATATGAATATTAATTAACATCATGATATAATAGATATTTTCTGTTGTCTCTACAAATCTGGGTACTAATAATTTATAATCAACAATTAATGCTTAGTGCTATATCTAGACTTATTCCAGTTGTTTTATATATGCATTGTAGAAGACTTTTAGATAAAACGATGAATATCAAATTCATTTCACATTTGAAAAAAGTTATTAACTATTATCTAATATATCTGTAAAAAATAAATAAGAAAGAGCAACCCAGTAGATAATGAGACAGTAAAGTTTTAAAAGACAGTTGTAATTAAGCTAATTAAATTACAAGCATGACAAACTTTAACCCCAGACCCAAGTTAGATTTCCAGCTCTGTCCAGTAGTTTATTTGAGGGTCTTACAATACAGACTTGGTCCAAAGATAATTCCAAGCAATAGAAAAATTCCAATAAACTCCAGAGCTTTCTGTAGACTTGGATGGCCCTAAATCTATCCACAGCCTTTAAGTTCAAATTTGATGTGGTCCCTGTAAATATCCTGTATCATGAAATTTTAATTCCACCGAGATTCAGTACTTTTAACTGCTCAGCTGCTACACAACACGGAAGCTTTTAGAAACCATCCTCTCAAAGATAGCACGGTGGATATGTTTAACTGCTATTTTTACCTCTTCAGAGCACAGAAAGAATTTTTTGGATGTCTTCAAACATGTCTTCAAACAAGTGTGGTGACTTTATATCTTTACTGAAGAAATACCTCATTCCCTAAGATGAGTTTGGATATTGGTTATATGATGGCTTTCAATGACAGCAATACAAACCTACCATGTAACACGGGGTTCTGGCCAGCCAGCCACGGTGCAATGAAATTTGACACTTTGCTTTTCCCAGATAGTGTGAGAACGAGGCTTGATAATAAACTCAGGAGCATGTAAAAGTTTATCTTGATTCAACTTTTTGTGGAATGCCTGAGTATCTTCTAACTGGAAAAGAAACATTTCGTCATAAACCTCAGTCTATAGAAGTGCAAATCATCCATATTCAAAAGCATTTTTGGAATTTTTTTAAGAGCAGAAAAAAATGTATTTATTTTAAAATTGAGATATATTTAAGGTATTTATCTCATTTGAAGCCATGAAACAATATTATTCATCTTCAAGATATTCTCCTTTCAAAATAATTTG
>NW_010582839.1:0-42575 GCF_000705375.1 Tinamus guttatus
GCTGCTTGCTGAACTCTGACTCAGTTTGCACTATACAAATTTTGGTCATCTTTCCACGGGCATTTGCCACATCACACTTTGCAACATCAGATGTGTCTGCTTTGAGAACACGCAAGTGTCTGTCCAGCAGAAATGATTCAGAAGCATGAAAATACCATGTACAGAACAAACACAGATCTTAATCACAGTATTGCAGCGTGCATTGAGAAATGTCCGGGTGATCTGTGGTAGGAACAAGTTAAGTTCTGATTGCCAGGGTCAACCCAGTTTGCCTGAGGCTAGCTGAACTGTCAGAGTTAGCAGGGGTAAACTCTGGGGTTTTCTGCAGGTAGGGCTGCAAACAGGCAGGCATATCCCAGCCTTGACCAAAGCACTTGCTTGGGAATGGGGAGCAGCCCTCGGTGCAGGTGCCCGAGGAGCCACCTGCAAAAACATTTCTCTCCAAGTTCTCAGATTATTTTTTTTCATTTCCAAAAATATTCTTGCAAACAACGTATTCTTCCTGTGACTGGTTGCAAAAAATCAAATAAAACTAGATTACCTGCTGGAATATGTTTCCATTTCTTTATGCAAATGAAGAACTGCAAATAATTTTTTGGCAATCGTGTTGCTCACAGCCATAAAATAACAACAGAACTGTAGGTGAAGCTGATGACAACCCTATAATAACAACCAAACCCAGGCAGATCAAGCATGTGTATCTCATGTTATGTCTTCACTACAAAAGGAGATGTGTTTTTACACAGAGATAATTAGCTTGCAATATCTGCCCTGGTGTACGTTGCTAGCAGAGATAAGATAGTGTTACTTAGATGTGACTGGCTAGGTTTATCGTGGCTAAGTGTATCTAGGTAAAAATCTATAATTCTTTGTCTAGACAATGAGCTCACAACAAGAGAATGAACTTTAATTAGCTGTTTTGATGGGGAAAAAGTTTTGTGTAATGGAGACAAAGCCTTAAGATCAACTCTATAACAACAAACCTGTGTGTTCATAAACATAGCAGAGAGGGAAGGGAATGGGAATAGCAAGAGGATTTTATTTCAGACTGTCACACAATTATTTTAGGTACGGGTAAGCACCTGCCTTAACAACAGTGCCAAAGCCTGGGGGTCCCCTGCCACCGATGTGCAAGAGGGACACCATGGATGGAGGGGGGAGGTCAGGCCTGGGGGGCTGTGGAGGGTTTCCAAAAAGGAAGCCTGTGTCCTCCTAGCTCTTCCTGCTGGCAAACTCGGGCTGTGACCTGGTCTTGGTCCAGGGTTGGTGTTCAGTGCCCATGTGTGTCTTGGTGAGTCCATGTGTGGTGAGGACACTGGGGCTTCTTGATCTCTACTTCTCTATGTCTCTGGCCTCCCTGCATCCTTGAGTCCTGAAATGCTACAGTCAAGTACACCTTACTAGATATTATTAATGTGTATTTCAGGAAGTTTCTCTAGTGGGTGTCAGTTCACATTGCCTTCCTCAGTTGTCTCCTACAGCCCCAGCAGAGGTTATCCACAGTCCTCCTGGACACTGAAGAGCAGGATGGATTATACTTAACTTTCTGCATAACAACTAATGTTATGCAAAGCCAAGGCAGTATAGATGATCCAATGGGTTGTTTTCTTCTGTTATTGCAGCCCAGTTGTAGTGGAAACATGCCTTTGAGTGTGAACGGTCCCTAGCAAAGACAACCAATGCTGCAGAAACATCTTCATTTTCCTTCTCTGTGCAGAAAGAAAGCAGCAGAAGACACCAGCAGTTCCATAAAATTCCAGATCTTGATTTTGTAGTATAATGAAGTGCTGGGAGACCACCCGGAGTGATAGGATTAGTCTTATTTTTTTGAAATATTAGAGAAGATCTGGCACTAGTTAAGATCTCAGTAAGGCTGCTATTATTTGATGTTAGTGTTCCAGTAATGACCAGAGCCTTCCCTTGCTGCAGACGTGGAGATGCAAACCCTCGGCAAGAAGTTCTCTCTGCCTAAACATCTCTCGACTCTGGCAGCATCTCTGTTTTCTCACAGCTGTTTCTCACTGCTTTCTTCTGCAGCCTGTGAGTCCCCATGCAGCACATCCACCATGCTGGGGAGGCTGCTGCAAATGGAAAGCTGGTAGATGGGGGCTCATGGACAGACAGCATCATCTCTGCTGGCAATGGCCAAGAAAGTGTGAAAATAAGCAAATCTGAAAAGCGGAGCGTCCCGTGTGATTAGCAGCACTTTGCATATGGATAAGAAGCTAAGCTGAAGCAGTTCTGCTCTGGAAATGACTTCACACACTGCTGCTGCCAGCCAGAGGCATAGAAATGACTGTTTCTTCTCAACACTGTCACTTTAATTTTCATCTCAAATAATTGTCATGGGCTCTGACTTTCGCACTTTATGCATGCCTCTGGGTCTGCCATCTCACCCCGAGCTGAAAAACAGTGAGAAAGGATCATATCTGGGGACTGATGTTTGTGCCTATGAATTTAGCAGTTTTAGGTGCCCAACTGGGGCTATGAATTGCTTTGGTTTCCTCTAAAGCACCTATAGGGACAGGCCTCCTATGGGTGAGGTAGACCCTTGGGCTGTCTTGCTCTCTGAAGGTACCTGTCTTCTCCACATGTGACAGTGGGAGCCAAGAATCTTAACCAAGATGTTTCACACAAATGCTTGAGTCTTGGTGCATCTAACCCTCATCTGGCTTCTCATCCATATGCAATTCCTTTACCTCCACAAAGGGGGAGCCTCTGTGCCTCGTCTAGCCTACAAGTCTATTTTCTGTGCAGAAGGTTATTTTAATGAATAAAAGCAATAAGCCTGCCCTGCTCTATCCTATCTGCTAGCGTTGTGCCTATCCTCTGGGACAGGCTTTTCTCTAGAGGGAAGGTCCTCCTGTGGAGATTCCAGTCAGAACCACCCTTGTGTTGGTCATGCTCCCCATGGCATATCCCTGGGAAGCGAGTGGAAGAGCCCATGGTTTTCCATTCTTTTCTGAATCACTATAAGGCTTTCATGCCAACAGCTGCACATGGGGTATCAGCTGGGGGGGACCTTCTGCTCCTCTTCAAAGGAGATCATTAAGTACATCTCAGCCTTCGTGTAGGCTTTTGTGTGGACTCAGATCATCCATCAAAGATGACTTTTGATCAAACTCCCCTTGGGAAGAACCTCTCCTTAGCAGATCTGAGCCAGGGAGGGACTAAAGAAAGACGAGGAAATAACACGCTGTCCTTCATTAATATCTTCAATAAACAAACATGTACAGCTGACTATTATCCTCCCTTACACACCCACTGTTATCACTTAACTATATTCCACATGAAAGCACACTTGTCATAAGCCATTTCAACTCCCAACCCAAGTTAATATATTAGCACTCATTTCATTTGCATTTTAATGGCAAGACTACACTTTTCAAATAAATGACTGCACTTTATCAAAGGATTACTTCGTCTTGACTGTAATGCTTCTCTGCCATGTGGGAATCAGGGAACTAGGAGGCTGGAAAAAGCCCCATGGAACAGAACCGGTGGGTTCAAGAGCACCAGCCCCTTTGATAACTTCATCTCTGCTGTGAGCAGAGAAAACAGCACCGTAAAAACGTGCTGGATGTTTCTCTTTGTACTGAAGGGAGACACTGATTATATAATTCCCCTCACTCATTTTGCCATTTGCATGGGCCCCCTCTTCTGCAGGCAGCATCATTAAGCATTATAGATGGCCTGAAATGAACCTGTGAACAGAAATCCCTGGGGTTTCTCTCTCTCTGGGCTTTTAATCTCAGCTCTGTAGCTGCAGCCTGTTCTAAGGTTAGGTCTGTTTCTGGGGCAGATCAGAGCAGTATCCAGGATGACCAACACAGAGAAGGGGGTGCACCATGCTGGCCATCCCCTGGGTTTAACTGGAAGCCTCCAGGGCTAAGAAGCAAAAATGTATATAGCTCTCTCCTCAAAGTTGTCCTTTCCTTCTAGAGGCAGGAAGGCATACAAAGCTGCGTGGGGCATGTTGTTGCAGGTAGCAAACAAAACAAGAGAAAACAGGAATGAAAAATGCAGTTTAAATGATAAGCAGAATCTCCATAACACTGCCTGTCCCACCCAGAGCAGCAGCTGAATTCCCATCTATTCCAAGGGAATTCAATAAAAACAGTTGGATGCTTCAAGTTTTGATGCCTGGTCCATCCTGGCACAAACCAGCCAGGACCCAGCACAGAGACCTGCTTTCCAAGCTGCATTTTCCATCTTCTCACTATGCTCTTAGATTTCTCTTCACTGATTCCACTCTTGTGTCCCTGCACTGGATTTCTGCAACAGTTTTTTTTCCCCCCATGTCTTCTGACCTCTCCCTGTTGAGTGAGATGCAAAGAAAGGCATTGAATAAAGCAATCACTAACATTCTCCAGCTCTCTGACAGAAGCATGTGCAGTTTTGTACTCACCAAATTTATCTACACCTGGTCATGATGGACACCCTGGCAGGGGCTGCTTGGCTGCACCTGGGGCTGGGGCCAGGGCTAGATAAGGGAGGAAGCCCCAGGAGCTGGGGGGGAGTGTGGCAGTGTGCAGGAAGGGGGTTTTTGCAGCAGTCCTGCAGAAAAAGCTGCTGAAAAGGTTTGTGGGTGGCTCTTATAGCAGGTTAGGGAGCAGGAAATGTGCACACTGTGGGGGCTTGCCTGAAGGCAGTGGGGTCAAAGGAGCTATGGTCTTAGGAAGGCTGCTTGCTCTAAATGACTTTCCTGGCAGCTTGTTTCATTCTGGAGTCCCTCTTTGCTTGCACGAGTGTTGTGAGAGCTCAGGGGTGGTGGTCGTGTCCCCAGGTGCTACTTTCCTTGTTACTTGAACACCTGGCTGATGAAGCCCTGCTTGTAGGGAAGTGAATTATAGAGCTGCAAAGATTTAGGATTTGCTGTTCAGGCTGTGTAAGAGATTTTCTCTACTGAAACAAAAATCTCTGCCACCAACATTTTAAATTCCTTGCTTTCCTATGGATGTAATTCCCCCTTACCGGCTTCTGCTCCCCTAAAGAACTTACAGTGCACAATGTCTGGTGGCTGGAAATGCAATCAAATTGTCCTTAAACACCAATAAGTCTTAAAATAAATTTTAAGTCTCCCTTTAGCTTGAATTGGAATCAGAATGAGCGTCATATTCCATTTGTTGATCAGAGTGATGTTGTGACAAATGCTGTAAAAAGGCACGAGGATTAAACCCTGCATTAAATGGAGACAGGCTAATGCACTGAGCTAGAGCTGCTATTTGCAACCAAGGCTGTGTTAATGAAGGATGCTGGGAAACTCTAAGGTCTGAAATGTTAGTGGGGTAATAGAATTTATAGAATTATTTTTTTCTCCCTCTGTTACCAAATGTCATATTGTGTTGACAAACTGAATCAGGGCTGCTAAAAGAAAACACCTCCATGCTCTGTTTGCAGCAGAGCTGCATCCTGAGGGAAACCTAAGCGTATCCCACATTGATTAGAAACATTTTATTACATTCAGAGTTTTTGTGCTGGCAAAATGTAACCCTGCCTTGGAGATGAAGATCACGGATGCAGTGATAGACTCTTTGGAAAGACATCTGGTCCTGGACTGGCTGAGGTCCTGCAGAGGTGAGCAGCAATTTCCTATTTCATGTCTTGTGTCCTGCTGGGCTGGAAGTATTTCTGCACGCAAGCAAGCAGTGCGCTGCAGCGGGAACGATCAGCAGTGGCTGCTGTGGTGCTGGTGTTAGCATGGGATGTTTTGTAGGGCTTTTTGTATGAGCACAGGCCTATGGATTGGCGTCCTGCAGCAGTTGGAGCAGAGTAGGTACATCTTTGGTTTTTGGTTGTGTCTGAAGGAGATTGGAGGCACCCAAGCATGGGAATGACTTGTCTCAAAGGCGTGTGGCTGTTGGGTGCACAGCTGCTAATGCAGGTGCATTGGGTTGCAATGATGCAGTGCTGTACCCGGGCCGTGCTCTGCCTTGGCTCGTGCTCTGGTTTGGATAGGGTGGCCTGAGGTTGTGTCACATCCCCAAACCCAGCACCGTGGGTCTGTCTGCAGCTCGGAGGAGCCTGCTGCTGGCATTGCCTCCGGTGAGTACCACAGCTCTGACCTGTTATTCACCAGGATTTTAGTTGTTACACTTCTTACCACATGCCTCAACTATTTTGTAAATGCTGACTCTAAATCCCCCAAACATGTTTAAAGTAATTCCTTAGGCATGCAGGGGCAGAGCTGCCCGCATCCCTCCCTGGTTATATATAATGCTGCTGAAGCCTGGGATGACTATGACTGGCTGTATTTATACCAAGAAATCTCTGTAGCATTGTCCAGGATTTTAGCTGTGTAATTCCTGTGGGCTGCTCGGAAAGCTGGGGCAGCCAGTTGGGCTTGGGAAACACATCTGATGGGCCTTTAATTTGAGGCTCATCGTCATGCGCCAGCTATGTACCTTGAAACCTCTCTCTAAGTAGTGGTGGGTAAAAATGGCTCTAGCACACCTCTGAGAGTGCAACTTAGACAAGTCCTTCTCGCCCTAATGTTCTACATGTATTTGGAGATCTGCTGCTCTTTTGCTGAGGACTGTGACAGATGAAGAAAGGTCTTCATCATGACCGATGAAGTTTAAAGCTCTCCAGAGGTTTCCAGCGTGGTCCTAGAGCTGATGTCCTCAGATGGCCCCTATGCTCTGCTCCTCTTGTGCCTCTGCCCAGTGGCTTTTAAAATGCCCTCCATCTCCACCTGCACTTGAGAAGTGGAGAGGAAGCAGATTCCTTCTGGGGGAGCTTTTCTTTATTTTGTTCTGGGCTTCTTGTCATGCACTTCATGTGTCTGTAGGCATGAATGTGCACCATGTGGGTGCTGCCTGTGAGGTGGGGCTGGGGAGGAACTGCTGTCCTTGGAAAACTTGTGTGTTTTATTGGGAAAAGAAGATGTAGTGATTTAAAAGTGATAGACTAATACAAAAGAAGAGACGTGCAACTTGTTCCTGTGTTTTCCTCATCTTCAAATTGAGGTGGAAAAGAAGCTTTGTCCTTAGAGGAGGACCTCAAGGAGACCAACTGGTTGCAAGATCCTCCTTATTCCAAATATCTTCCAGGCACCTTCCCACTACATTTAAAACATGCCAGTAAATTTATAATATGATGTGTGCTCTGCTTTCTCCATGCAATGCATATTTTTAAATAAAGCCATCATGTGACACTAAATTGAATGCCTTGGAGAAATCCAAGTGCACTCTCTCAGTAGAACTGGATTATCTAGTGAGCCTATAATCATGTCAAAAAAAAGAGAGCTTGATGTGACAGTTCTGCCAAAAGCGGGGTTTATGTTGACTCGCGCTCATTATGCTGTAGCCTGTAATTCTCTGTTAGACTTAAATGTGCTATTTTACTGCGTTGGCATCAGGGCTAATTGTTCTATAGTTGTGTAGGTCACTCATTTCACCTTTTTAAATGTTGGAATTATGCTACTGTATTCTAATCCCTTGAGGGTTTTTCCAAGACTCCCTCAAAATTAAAATCACAGGTCCAGAGTTCCCCAGCTCCTCTTGAGTAACTGTGTAGTGCTGGCAGTTCTGACATAGTTTCATCCTAGTAGGAGTGAAAGGCAGCGTTCCTCTCAGTTATGCAGCAGCTAAAACTAGACCATCCTAATTATGCTCCCGCCTGGCCTTGAAGCATGAGATGCAATGAACGCTTAGCTCCACGGAGGGAAAGGAAATGTAAAAGGACAACTGAAAATGCCCCCATTCACCAATAAAATAAAACCATTCTGGTACTTTTCCAGCCCTCAAAATTAAGGCTACAAAAGCTAACCCAACACTGGCTTGATGGACCTTTTTCAAGCAGGGTTTTACTCCTAATGCAGGTTGGATTTGAGCAATTATACTGCACAATCTTTCCATTTCCATAGCAAGATAGCCCACGTTTTATGTGTTGCCTTGTGGAGGTTTCTTTGCATCCTTAATGCCTTACTGTTCAATAGTGCTGTGCTTTGCAGGACCCTGGAGATAACCTTCGAAGCAATATTGGTTCTTTTATTTCTAGCACAGGAATAGTTGAGAAACTGTCTGCACACAAATGACAAATTATTGTAATGTGAACAAAGAACAGGACAATAAAGATCCCACCAGCTGAAAACTTTAAAGAAGCTATAGGCATAAAAGGATAAAAAGATGGATTAAAAAAAATAATGAAAAATCTCTAGCACTCCCCAATGCAACAATATGGCTAATTGGTACAAACGAGAGCCGCTTAAGAAGCAGACTGGAAGATGAATTGCCAAGTCTTCGTGTCTCGGCTGTTAGTTGCAGTGACCAGAGCTCGGTGCTGCTGGGGCTCAGCAGCCTCTTCCAAGAGCAGCCTCCTGTCTGGGTGCTGGTGGGGCATGTGTGCACTTCCAGGGGGTACCTAGCTGCAGAAGAGAGGACTGGGATGGCCTCGGATCCAGAAATTATGGCCGAGCCTGCCTCTACTGTGGAATGAAAAACGCATTTGTGTCCTCCCCTCCACTTGGTGCCGTTCACTTGTGTGTTGAGTGGGAATAAATTTGTCACAAATATCACTAAGCGATGCTCTGGCACAGGGATGGCAGACCACGAGTGTACCGTGCTCCCGTCCACCCTTGGAATCCACAGGTGATGTTCACGTCAGTGAGCAATGAGGGGAAAAACCTCCCAGAGAAGCTGGGATTTGTCTGTGAGCCTTCTGGCTGGGAATAGGACACCTTCTTTGGGGCATTCAGCAGCTAACAGGGTTTTGGCTTTGGGATTGCTTTGTGAAAAGCACACGTTTGGTGCAAAAGGATGTACTGAGCCAGTGCCAGCTGAGGATGTTTTCCACGTTTGTGGCATGCGTATACCCTTTGACAAGCCAGGAAAAGGTGCAGCCTTCTAGAGGCCTGGAGACAGCTGTGTGATTCCTAGATAGAAAAGCTTTATCTGACAAAGAGGAGTTTTCTGTTACTTTTTTATTATTATTATTCTTGCAGTGGGATGTGTGTCAGAAATTTGTGCCACATACGTGTGCTGCTGGAAGGCTCTCCAGGGGCAGGGAAGTCTGGAGGGGAGAGGATAAACAGGGTGAATGAGAGTAAGAAGTACTGGAGACTTTGTCTGAGGGACCGCAATGATCATTGCATGTACTTTGCAAACAACCCCTGCAGGATTGGGAAAAGGATTGGGAGAGCACTTGGAGCTGGAGGAATCCCCCCTGCAGCATGCAGCAGCCAGGCAGGGGCAGATATTTTTGCTAGAACAGCCACAAGGCTGCAGAGCTAGTGCTAGTGTTCAAAATGTTTTTTATAGAGAGGCTTTGGCCCTGGAAATTCAAGCCAAACCTCCAAGGTCTGCTTAGCTTGAGTGCGAAACCTTGATTTGCATTCTAGTTCACGCTAGGCTTGCTTGGCACTTGGCCTGTTATTAATCAAACTTTTGCAGAGCCTGGCCTTGGTTTTAGCTTGGCAGCAGAACCTGAGCCTGGGCAAGTTTACCTTGGCTTTGCATTTCATTGCAGACTTCTACTTGTGGACAGTAAATCAAACACATGATAAGTTTACAGAGGATCTGGACTGTGTCTGCATCTAATAGTTGCCATTACATCGCTAGTTTGGAGGCGTGTGTGTGACGAGGTCACCCCATCTCATAAAGATAATATAAATATTGTATTTTCTTGACTTGCATGGAGGACTGTGCAAGGTAGATATGTGGGGATTGCTGGGCTGCTTGAAGTATAGAGATTCCCCATGCAATTTAGCCCTGACCATCATCTTCAATGGTTGCCCATCATTGTCAGAAACCTTCTGTATTTCAAGTTACGAATGTGCATGGATGCCAGTCCTGATGGTCCTGAACATATCTCCTTTTGCTGGAAGTTTTAGGCCCTGGTGTTGTGTGGTGGCCTGAAGCCATCACCAGGCTGCGAGTGCTGGTTTGGTACCTCTCATCAGGGTTGGTTTTATTTTGGTGTGTGTTCTTGTTTTTACTCTTTTTATTGGGGCCTCTCCATTTGTTTCCTGCACTGATAATAAAGTCCTAAAATTGCTGGGCTGAACAAACACTGTGGGATTTCTCCCCTTCTCTCCCCCAAGTGCTGGCTTGAAAGAAATGCACTGAATTTATGAACTAGCTACTCACTTTAGGAAATTGCATCTGTATCCACTGCAGAATTCCTCTGTCCTGGAATACAACAGTTTGGATCCTGCCATGGTTTCCATTTACCAGCACATGCTGCAAGCCAGAGGAGACCTGGTGCTTAACACAAACATGGAAACCAGCCATGCTTTGCTATTCCAGCTCCAATGAAAATCCAACAGGGCTTCCTGATGAAGTGTCGGAACGACTAACCATGGCAAATAGAAACAGAAGTTTACCTAGCTACATTAGACAGTGTAGCCTCTCAGGTCTCAGGGGGTCTGACGCCTGGCTGATTGTATTTAAACAATATTATCCATTTTGTATATTTTCCAGGGGAAATGTAGACTTATTAGCAGATTGGAAACTTTCTTCTTTATCCATTGTACCAGTAACCAAGGCAATAGATACTTTGGCTTAGCATCTCAATACTGAAGGGAGGATGGGAATTTGTTTGCCTGGTGCTAATCTGTCTTCCCTTGTTTTCAGTAAATAAGTATAATAAATAACAAGTAACTGATATCTTCTTGATCTGTATCCTCTGATGACAATTTATATTTTCATTTGATTGGACTGGTTTTATTTTGGGGCATGGCTGGAGCTCAGAAACACTATTCAAATGATATTCCAAATGTAGAAGAAAAAGGAGGAGGGGAAAGAATTGCTGTAAAGTAGGACATGAATGTGACGTGTTACTTTTTTTTATATAGATAGAGAATATTTGGAGTGATTAGCACATTTGTTGTGATATTAGAATGGATATGGTAAATTAAGTCTTCTTTCCACAACATCCAAAATGCCTGTAAATGAGGGTGTCCTAGCTGGAATGCAGAGAGTTAATGCGAACTCCTCCAAAGTGTCCAACCAGGACCCCTCCAGGCAGAAGGATGCTCCCATCTGCCACGTGGGCAATGGGGCAAATGCTGCTGCAGAGGGATGTGTGGGGGAATGGAGCCTTGGAAATTGCTGCAAGGGCTCCAGGTCCTGAGTGGAAGTGGGATGTTGCCCATGTGGATGCCTCCCTGTTGAGTGGAGATGGTTGGAGATGGAACCAGAATGGCATTTTCTATTGTGTGCTTGCAAAAAGTGCAGTGTTACTTAGTGCTTGGATCTCCTTTCCTTTTCTGATGGTATTTTTGTGGAAAGCTACCATTTTCAGGAAAATAGTAAAACTTGGAGTGTTTTAGCAAAGTTGTCCTGACAAAAAGATGGGATGTATTTGGGGAACTCCAGATGCATCTCACCAAGGAGGCTACTGGCTTCAGATGCTTGGGTGTCACAATACTGAAAATATCTCAGGTCCTGAACGTGGGAAGTTTGATATCTGAAAGACCAAATTTTTTGCAGAGGAACTTTTATTGATCTCAATTGCTCAGACCCAGGCTCTGTGTCATCCTTAAAATGCCTTTTGTGAAGGGAATATTACACCACCTTGAGGTGGTGTTACATAATAAGTTGAGAGTTGGTCCCCATCTCTGATAATCCACAGTCACAATCACATGAGAGATGCTGCTTTATCCAGACAGTAAAATTATTCTTCTTATAAAGGGAGAAATAAAGTGTGATTGATGCCTCTCCCCTATAATATTCAAATAACTCGTGATTAAGTATATCTTTACGTTAGGTGAAGTCTGAACCTGCAGCTACTGTATTTAAAGAAGGAGCAGATTTTTTGTATTTAAACCTGCCCTATGTTCAGTGTGTTATATAAATAGCTCTCACAAATATCTGAGCAACTTGTGTTCTACTTTCTAAAGCCAAAAAAGGCCCCTTAGGTCTGGAAATAGTGACGATTAGCAAAAAAGTTGGGGATGAAAGGGGGATATAAGAGTAACACAGAAATCCTTTGATACATCACTCACCGCTTCTGAGGCATTTTCTTTTTCTTGTCTTGACTCTAAGTTTCTCCTAGGCTATGTGAGTGAGTCTGCCTTCTAAACTGATGCTCAAAAAATGTTTTGCTTTGTCTTTCTGCACGAAAACATAACTTCTCACTTGAGTTGTGCCTGGCAGAGCAGAGGAAAATGCTGTATTAAAAAAAAAAATCTAAAAATATTGATTTGAAGCTTTATAGAAACAATTTAGGTTACATTTGGGCCATAGTTGTGTTCATCTAGGGACTGATAAACTAACATCACAGGCAATGCAACTCACTTCATCTAAATTTAGGTATCAAAAATTGGGCATGTAGCGCAACTCAGCTGTTCAAGCTTCTATGGTCAGTGGAGCTGACTGATCTCCTCCTGAAGAGGCCTGACTCTTAATTGATCAGAAAGTCCTGGTGATTAACACCGTGACACGTGAGGACTGATTCATGTGCCTAAAGATAGGGGTTTGATGCCATTTTGGATGCAATATTATAAGTATAAAATGTCACTAAATACCTACCTGGCTCCTAAACCCCATACCTGATGCTTAGGGACATCAAGTGAGATGAGGTGAAATTCAACCCTTATTGCTGTTGTTTTATACTTTTCCTCTCCCATGCAGACATGTTGTCTACAGAGCTATAGTGAGACAACCTCCATGGAGATGACTTTCCATGGACAACTGGCCCTGCCTGCAGGTATCTTCCTCAAACCCTTGTGCCACTTTTGGTGCCTTAACAATCCCTAGTGATAGGGAGGTTAAGATGGTCTTTCTAGCTGTGTTCTAGGCCTAGGGCTATACGCACAACCCTGTGGTGCTTCCATAATCCTGTGCTCATGCTGATCTAGGCTGAATCCTACTGGCAGGTAGTTTCTGCTTAAAGTAGTTTCAAGGTGGTCACAGGCATACCCTTTGGCAGATGACTCGACCAAGTGGACCACTGATGAACAGTCATGCTCTCAATTACTGAATGGAGAAACAAGGTCTGATACAGAGCTGCCATATTTGTGCAAACAGAATCCATAGGTATTAGCAGCAATGAAACATAGGTCTTTGGCTCACAGTCAGCTAGTCCAGATGAGCTGCTGCGGTTCACTAGGGCTTTCTCTGCTCCCTGTTTCCTTGCTGCTCTATATCAGTCAAGGATTTAGTTCATGAGCTTTGAAGAAACAAACAAGAGAGAAAGAGGTAAACACTAGACCCCTCAGCAACACCTGTAGCAAGTAACAGGTACATTCCTGAAGTTATTGCTGCAGCTTAATTAAAGGAGGAGAGGCCTGCCAGGCTTAATTTTTTTAAAAAAGCCCCATCAAATTTAATTTGCGAGTGCAGTTCTTCCATCTGCTTTCAGGCACTATCTCTGGAGCTCAGGAGAAAAACATATGTCTGGTGGTTAATAAGAATTTGTTTTAATGGATCAGAGGAATGGGTGATTAATAAGGGCTCATCTCTGATTGTTGTTGTCACAATGGTACTGCACAACTCAGCTGCTCAATCCCAACTTATTGCAGAGCAAAGAGATCCTAAAGCAGGAGGTGGAATAGTCTATGGTGGGGATGAAAGTGAGGATCAAGAAATTGTGTGCTGAGCTGCACAGTTTGACTCATGCTATTGCTCCTTCAGATTAGATATCAGATCAGCAAAGGTGCATTGAGCAGGGCGCTTCAGTCTGTATTAAGAGAGTAACTCAGTCAAATGCTAGGCTGTCAAAGGCATTGGCAAGTCCTGGGTAATATCCTCCTTTCCACAGACTCCCTGTGTAATCCCGGGTGAGCCTCTTGAACCTCCTAAGTAAGAGGACCCATGAATTAGGCAAATGCTCTAATATCTGAAGAACAGAGCTTGAAATGCTCCCATCCAAAACATCCCTGGGGGTGGCTGAGCTGCAGCTGCCCACACTGGCCCCTTTGCCACTGCCCTGCTCCTGGCTTGAGCCTCATGTTGCTGCTTTGCCTTCCATGTCACCGTCGTCTCCGGGTGGCTCACAGCAGATTTGTGTCGGTGCAAATGGGATAAGAAAACTATCCTCGGCTTAGAGGCCAGAGCCAGTGTTATCATTTAATGCAAGAATCAAATTCAGAATGATTTGTCGTATTTGCTCATACAATGTGCTCGCTTGGGCATACACTAGCAATGGTGGGAGCTTTGTCTGGCGGATATTCAAGGCAGTTACTTAAGAGGAAATTCCGTCTATTAAGAGTCCTGCGATTAGGTTATCATCTCTGCTGCTTTCCGCCTTCTCATTTTCCCCTTCCTTCACAATGAAAGCTTGAAAGAAAGGGGGATTTATTTGGTTGTTGTTCTTCCAAGCCGTAAGCCCAGCGTTGCTCCCGGGCAGGAAATAAAGACGACGTTATTGCTCCCTGGTCCCCCGAGGAGACGGCAGGCACTGAGGCATGTGGTCCCCAGAGCCATAACGCAAACCGGAACAGGTACCTGCTGTCCTTTTGGCTTTGATTCGCTTTTCCAGCCTTAACCTCGTGTTAACCCTCAGAGCAGGGTCAGGGAGAGGTTGCAGGCACAGATGCTGCAACAAGGGACGTGGCCTGCCCCAAGTGCATGGTCGTCTTGGAGCCTCTAAAAGTAGCTGTGATAAAAATAATAAGAAGGGCCTCTAATTAACGGTGCCCTTTCCAGCGGCAAGTTCTCAGCTAGTTTATGTACAGAGATGAAAAAGCACATGGGAGCCCATAAAGTGGGGAATAAAATCAATGCCTCAACCTGAAAGCAGTAGGAAAGCAAGTGAGTTTTGCAGAGGGATTTGGCATATCCTTCCACTCCCCATATGCAGGTGCTTGAGCAATGGCCAGGCACTGGTGTGTGAACGTGGCAGGGCTGCTCTTCTGCATAGCCACAAGGTCTGCTTACCCAGTACTTTGATTTTTGTAGTGCTGCTGACTAAATGTATTCAATGAAAAGCCTGATTTCTGCCATAGAAACCATTTGGCTTTCCTTGCTTATGTGATGTTTCTCCTTTCTGCTGGCCTTGGATGCTCCCAGCTGCGCCTTGTCGACTCATCTGCAGCGATGCCCATCCTCAGTCCCCGCTTTGGACTCTTCTAGGACCAGATAGTGACGAACAGGGCAGAGGGACGTTCCTGTGGCAGGGCAGGGACAGCTAGTCAGGCACAGCTTCCTTGGCATGTCCATCCCCTGGGAATGGAGCAAACTGATTGGGTGATTGCCTGATGGCACCCACAAAAATGGAAGGAGGCAGAGAGAAAATCAGCAACAGCTCACAGACATGTCTTCTTCATTGGTGGCTTTATTTCCATTAGGAACAGACAGATGGGGCCAATTTGATCAAAACGGGAAGTTCTCTGCCAAGCTGCATTTGTTTGTCTATGCTGAAACATTAGGCAGCATATGGCAACTGGTACCTTCTGATACGTCCCTGCAGTGGCATCGTGATGGCAGCATCTCTGTGGTGAGGGACATCAGCCAAAACAGCTGTGAGGAGCCCAGAGGGGCTCGTGAGCTGGAGGAGGGGCAGTGTGTTGCTTAGGGTGGTAGTTGCAGCCTCCCCTGCTCTCGAGACATGAGCTGCACAGTCCTCTGCTGTGTGCGCAGGTCCCCATCTGCTGCCAAGGTGTTATCTTGCACTGAGCGAGAGCTGCTGCTTTGCATTGGTGAGAGCACCCCAAGAGAATTAAGCTTATGCCAAGTACTACAGCCACTAATGCAACATTATCCCACCCTTCTTGGGGCCCTTGGACTTGGACAAAAGCAGCAACTGAAGTGTGTCTTCAGGGAGACACTCTCATGGAGCTGGGGGAAAGGGAGGATTTTGTCTTTGTAGACAAAATGTGTTTTTTCATTGGAGGGGGGGAAAAAAAAATCTAGAAATACTCATGCATAGCATCAAGTCCTGCTGGAGCACTTGAAAGTCCTTGCAGCCTGGAGGGGATGTGGAGACCAGCTAGGACTCTGCATCCATGAACATCTTAGGCTTGTTTGTTTGTTTTTATTGAGTTCTTGTTAGCAAAGATGGGATTTGTAACTGAAATTGAGATGTTTCTACCAAAGCTTTCACCTGTCTCCCCCTATTTAACAACAGCTGCCTTCACAATGCAGCTGCTCTCACCTGGTTGTGGCTTTCCCCCCATTCACCAGTGATTTCCTGGCCTTGACTATCCCTCCCTGTAATGTGGAAATAATCACACACACACACACACACATCTTAACTCCTTCTGAAATTGAGTGTCACACAATGCAGAAAGCACAAAAAGTGGCCTGCTTGGAAAATGCCATTTATTTTGACTGGAATGCTTAGAAGACGATGAATTTAATTATATATCCCATGGAACATAGCTTTCTTTTATCTGAAGTGTTGTCTATGCTTTTCTCTTCTTGTTCCTGGTTTTATTTTAATTTTAATTTTCACTTGAGAGGGTTTAAGAAGGAAAAATATATGGGGAGAGAGAGATGCTCTTCCCCCCCGCCACCACCTTTAAAGAGAAGGAAAATCTTAAGGAAGAGGGGAAAAGGGAGAAATGAAGTGATATAAAGCCAGACTCCTTCCAAGTTTCGGAGTACAAAACCAAAATGATGCTTTTCAATGTGAATGTTTATCATATTGTATCACTTTGAAAGGTTTTGTTGAAAGAATTCAACCAAATCAACTGTTTGTGGTAGCTCCTGGGCTTCTCTTGGAAACCTATCTTAATTTTCATGGCTATAACTTTATGAAAAAAATTGTAACCACGTTTTAGCTGCTCGACGGCTGGAGTCTTACGAAGCATGCTCATCAGCTGCCCCATAGTGCAGGTGCAGCAGTTTAGAAATAACAGTTACAGGGAGATGGCGTGATGCCAGTCTTCATCCCTCTCTCTATCCCTTATCCCAAAGCATCTTCAGAAAGCCAGAGTTCTCTAAATCATTAAATCTGGGTTCAATCTAGTTCCCAGGCAACATCTCTTGTGTCTTCACACCTGGACCTCTTCCAAGTTAAATTTCTGAAGAAAAGTTTTGGTAGAGCCTTTGCCTTGAACCATCACTGCATTTTCACACATCTCCCTTGACTTACCTTGTTCACACACTATAACTTGCTACAAGCCAAGCTGGCACCAGAGCCCATTTTTTGCCCTTTGCATCTGCACTTCATCTAGCATGGACAAAGTCTGTCTCATCACATGGACATTGGCCAACCTTTCTGCAGGGTTGAATATACACGTGTCCTCTCTGAGGGACCTCAGCTCTGCTGGCCTCTCTGCCTTTCCGAACTACCCAAATTTACAAGGGAAACAAAGCCTGCTTCTGAGTGACCTGATCCCTGCAGAGATCAGTAGGCTGGAAAATAATTAGCTGTCAAACCAAGTTGCTCGTGTCATCTGCCCCATATCTCCAAATGAATTTCTGTGGACTCAGATTTGACACAGAATCACCATGGGAAGGTGGAAGCTGTCCCCAGATTAGATATGGCAAGCTTATATGACACAAGAATTTATTACTCAGTCCAGTTTGCAGGAGGCTGGGGAGGGGAGGAGAAAAAAACCTTCTCTGCCTTGTGAAATAGATACAGAGTTTGAGTGTTACCCACTGATGTTAAGTCTTAATAAATTATGTTGGTGACTGATGTGATGGACAGATTTATCTTCATCACGCAATTTTGTAGCTTCCAGATGAGTCCTAAACAGTGCTGATATAAAACTTCTCTCTTTAATACACACCAGTAACTTCACCCAACCTTTCACCCCTATCATTTGGCAATGATAAGGGCTCAGACCATGGTTTTACTGGGAAAGTGGTGTTTTCTACAAGACAGAACCTTATGGCCAAACTGGATAAATAGGTTGTGTTTCCTTGTGTTGTCTAGTGGCACAGGTGGAGCAGTTTCCACCCTGCTTGTCAATGCTTTTGTAGCTGTATGAGGCCTCAAGCATCAATAAAGATATTAGAGGAAAATCTTTAATAAATAAAGGAGATGGTTCAGGTAAAGCAAAAGCAAGCTCATAAAAAAAACATCAGGAGAAAGATTAGAAGTAATGGCCATGGACAGCTGCTGGGACACCGGAGAATGGAGTTCTGTTCCCTGTTATGTTGAGAGACTTCTTGATTGGCTAAGGGTGAACCATGCCTCAGTTTCCCCTCTCCTTGGAGAAATTAATAGCACATTTGCAAGGGTGTAATGTGCATGCAGTGAGGGCTCTCTCTTAGCAGTGGAAGGGGAGGTGAGAGGTGCTGTGCAGGGTCGGAGGGCTGCATCTGGGTCACTTCTAACTGCCTAGAGTGGGGCAGCCAGCAGAACATCCAAACCAAGAGGGGACTGAATGGCCTCAGAGTGACCCATCTCCTCTCTGTTGAATTTTCTCTTGGTGTGGAGCCTGGTGGTTTGTGCACTGCTCTGAGCTGGAGGAATTTCCCTTTGCTTTGGGTGGAGAAACTAGGTCCATCACGAGAACCTCAGTGGACTGAACAGTGCAGGAAGGATAGATGTGTTCTAGGCAGGACGATGTCAGGAACTTCAGCCATGGATGATGAACCCACCTGCTCCTCAGGGATGGAGTTGAGACATGTCTTGAAGGTTGTGTCCATTTCTCGTTGTAGAAAGAGGGCGGCTGCAGAAAAGGGTAGAGATGGAAGGGCACCTTGTTCTCATTATAGGCATCAAGGCTTTCAAGCAAGGGAATAAGGACAATCCAGGCCTCACCATCCCTGAGCCATGTGCCTGCAAGTTTGGCTGGTCCTGACCATGGTGCCCTGACTCAGGAGAGGAACAGGCCAGGTATATCATGGCTGGCAACAGGGGCCAATGTGAAACCTTTGCCCTTGAAGAGGTTACTGAAGTTAAAAGATTCTCCCTTTTTTGTTGAGTTTTTAATGGTCATCTTCACCCATTCATGGGCTAAGATCACCCAGGGGATTGCAGTGGATGGAGAGTTGTGCAGTGTGGCAGTTGTCCCTTTTGAACCAGTGTTGGTTTTTGATGTTCTTGGGAGATTGCATCCATCCTATGTTGCATCAAACTCGTCAGGTGAGTCCATGTCTGCCCAGTCTCTGCATGTAGGACACATATCTCATCTCTGGAAATGGAATGACTCTGGCTAGTGTCTGTGCTTAGATGTCCTGTACTGAGCAAGGCTGTTAAGGACAGGACTGCCCATCTGGTGACTAGTCACCCAGCAGGAACCCAGCCTCCTGTGAGCAAAAGTAACTAAAAACATACGATGTGTGGGCTCTTGCCTGGTGGCTTCTGTTCCAGCCTATGGGTTTTCTTAATAACAGCAAGTATTCCCCAGTGGTTTCCCCCCACTCTCATTCTTTCTAATTAAATAAATACCAACATATTTGGAAGAAAACACGTAGTCATCCCTCACGAGCCGCAAGAAGCCAGATTTCTTCCTCGTAAAGATCTCAGAATATCCTGCAGCTATTAATTAATCAATCCAGCCTCCCGATGTGTCTGCTGCGAGGTATGACGATGGTTGGTTGTGGATGGGGAGGTTGAGTCACGCGGCTCTGGAAAGACGGGTTCAGCACATCGCGCGGCCGCGCCGGGAATAGAACCCGGAGTGTTTGCCACGCCGTTTCCTGCGCTAACCACTGGCTACCCTTCCTCTCTGCATTTGTGCAAGTCGGTGGAAAAGTTTGTGCAAAGGAAAGAGATCTTAGCTCCCAGCTTTCACAGGGTTATTGCAAATGCAGATTGACGGAGGACGGAATGTATTTTAAACATTATGGCAAACACCTTAGCAGCGTTCCTTTTAAGTTAAAGCCTGAAGTAAAGGAATTTGACTGATGTGTGCTTTTATCAAAGCTCTTCTCTATTATGTGAGGCACAGTAGCCTACGGAAGTTAAGAAGTTAATGGGGGAAGCAGGCATTAAACAGAAAGATCAAATGCATCAGATAATAGCCAAAGGGATGAAAACGATACAGCACCTGAGAGTGGCAATAAATGTAAAATGCTTATCTCTCATTTCAGATGTATGATTAACTGCTTCTAAATATACTGGGGACTGTACAATAAAAGGAGAATATGTGGATGAGCTATAATGTGGTCAAAATGTTTCAGGAACTCTGACCAAAGAACCTATAAAAGTCTTCTGGGCTCCTAGCCACCGAGGATATGGTCTGTCCCTAGGAGGCCAAACTTAAAAATGTGGGGATTTATAAATAACTTCTTACTGGATAAAAATTCAGACAAATGGCTGAGGTAGCACAAAGCACTTTAGGAAAAGTTATTGGATTGATGAGGATGGAATACAGGGAATAGAGCAGCAGTAAAAAAAAAAAATCTGTTTGATGTCCCAGAAGGGAAATGGGTTTTGTTTCCTTTCTTTCTGTGTCTGAAAATGCTCTTTGTAGATTTAAGATCAGGGAGATTTTTCCAGTCTTATCTCTCCAAAACTCCTGCTTTTTTTTTTTTTTCTTTTTTTTTCCCCCACCTCTCCTAGCACTTTGCAAATTCTACTTTGCCCAGGAATGCTCTCCTGCATGTTTCCAGAATACTGAGTTTCTGTAGGTACAAAGCATCTTGTGGAAATATTTTCAAACCAGCATTTCACCCCAGTGTAGAGAAACTCTTTGATATGGACCATATCAGCAGCAACACTTTGCCCCTCTGGAACATATTACATCCCAAGATGGCAAAGATCTTTGCAAACATCTCATTCAGCCTTTTGGCATATCTTGAAAACCCCATTTCATACAGAAGAACAAGAGCCTGGAAGATCTGGTCTCTGTTTGCATTGACACATGGCAAAGTGTTGGGATGCAAGAACCAGCAGCTAAAATCCTCTGCAACCTGCAGGATATGTAAGCAGCACCTATGCTCACTGCATAGCTGGCTTTCTTGCTAGGTTGATTTGACCCAAGCACTGGGTCTATGACTAGACCCTGCTCTTCATCCATAGCTCAAAGTTGTAGACAAAACCACTTCCCAGAGGAGCAGGGAGCCTTCCCAGCCCCGGAGCTGAGCACTGCCGCATGGGCAGGGAGCCTGAGCTTGCCGTCTGTCCATGGCCTGGGCAGTTCACGAGCCAAGCACGGGAGAACCAGACTTGGAGACCCTAAAAGGGAGTGGTAAGGGAAGGGAGAGCCTTCCTTATCACCCAGCATGGCTTTCCAAGAGCAATTTTTCAACATGATGGAGGGGGCATCCTAATTCAACACGAAAGATCAGAGCCCAGCTGTTTTGGATGCTCTGGGCCCAATCTTTAGATCAATTTGCGCTTCTTCTACAGTGTAAAATGGCCTCAGAAGAGGACAGCTTAGTCCTCTTTAAAGGCCATTTTGCAGTGATGGCCTCGGACTCACTCATAATTTACATGGCTGTGCCTGGCAGATGTGCTCAGCCACAGCATTTTGGAAAGCAGCTGTCAGCAAATGCTGGTACCCACTTTGGTATGCCCACGTGTCCTGTGGGTGACTCTGGGCTCCACACCACAAGCAGGCAGGCATGCAAAACCCTGACAATGAAGGACAGACCGGGAGCTGAAAACATCCAGGAGCCTGAGGAAAACCTGGACACTAGGACAGAGAGTGCAGCAGGGCGCTGGGATGCTGGGAAGGATCAGCTGCTCCGAGCTGGCTCTGCTGGTTCCTGGGAAGCTTTTTCAGAAAAGCTCCCAAAAAGGAAGTGATAGAGAGTAATTATTGCCAAGGAGTTAGATTTTGGATTTCTAACAGTAGAGAAGACTGCCTGGGGCAACAGAAGAGTTAGCACAACTGGAGATTTTTTAAAAGGAGATTAAAAACAGCTTTTCTTTGGAATGGGTTGGATTGTTTTGATCAGAACCAGGCCAGACCCAACTTGCATAGTCCTCCCTCTTCTCCGTAGAAATGTAGTGACTTCTTCCATTTGCGGCAGGACAAGGTCACCGATTTCAAAGTGTGTGCATTGCTGTAAGGGAGGCCTGAATAAGGGCTAATGAGTGTTAAAGAAATGAAAAGATACATTGTAGCTGTAATGCCTGGAAGCATGGGAAGCTATTAGGGGGCTGCTGAGATAGTTATGATATGGAGAGATGGAGATGGATTAGACAGAGATATAAAAATAGTATAACCTGGAAATTCAGATTTACTACAGGAATCCCAGTTTACAACTCTGGTCTTCGCTCTTGTGGCTCATTTGATATTGCTGGCAATGTGAATTAGGGCAAGAGATGTGAGTCATGATCCTTTTCACTTGATTTTCCTCTTGTCTTTTATGGTTTTAAGTCAGGCTCTTAAAACAATCCTCATCTATCTTGTGAGTTTTAATATCTAAAACTCTTCCCAGCAGGCAGCTGTTATCAAGTTTTCAGTGGACAACCCAAAGGGCATTCAAGTCAGACAGGTTCACCTTGTGCCTGTGCCACGGGTTGGGAATGGGCCTGTTAGCATTAGCACAAAACCCCTGGGGAGGTGGCAGTGGGGGGAACACAGACATTATATGTACCTGAGTTTGTCGACAAAGGACTTTGGAAGCTGCTGAAACTGCATTTAAAATCTCCTCCCAGGCCTTCCGTAGCATAAATGCTCAAATTTTTACCTGCTTCTCAGGGGGCTTCTGGAGCCCCTGCTGACTTCTATACTTTGGATGGTGTCTCTACAGACCAAGGTGGCTGATGTTGGTGCCGCCATCATCACTGGGAGGAGGGCAGTTCCTCAGCACCATGGCTCCTGGTTCTTCTCAGGCTGGTGCTGGAGCAATGGTTATTTACCAAGGAGGCTGATAGATGGAGCCCAGACAAGACCCTGCACCTCAGATTGACACCAAAACAAAACCGTAACTTTAGTCTAGAGAATTACATTCTTTTTTTTTTTTTCTTTGTGATGGCAGCTTGAGTGTTTTGCACTAGGAAAACCTTGTTCCAATACCTAAGAGCTCCTTCTTTCTCCTTGTCTCCTTTTGCCCTGAAGCCAGCCTTCAATTTGATGAGTCATTTGTCTAACACGAGAGCAAGAAAGTTCATCTCTGCCTTGATCTTGGGGAAATCAGTGACGGCTGAGAGGGTCTCAGCCCCGTCTTCATCCAAAGATTCACAAAGGGCAGCACTTGAATAGTACAGACAAACAGTTATCTAAGGTAAGAATTGGACCCAAAATGAAAGGAAGGAAAATGAGAGAGGAACAGGGAAAACAAAACCTCAAGATCTCAAGGGCTGACAGAAACTGTAAATCTTGCAAAGCCGGTAGGCACTGCAGAGAAAGAGCTGAAAGGTCCTAAGGCTGTGGTTATACAGAAGAGAGATGGCATCTGGTGCTATTAATCTCCTGCCCTTTGTGAATCTTTAGATGAAGCCTCTGAGTAAATGAAGAAAGGTACGGAAAGGTCTTTGTGGTCCTTTCTTTCATTCTGATGAGCTCCTAGTTCCTAGAGTAAATGAGAAACATTCCCAACCGCAATCAGCTCTGCTTTGGATCTGCTTGGATCTGCTTGGAAGATTTACTTCTTCCCCCATGTAAAGTAGCCCAACATAAATTATAACACCACTTTGCCCTGAACTTGTCCTCTCTGCTTAGTTCACTCAAAGCAGGCTGTGTCACAGCCTCACTAATTGTAATTCTACCTCAAATATCTCAAATGTTTAAAACACAAATAATAATCTAAATGCTATTGGTAATATTATTTAAAATATTATTAAAACTAATATTAACAAAAAAGTGGAGCTCCTCTGATCTGCTAGAAGCTGCTGTACTGCAATTATGATTTCTACCATGTTCAGCCCAAGGAGAGCCAGGCATGGACGTGGACTTCATTGCACTAGGTGTGCAAGTAGATAGGTATTCCTGCACCCAAAATGCCTGCAGGCTGAGGTAAGTTCAAACCTATAGAAGGAGCACACGTAAATGTGGCATTTTCAAAAGCACTGAAAGAAAAAAAGAAGAAAAAAAAGCCTATGTAGGCACTTAGTGTTTCTTCACTGAGTCATGCTTGGAGAATGGATATAGATTTTACTTAGCTTTTTTGGCTGTTTCCAGTTAAGTGTCCCAGAAGCAACCCACAGTGCCTCCTCCCTTTGGCTGGTGCTGGTAAATCAGCTGTGGGGTGGCACAGCTGGGAATGCAGGACATGTGGCAGCAGTCACCTGAAGCAGTGACTTCCAGGGGCCGAACGTGCCTCCTATGCCTCACTTCTTTCCACCCAGACCGATCATCTGCTCATCTCTTGCTCTCCTTTCCTTTTTAAACCATCCAATTAATTGCTGTTTTGCCTGCGAATGAAGCCAGGTAGTGCAAATGAGGCAACGTGGCAATCAATTAAAAGCCCAACAAAGTGTCTTTGTGCCTTGCTCTGCCGCCGTAATGAATGGCTGTCTTGTCAAAAGGGTTTCTACTGTATTAAGAAAGCATTCTACCTTAGCCCGTTGTGATCCCGCTTGCAAGAGTCTCGTTACTGTGCCAGCAATAATAGCGGCTAATTAAGCAGAATAAAGAGAGATGAAGCGTAATGGTTACAGGATAGAGAAGTTATTTGTCAGGGGGAGGCGATAAATTACTCCGAGTCCTGGGATGATGGGAAGAACATAGGCAAAACGAACAGGCACCTGACACTGGTTTTTCTTGTTAATAGATTGCCAATGCTGTATCATATTTATTTGTGTGATATTCCCATCCTTTGCTCTCTTAATGAACAGAGCAAAACCATGGGAGTGAGGGTGCATGGTGCAACGACGAGATCAGGGGGTCATTAGAAGGGGCAGGCGCGCGTATCGCTGCACAGCCAGCGAGCAGCAATGGTCCATAGGGAGCTCCTTCAGCTGGCATCATGCCCTCGTAGGCTCAGCTTCTCCTCTACCCCCTGTAGCTCTTGAATTATGGCCAGGCTATTACCCCTTCCTGGGTAAGGATGTCCACCACCAACTCCCTGCATGTAGTGTGGCGGGGGGAAGATGCATGACTGTCATTAAGGTCACTTGGAGGGTCCCCGGCTGTGGATAACGAACAATTCCTCACCAAATGAGGTGGCTGGAGCAGGTCTGAGATTTAGAAAAAAAAAGAAAGAAAAAGAAAAAAATAAAAAAACTGCCTGTCATTCTGTTGCATGAACCTATATTCCAATTTTATCTGCTGAATGTGATTCTCTTTTATCCGGTTTCCTGTTTGAAGGGATTTGAGCAGAATAGATAATCCTAACTTTGAACATAAATCACTGGGCTGTGTGGCTGATAGATGCTTTGCACTTTCTTATGATAATGGCTGATTGGAGGCCGGGAGGGAAAATGCCAGAGGCTTATCTCTGTAGAGCAGCATTCGGCAAGCGTGTGGATATGGAGGCAAGGGGAGAGAGAAGCATGAGGAGGGACCTTTTTTTTTTTTTTCTTTATTTATCTGTTTGTTATAAAATCTCAACTCCATCAGCGATACTCTGGGAATTGGCTGGGAATCTGGGGAGTCAGGGCCTGCAAAGTGTTGCAAGACAAGAGCAGTTGTGAATGTGGATATCTGTGAGACTCTGGGGGCTGCGAGGCAAGAGGCCATTGCTGGGATGAGCTTTGGATGCTTCAGACAGTCTGAGACATCCTCTTCAGTGGTTCAGGGGTGTCAGAGAGCTTTCCTGGAAAGCTGGGCCAACCAGGGAGCTGTTAGGTTGAGTTTCTGGACTATTATTGCTTCACTAATAGTTAAACACACGCTTATGTATATATATATATATATTTATAAACGACTCCTGTTTCTTTGTACCATGTATAGTAGAGATGACAGCTCAGAAAGTGCAGTTTTCCTTCAGATGATGAAAATCCCCAGGAAGGTCATGTTTGGCTTTGGTTTTGAATGTTTCTTAATTGAAAAAGATTTATTTTAGTCCAATTACCTTAAATTTCAAAGTAATTTAAAACCAGAAAAGAGGAATCTTTTCCCTTAACTTCTCTCTTGCACCCTCGCTCTCTCTCTCTTTTAAGTTTCAAAAAACAGCATGAAAAAAGGTTTTCACATGAAAAGTTGGGTTTTTTTTGATGAAACAGATTGATTGGCATTTTCTACTCAAATCTTTAAGGAAAAAAAAAGAAAAAACCAAAACAACAACAAAAAAACCAACACCTTCCAGGCTGCTTTGTTAAGCACGCTTTTAAAGCACCCTTTTAAATAAGCTTTCTGAATCTCATCCTGTGAAAGTCTTCTTTCTCTAGGGCCTACCAAGTGCTCCTTGGTAACTGTTTTGGATTGGGATCCTAGTTTGGGGCTAGAAGTAAACCAGTATTTGGTTTGGTGATGTGCAGTTTTGAAGCCAGTCTTCCAGTCATCTTCAGGTGCACAGCAGACACGCTCCATCCCTGCAAGAGACATAACGGTTCATACCAACAGCCAAACCACAGCCGTTGTCAGGATGCTTCTTTCAGGAGATCGGAATAAATCTTGTGCAATCTCCTGAAATACCTATAGAGCAGATGATGGCCTAGCATCACTACCAGGTATGCAGGTGCTCCAGTCTTGCCCCTTCGCACCAAACGACTTGTCAGGGTATATGTGGCCTGACCTTAGACAACTAATGTTAGGCTGGTTGGATTTCATCCTGCCTGTTTCAGTCATGTTTGAGTAGGTAATGGACTCTGAATCCCTCGTTTTGAAGACACTGCTTACTGCCACTTCTCTTCTCCACAAGTTTTGTTCTGTGCCCCGTAGCTTTTGGAGGGTCCTGTGCACACCCTCGGACAGACATGGTCTCTGACCATGAGAGCTGGCTATTGTAAGTGGGCTGTGGGCCCTGAGGGCTGGTCTGATGCACACGGTGAGACTCAGTGCAGGTGACAGCTCGGGAGAGCCCTGAGTGAAATGAGAGAGAGTCTAGTGCTCCTGTGCCCTTTACAGCTGGGCAGAAAGAGGCTTAACGCCATGGAAAGGGTGTGCATTTGTGGCCTGCCCTAATCCCCAGCATTGGCAGAAGAAAGACAGTCTTCTCTGAATTGCTTCTGGATGGGAATCTGAAGATAAAGACCACCCAGGGGCCTAGTATGGGAGACCAGCAATATTTCCCCTGAAGGCATGAGGAATGTGTTCATTCCACAAAAACTGCAAACCAGGAGATGCTTTGGGCATAGCTGGGACTCCAGACCAGTAGGAAATCAGTACAAGTCAGCTGGTATATTAGAGATGGAATAAGGAAGGATCCAGGGCTGAGGCTGGTGAAGATGATGGTCTAACCTCGTTCCACTCTCCCAGTTTGCCAGGCAGCCTCCAGGAGGCCCTGCACGTTCAGGACCTTTGTGAGGGCAGTGCAGAGACTCATTTGCAGGCTTAACCCCTTGAGGTTGATCTGCTATGTGTCATTTTTTATGCTAGGAGAACACAGTAAGGCCAACCTCATAGTGCAGATTCGGAAAAGACCTAGAATTACTGCTGAATTGTACTTATTCCAGTGCCTTTTCCCTACTTGGTGCTTGCTAATGATCAGAAGATCATTAGGAGTAGCTAGGCCTGGTAAGAAAACTCTTCATCTCCACAACCCCCTCCTAACATCTTGGACCCGCCCCATGGGATTTTATGGGAACTGTATTTTTTGGATGCCTCATACTCCCTCTCTTCCTTATAACCAGACAGAGCTTGAACTACATTTCCCACACTGCATCACAGCCTCCCTCGTGGTGAGGGAAGGCGGTACATCATGTCCAAAATGCATTTTAGGAGGTGACACATGACCAAAGAGTTTAGCCTCGAAATAGAGGAGGCCCTTGAATAATTCCTTCTGTGAACTAGTGGAGTAGCATTTCAAAAGAGCAGCCTTTGGGGCTGAGGATGAAAAAGCAGCATTACTTTCAGATCGGAAGCATTCAATTTTTATAAAGTGTTTCAAACTGACCCCCATTTTCTTGTTAAATTTTTGTTGTTGTTCAAAAGCCCAGTTTTTTTTTCGAGGGGGACGGGAAATATTCTTACCAGAACTTTTCTTTGGCCGATCATAGTTATTCTATTGCAATTGCAAAGGGGATGTCATGAGCATATACTGGAAAAGGAGCAACTCTCAGAAAATGCAGTAAGTGATCAAGTCTCCCACAGGAGACAATTTGGGTAATGTAATCTGCTCAAACAACCAGTGCTTTAAACTTGTGAGAAAATTTATATTGAGCTTGAACAAGTCAATAACATTTTCCTCCATTTGGAAAGGAATAGAAAAATTAACTTTTTTATTTTTTTTGCCAGCGTTTCTCTCATTTAACAGCCTTTTAGAAAACCATTTCCTAAGCTATTTTAAGCTGCAGGCAGAGTTAGAAGACCACATCTAAGAGTGACGATTTAAATCTCTAGGCAGCTCAGGAGATAAGTCAAAACAAATTTCAGGATGTTACTCTGAAGAGCTGTTTCCACTTAAGTAAGTCCCATGGGGAGCCTGGTTAAAGAGTCACCTAATCTGCTACACATTTTCTACATTTAAACAGGTCCATTTGAAAGAAAGTTTGTGAAAATTTCAGTGCTGTGCATGCATAATGAACGCCATCTGAGGAGGCTGGAAATTGCTGCTGGTTTTGAGCCGTTTACTTTAGTGATGTTGATAACTTCTGGGTGTTCTTATTTTTCTGCTGCCAGCCTCTAGGCACCTCTCAACTCGACTCCTTTGCTCCCCCAAAATATAACAAATGTAGCGAGGCGTCCACATTGGAAGAGGGAATATGAAGAGTAAAGGAATGTATTATGGTATGGGAAGAAAGCAGGGTGAGGGATGATTGGGGTATTAGAAGAAGAAGGGCATAGGTGGATCCAGTCACTAGGAAAGACTCCTTTACTCCCCCAAAATACAACAAATGCAGCGAGGCGTTCACACTGGAAGGGGGAGTATGAAGAGTATAGGTAAAGGAATGTATTATGGTATGGGAAGAAAGCAGGGTGAGGGATGATTGGGGTGTTAGAAGAAGAAGGGCATAGGTGGATCCAGTCACTAGGAAAATGATCTGGGGAAAGAGGAGGAACCCCCACATGTTGGTTTCTATTGTTGAATTGCTCCACGAATTCAGTGTTCCCATCCACTGCCCCTCCATACAGAGAGCGAAGAGGGAGACATGATGAGAATCTGTTTTCTGCTCCAGGCTCTTGCCTGGAATCCAACTCCCTTGGATCCCAGGGTGAGTTTGGGTGTAGAGCAGCTGTGTGACCTTGGCTCAGCATTAGACATTGTCGTTGAGCTGTGGGAGACTCTGTGAGCCAAAGCCATGCAAGAAAAGAGAAAAGAAGAAGAAAAAAAAAAAAAACAGATAAAGGCTGTTGCAGTGTAGTTGTTGAGATAGTAATGCTTAGCAACAGAGGGACTCGGGAGAAAAATGCTAAGATGAGTGTATCCAAATTCCAAGAAAAAAAAGCAGGGAATCAGGAGATGGCAATTCAGGAAGATCTAGGATAAACCCATTTCCTAGGGCACTGGAAGCCAACACTTCCCATCCAACTGACTGTCATTTGGCCAGCAAAGTCTCACTGAGTATCTCCTTGGGAGTGGTGAGGATGTCCAACTGCCATTTATTTTCTCGATTAGAGACAATGTCTTCTTCCCAGAGAAGTGATGTCAGGGACACTACTTTGCTCCATGATTGTGCTCTACCTCTCCAGGCACTAGCCTGTAACATAGGCCAATGATTGCTCATGTAAAAAGCAAAATTGGCCTTATGCTGTTCCTTATTTTTACTGATGGAGATCTGTATCTTTACTTGTGCTTGAAATCAAGGATGCAGCTGTTCTTATGTTTTTCATAAATGGTCTCCAGAGCATGGCATGAAAACTGTTACAGGAAGCCAGAAAAACTATTGTGAAGTCAGGAATATGGAGTCTCATCCCTGTGTCCCAAAGCCCTTCCTGATTATGCTTTTTCATCCTGGAATTTGCAAATAGGACAGAGGAATGGGGTTTTCCTTGCCTGTTTAACCTGCTGACCTGTTGCTGTCCCCATCACAGAAGAGCACGTTTTAGGAGCCTCAACTTTGTGGATTCCAGTCTTGTCACTAGACTTCTTTGTGACTTCACATGAGTTATGTAGCTTTTTTACCACAGCTGGCTTGACTCCTGAAGGAAGCCAGCACTTACCGCTGATGTCTCAGTGCACTATCTGATTTTAAGTTCTTTGCATTTGCAGAGGCAGAAGTAGGACAATGTTCTGTGTTTCTCCTAGTAATAGCTACTTACGTGCTCGCTTTCACATCCCTTAATAGAATCTAAAGCTGAGGAGACCACAGTGATCATTTAATTTGATCTTCTTTATAATAAACCGAGGTCTTTCTATTGATTCCAGCATCGTCCCCTGACTCGTGGTTAGAATAAAGGAGGCATTTTACACAGAGTCTATTAAAAGCAGTGTGGAGTTTGACCACTAACTCTGTCCCATGGCTTTAGTCCAGTGATCAAATAATTCTCTATCAAATAATTCACTCTTTAAAAAAATGGATCTTGTATGTATAAACAAAATTTAATGTCTAATCCACCAGATGCCTTTCTCTCAGTTCCCAGCAGTTGCAAGGGAGGCTAAGGTTGGCCTTTAAGTCCTTTTGTTTTCTTTTATTCCTTTCTCAGCAGCTGGTGAATTCCCAGTAGTATCCACAGAGTGTTAAGGTTAGCAAAGAACTGAGAAACGTGCTCTAAAGGATCCTGTCCCCTCACATCCTTGGTTATGTCCAGGAGATGGCAGTTGCACACAAAGCATCTGCACCAGGTGCTCCCACGCTTTCAAGTTTGCTCCAGATAGGTGCAGAAAAAACAGAATTCACTGGAATATCCCATGGATTTGTCTTCTGTTTTCCTACCGGAGGAGAAAAAAAACTTAATGACCCTCCATCCCACTGTGACTTAACTAAGAAAGAAAAAAGAAGATGCCTTCCCCACCTGGGCTCACACGGGCTCTCGATGCCATGGGCATGCAAGTCCGATCAGGTTTCTAGGAGGAATTATCTCAGATTAGAGCTGAGGCGATGGTGGTGCTTACCCTTCCTGGTGACATGTGGCCTCGCACTCAAGTGTCCGGGCGCTCCCGGCAGCCCGGACAGCTGCTCCGGCCTCTCCTCAGACTGGCTGGCGGCCAGGACGGGGCCCCTGCTCCGAAGCCCACCGGAACAGCGGGCAGGCGGGCGGCTCACACGGGCCCCCTTAATCCTAGGTGCTGCCCTGCCTGTTCCCAATCGGATAGCGTTACTGGAAACCCGGACAAAGCGCCCCAGAGAGGGAGGTCATTGCAAGTGATACGTCACCTGCAAGCCTGGGGGATGAAAAGGAGCCAACAACAGTGCTCTGCTTCACACGTTGCTTTGGAAGAGGAGAGGTGGCCTTGGCCCATCTTCGGGGCATTTTGGGGAGTTCTGCTTTGCCCTGGTCTTGAGTGGCTCTTGAGGTAGGATGTTGGTTGGTTCCTCGCCTGCTCGCCCAAAATAAATGAATCCCAGAGGCTTATGTTCAGTGGAGGATCCCAGGAGAACTGTCCCTGTGCCTGACCGCTTGTAAAGCATAGTGATGTTGTGACCCATGATAATCCTCATAATTGCTATCTCTTCAAGCAAAGGTGCCATTTCTACATTTTTTTTTTTTTCCCTAAACCAGTACAGGTGAACCAATGCAGATGGCTGTTTGGAGAAGTAATTGCTCTTATCTCACACTAGATGTTTTTCCTATTTCCTTGCATCCTTAAATATAGAGGCACAGATCTTCCCAATGCAGGGAATGTGCACAGCAAAGTCACCCTGTTTGGAAGTAAACCATTTTGCAGGCTTCTCCCTGGGGAGGCACCTGGAAGGGCCAGTCTGAATTAAATGGGGCTGTAAAAAACAAGAATTCCATTCGGTCAGGTTGTTTGTTTCAAAATGTTTCTGAGCTACTGAGGTTTGGGGCTATTGTGATATTTCACTGCAATAGATGAAAACATTCACTTTTGATATGGTTAAAAATAGGAAAACAAAATCCCAGCCCCATTTGGATTTCATTGTTTCTATGTACTTGGATCACTGCAATATCAAAGTGCAGACACTGCATTATGAGCTTATCAGGGCAAAATACTTTGGTGATTTCCCATCAAAAAGTGAAGTAAATTTATGTTCTTTCAGAGTGGCTTAATTTCACTGAATGAGCAGTTTCTGAGGGGGGAAGAGCATCTCTAGGAAAATCCTTGCAGCTGCGCTAGTGAAAGTGGCAGGTACAAAGAGCTGTCAGATATTGAAAGCAGACGAGAAATGCGTCTGCCACCCCCGGGTTTACGCTGGCATCGGAGGTGCTTCTTGTGCCTGCTTTAGACCGAGGTCCACGGGTGCATCCTGGCTGTATGACGGGGAACAAGAAGGGGTTGCACAACCTGTGCAAGTGACTGATCTGTCCTGCTTCTTTTTAATCTTTTGCTAAAGTGACGTGGCTCTAAGTGTTTTTGTGGTGTTGGAAGAAAAGGTATCCCAAAGGTTTTGATCCCATCGTCTTGAATTGTTAGGCATGATGTTCTCCCTTGCTGTTTTGTACCAGTGGTTACCAAACTCAGGCAGAAAGTGCATATAAATGGTGTCTTTTTTCTTCTCCATACGATAACATGAGCATTTGATCTTCAAGATAGAAGTGGTAATTGACTTCATTTAAAGATTAACTGAACGTAATGCCTTCTGAAAAGAAAAAAGTTATTAAGAAAGTTGTCAATCACAGAGTGCCAGCCCTTTTCTTTAATATAGTCTGAAAGTGTTTTAATTTTAATACCCTAAAGGGCAAAGGAAGTCATCAAGTGAAATTAGAGATTAGTGATTTTCAATTTCTCTTCCCTCCTTTATTTTTCATCTTCCACCTTTCTGAAAGAAAAAAAAATAAAGCAATATTTGGCATGAGAGAGAAGTGCAGCAGTCTGGGTGTGTTGATACCCCGTGCTCATCACTTGCTGGTGACCTCCTGGCAGTCCAAAGCAAAACGGTCAGATTAGGGTTTTGATACAGCTGCACATTTTCCAGGAGGAAGAAGCTGAAAGATGGCCATGGTGCAGGGGTGCATGCCCCTTTTTGACTAAGTGTTTGAGCACACCTAGGTTTACCTTGTTCAGAAAATCACCTGCCTGAATGGTAACTTTAAGCAACCACTGCAGTGCCCCTGAGTCAAAAGGGTGGAGCAGACGCTTTATAGGACGTGTGCGCTTCAGTGTAACATTTTTTCCAGTCCTGGGTAATTGCTTTTTTATTGCTGAAGGCTGGGTTTGCTGAGGTGTCGAGGATCTGGACCCAATTAAAAAATCATATTGGAGATGGCGCTCAGTCTCCAAAGTATGAAGTTGCTCTCCTGAAAAAAACCCTTAACTGGCACCTAACCTTGGAGGCTCCTAAACTTCAGAGGCACTGCAATTTGTGAATGCAATTTCCCGCAGTGCCTGAAAGCTCTGCTCCTGCCTGTGCAGAGAGAAACCCCCGGGTGCGGGAGGGCCAGGCAGCTGAAAGTAACCTGGGACTCGAGCCACAAATTACATGTTCCTCTGCCGTGGGGACTCAGCCATTCTCATGCTGCAATGAGAAGAGGAGCAGGATCTGCACAACACACTGTTGTAGCTGGGAGTTTCTTTGGAAAGGCAGCTGTGAACAGGAGAAGATTTATGCCCTTGAGCATAGTATATAGTATCTGGGCTCTAGATCACTCGTTCGGGGCAATTCTAGTTGTGCTTCATCTTTGACTGAGAAGATGAAACCATCATAATCCTTTCAGAGGAGGCAAGAGTGACTTAGCGCTCTGACTGTACTTTTTTCCTGGGAAGTGTCCCTCTCTCCTCCTGCCAAAAGTGTCTCAGATATATAGAAAATAGAGAGAGCAACGAAAACTCCTGTAGCTCCATAGAGAGCTTGTTCGGGAGGAAAAAGACCTCGTTCTGACCCTAGTTAGCAGGATTGTGCAATGTCAACTGCGGAAGCAGCTCTAGAGGAAGAGATTGGCCCCATGTCCTTTCCCTGTAATGTCCTAACTCCTAGGCTGGAGAAGCCGGTTGTTTGGACCTCTCCAGATCAGAGAAGATTCGGGCTTTTCTGCATGCAGGAGAGATGCAGAGGCCTGAATTCAAATGCCACCTCTACCCAGAGGTGAGCAGGCAGCTGGGGAGCGCCCTGGCTGTCATGGATCAGGCTCCTGGATGTTGGCACACAGCTCTGCTTCTTGGGGTGCCACAGGGTGCTTCCTGAGCCCTTCTAGACCTGGAGGGACACTTGCAAGGAGGAGTCCAGCACTGCATGCATCTGAAATTGCTTCCCAAGAGAGGGGCAACTGCTGCTGTAATAGGATGTTTGGAGTGGTTATTGCCTTTGCATGGTGGCCTTTCCTCCGTGTGAAAGAGGTGCATATTTCCTGGCTCAGGGTAATTGAAATAGAGGGATCTTGGGGCTAGGGAGAGGCATGAGATTCTCTGTAGTGAAAACATGCTGCTCCCACTATAATCCACTAAATCAGTCTTATTTCCCTGGAGTAGGCAGGCTTTCTTATTGCCTTTAGCCTGAAATCAGAGCGCTCAAGCTGTTTTATGTTGGGCAGTGTTTATGTTTGGTGCTGTCGTAATAAATGCCCCAGATCCATCATAAAAGCCATTCCTTTGACATGGGGCCTGATTGGAAACTGCAGCAGAGTTTTCGGCACTAGTGGGGGCTTATTTTCTTTGCAAAGGAATCAGGTTGTAATCTTCTGGAGAGTTATTTTACCTTTCTGCTATCCAATCAAACCAGTTACTACCATTCACTATATTAAGTACATCAGGGCAGCAAGTAACCCAGCCTTGCCATCTCTTTGGGAACGTGGGCTCCTGTTGGTGGAAGTGGACATTTCAGGTGATTTACAGTGCCTGTCGGGCAGCCCATCCTCAGGATGGTAGTTATTCCATGAACACACCTTTCGTGCATTTTTGACCTCCATCAGGATGTTACATTTTAATGGGCCTTGTGCTTGGCCATTTCTAATCCAGCGCTGTCGTTTCTGGTCTTCATATGTCTTGGTCTGAAGCAGGTTATAAAATTCTTCCAATGGTATTTTTTACTGTGCTTAGCTTAAGGCAATTGGACCTCATTTTAGTAATGTTTGTCCAACAGCTACAAAAATAAATAGGTTATAATATATAGTAACTTACCTATTTACACTTGGGAATATTTTGGTGAAAGGAACCCAGATCCTGATGCTGAAGTGCTGCTGGTCTCTACTTGGTGAGATAGCTCAATTTTGCAGCAACCGTAAATGATTTATTGGTACCCTGCTGTCTCTCTCCTCTGGCTGTTCCTTACCATATACCCACATGTCAAGGTCAGTGCTGAACTGTGCTGGAGATTGTTTGGTGTGGTTCGATCAAGCAGTCTGCAAGGAGATAACCTGGTGATATAACCCGCCTCTGCCATTTTCATATATTATTCCCCATCTCTATTGTTCACACACACAATAACACAGAATGTTTGAGATTGGAAGGGACCCCTAGAGACCATCTAGTCCAACCCCTGCTCCAGCAGGGACACCCAGAGCAGGGGCACAGGGTGGCAGCCAGGCGGGTTTGAAGATCTCCAGAGAAGGAGCCTCCACAGCCTCTCTGGGCAGCCTGTGCCAGGGCTCTGGCACCCTCACAGGAAAGAAGTTCTTCCTCACGTGGAGATGGAACTGCCTGGGTTTCAATTTGTACCCGTTACCCCTTGTCCTGTTGCTGGCCACCACCAAGAAGAGTTTGGCCCCATCCTCCCTACGCTCTCCACTCAGGTACTTATACAGATTGAACAGATCCCCTCTCAGTCTTCTCTTCTCCAGACTAAACAGGCCCAGCTCGCTCACTCTTTCCTCACACGATAGATGCTCCAGTCCCTTCATCATCTTCGTGGCCCTATGCTGGACCCTCTTTAGCAGCTCCATGTCCCTCTTGTCCTGGGGAGCCCAGAACTGCACCCAGTGCTCCAGGTACGGCCCCATCAGAGCTGAGTAGAGGGGCAGGATCCCCTCCCTCGCCCTGCTGGCAACGCTCCTCCTGATGCAGGCCAGGATCCCGTTGGCCTTCTTGGCCACAAGGGCACATTATTGCCCTTGTGTGTGCCCTGTCATGGTTGGCCCTGATCCAAGGCTGCTTGGTATACTTTTGCTGATGTACTGTGGCTCACTGGATTTTATGGTGGAGACTTATTTAAGCATTTTTGGGACAAGTGCCCCACAACCAAACAAAGCGACTGACTCATCACATTGACTTCTAACAGAAGTACCCAGTGGACAGATACACAGCTTGGTACATCTTTATCCTGCAATTAGTTTTGTAATATTCTCTGCCATTTTCCAGTATTGCTGCTGGCAGGACATTTCAATCTTGCTAAGGACTGTGGAAGCACAAGCTAAGACTGATCTATCTACAGCCCATCCTCCAAGCTCAGAAGAAACAAAAGAGATAGTGGCTCCAAGGCTGATGGCACTGACAGCTTAATTCACATTTCCTGCTCTTGTTATTTCCATTAGTGGTAGCTAAAGTAAGACATTTAACAGGAAAAGCCACAGAGACATAGGTCACAGATTATTGGTGTGATTGGTAAGCCATTACTTTGTGGCTCATCAGATGTGGGGTAAGGGCAACATCTCTTTGCTGCCTCCCATCAGCAGAGCATAGAGAAAAGCCCTCTGTGGGGCTAAACCATCCAGCTGAGGGGGACTGTGTTTTGAGGGAGAATTCAGGCAAATCAGCTTCCGAAGTTACAAGGAGAGCTCATTCTTGGTTCACCGGGCCTTGTGGCACTGGTCAGATACCTGTGGGCAGTGTTGGCCAGGGTCCTGCAGTCTGAACGGAATGGGGATAAATGTCTCCTTGGTCCTTAGTGGTGACTCCATTGAGTCAGGAGGGAAGGAGAAACCCAAGGATTCGAATACTTGTGCTGCCCAGGTTTGTTTTGTTTAAAAATATAGAGTCTTTCAGCTCTTAAGGTTTCCAGCTGGCACCTCTCACTAGCACTCAAGCATTGAGAAAAATGGAGGAAAACACACTTAATGCAAGTCTGGGAGCCTCTCCCCAACAGCTAGAGTGTGCATTCGTGATCTAAATGTTTCCATTGAATAACGACTGAGTGTCTGCATAAGGGAAAGCAAGTGCAGGAGACGGGAAGTGTGGGTCACTGCCAGCTAGAGTGTGGGGCTAAACTGCAATGAATAGATCTACTTGTTAAATTGGCTTGCCATGCTAATAGCTTGCGTTAATTTTTTGGCAAGTGGGATTTGTATTTTGAGGTAGACTCAAATGCTTTGAGTTGGGTTTTGTCGTGGAGCAAAGATGATTTTGGGCAGAAGAAAACATGTGAAAGATGTTCTGCAGTTACAAAGAGGACTTTCAGATTGTCATCTTTGAGCACAGGGATGCATGTTAGGGCTGCATCAAGAAGCTGATAACAGCAGAAGTGTGAAACTCAAAGAGAACTGGAGTATGCAGCAGTGAGCTGTTGGTTCAAGGGACTTCTTTATACCCCTGACTGGAGCGACTCCAGCACTTACCTTTCTTTCTTGTTCTAAGAAGTAGTCAGAAACAACTGGTGCATCAAATAAGAATAATAAGTCCAGTACAGGAGATGGAGATAGGAACCTAGAGAGATCAGTTTAGCTCATCACAGATCTGAATCGCTTTCTGAAGGTGTCTTTCTCCATTTACAAGAAAATTAGTGAATTGGCTGATAGCCTCCTCACCTCAAGCAGGAGCTAATGGTTGGGTAGGGTCAGTGTAGGCCCTCTATATCATCACCAAGTGCTGATACGAACTGCCTGTTCAGTAAGGTTGATAAGCATCTGCATTTACAAAAAGATGATGATAGAAGGTGAGGAAACTCAAAAAAGTCATCACACACTTGCTCAGAAACATCAGTTTGGCAAAAAAATCAACCTGATGTTGACCTGATCAACCTGATGAATCGGGCAACAAAATAGGTATTTAGGTAACATAATCAGCTTGGAGAAAGTCCGGTTTAAATGGTTTCTCTAAAGATCTAATATAGTCAATGTCTGAAGAGTTGATATAACAATAACTTCCATAACTAAATACTCTTTTTTTACTCCTTTTCATCTGTTAATTATGCCTGGATCCATTCTCTAAAGAAATAGCTGATACCAAACATTTTACATCCTTTTTCCTGAGTTGGGTCTCAGGACCTTGAATCAGTCAAACCAACATCCTTTCATTCAAGAGGACAAGGAGATTGCAATCCCTAATTCTTTCTGGCATCCGCGGGGGATTTTTAGTACCTTTTGGGGAAACATGCTGATTCTAGTAATGCTAGAAGAATATGAATCATTCATATGAATGCAGGTCAAATGCTGCATTTCAGCATTTACATCAGGAACCCACTTGGTTATCAGGTCATCTAATGATCTTTAATTTTTACACATCAGCTAAAGATCTGCTAGTCTTGGAGAACAGAGTCATAAATGTGGTTGGAGGTTGTCCTTTCCTAGTGCAGCTGTGCTGTCACGTCCATTAAAATGGGAAGAAGAGATTCAGTGGAGTCCCTGATGAGAAGTGAAAGTGGAAGAGGAAAGGGCAATAAGACCAGAAATTCTCAGAAAGGTTGAGAGATGCTACACACGAGTCACGAAAACCATAGGTTGTTCCTGTTTTTCCCTTCCAAGGGGCATCTGGTTATTTTCCATCCAGAGAACATATGATCTCACAGAACTGGACTCCTGCACTGAGTGCAAAAACAATTCCTTTGTCATTAAAGGGACAAGCCTCTTTGGGAAGAAGCGATGTGGCAGCTAACTCATCCAGCATGGGCTTCCCACAGGGAGCAGAGCACAACTGCCCTTTTCCATGCAGTGCCTAGTAGAGAGGGCATGGAAAAGGGAGCCTTAGAAGTCCTCTGCCATTGTGGCATTGAATTGTCTAGGAAGCCGCCTCCACTGGTGTTCATTAACTGGCATTACTGGCTGATCAACAGAACTGCTTTTTATGCACATTTCTTTGTAATCAAGTGAGTGCAGCTGGAAGTGATTCAATAGTTAGAGGAGGAAGGAAGGAGAGCAGTGGTGGTTACCCACCGTTACGCCCTTGGGAACTGGACAGCAGGAAACTTCCCTTTTCTCTGCGTGGCAGGGTGGGCACCTGCACTGCATGAACCTGCCCCTCCTCTGGTCCTCCTGCACTGGGATTACAGTTAAATTTAGTGTAACCTGCGTTTTGCAAAGCTTAGGGTGTTGGGCATTTAGGCACTGCTCACAGTTCTGCAGGCGCAGGAGATAATTTGGCCCTGCAACTAAATGTGAAAAGTGAAGGGTTTCAGCCAAGTGGGAAATTCTCCTCCGCCTGCAAAATATCAGGAAAATGTTTTAGCTGCTTAACATCAAAATTGGCAATATGAACTTAAATTTCTTCAGGCAGGAGTGCATAAACATCAGCTACATTTGCTCATGTGTATGTTAATTGGGGAGAATAATACCATGCTTTGTATTAAGTTACATCTTAATTCATGACCAGGCTTTTCTGGATCTCAGCAAGCTGAGTGGTAGAGTTCAGTGTGACTCTGAAGATGCAGATAACCCTTCATAGATTATTTATTATTGAGTCTATTCTGAAATTCAGAGTGATCGCAATCTGGGTGGCACTTAAGTGACACACGTTAATACCACTTGCATGCATGAATAGCCTCACTGATTACAGGCTCACATTTAGGTTATGCAAATCTGTAATCATTCACAAATTTATAGAAGCTAAGGCCATAAGAAACCATGACATCATCTGATTCCACTTCCTATATGTCATGGCCATTATATTTCACCCCACTACCCTTGTCCAAACGCACTAGGGTAAAATGATTTGTCCTCCCATAAGAATGGTCAATACTCTAATCAAAAAATATCATGACATTGGGTGGAAATTGAAAATGTCAAGCTTTTGCAACCCAAAACATCTTAAATGTTTTTATTTAAATCCAGAAACAAAGTATTTTCAAACTTATTTTTCTTTTCAATTGTTGTATCAAGAAGTTTAAGTGAAGCCTGAAACAGTGGATTTCTGTTCAGAAAGAAGTCAAAACACCTTTTTGGCAATTTTGAAGATTTTTGCTTTTCTAACAAGAACTGTTTAAAACTCATCATTTCCTGTGAAAAGTTCAGGTTTGACAACCACATTTTCCAAATTAAAAAAAAAAAAGAGCTGAGGGTAAATGAAGTCCGTGCTTACATATGTTGCAGACGTAAGGCCAAGCAGGAAGCCTATAGAGAAATATAGCTTAAGACGAATATGTAAGAACTTGAAGTTTCCTGAAATGCCTTTGATGGTGAATATTTTCTTCTACTATCAATATGCTGGACAGTGTTATGACAAAACCTCTTTGTGTGGCTTGCTTGGACTGGTGAAAGTGCCGAGTTGTAGAGCAGGTTATCGTCCTTCCCAGGGTGCCAAGGGCCATCCCAGCAGCAGCGCCTGCCTTTTCCCGTCCTCCCACCCAAGCGCGAGGGAAACACTCTCTGCTCACGCTTGCTCACCAGCAAGCACTGCAATGCAGACACTGCTGCTGTGGGGGAGATCAGGAGGACATGGAGGGTCATTCCTTGCCCCTTTGCACCAGTTCATGTTCTGGCACGATTTTAGCTATCCTGGCATTGCGAGCCCAGCGCGGGTTTCTGCAGACAAGGCACCACTGTCTAAATGGAAACTGGAGCAGTTTTGAGGGGAAGAGGCAAAGGGTGAGTGTGTTGCGAAGCTGTCCAGTACAAACAGAGGTGTGTATGGAGGCTGGGTGAGCTTAGTTTCATTCACTGGATGCATTTGCTAATTAGTTTTCCTTCATCTCTCACTAAATGAGCTTAGGTTTGGCTGGAGCTGCTCCGTGTCGTGCTGTAATCGGGGGTGCATGTGTGCTGGAGGTGCCTGCAGTGATTCACATTGTACCCTTGTGGGAGATCAATCCAAAAGGAGAGGAAAATGTGCGTATTACGCAGAGCCTTCCAAAAGTGCCATGAGTTGTGTCCCTTTTGCAGTCCTGCTCTGAGGATTAAGCAGCCAATTTACCAGAAAGCCATACATAAAATACCATCTCTCCAAAGTTAATAGTCCTGTTTGTTATATCAAAGGCAGCTAATAATGACCATATTTGTCTGAGTCATAAAATCTTTCTTCTTGGTGCATGACAATAGTGTGTGTTACTTGTTCAATTAGCCAGATTAATCAAATGCCCTGAAAAGAAATGAGATGGAATGAAAGACCTGACCTACGCTGTTCTCTCCTGGGCAGAGCAGTTGTTCCTTGTGGGCTCTAGTCCTCTAAGCAGGGTGACCAGTGATATGCTAACAAATCCGTGACTGGTTATAAAGTCAGGCTTGTTGGCTGCATAGGTAAGAACGGCCAGCCTTGACAAACTTGTGCCTTGTTCACCCAAGCCCATCGCTATAACATGCAATGCAGTAGAATGACTTACCCCTTCTTGGCAGTGTGTTGAAAAAGCGTGTGGGAAAAATAAGCAACTTCTCACAGGTGCTTGGCCAGGCAGAGGCAGAGATAAGCAAGAACCTGGTAGGAGCTGTGGGGAGAGGAATTGTCCAAGCACCTGCAGAGATACAAGATGGGCTTAGCCCTGCCACCAGCACTCCCAGCCTTGTTGGGTGGGCCACTCATGTACAGTGCAGCCAGGCTGATATTTGGGAGAAAAACACCATCCAGAGATGAGGATGGGCTTAGATCTCCTACCTCCAAATGCAGCAACTTGAAACCTTATTCCTATTATCGAACCTTATCCCTTGCTTGACCTGCTGGTTGCTGCAGGAGGTCTCTCAGCCTTTGCTGGGGGCATGAAGAAAACTGCCTTCTAAAAAGGGGGTACCCAGGACTTTCCCAGGACCCATGAAGTGTTGATGGTCCCTTATTGGGCTCTCTCCAGGTATTTCCACCAGGCTGGTCTCAGCCTGTGTCAGTGGAGCATGATGGCCACAAAGCCAAGCACTGCTGACTCTAAGAAGAGAGATGGGACAACACACCCCCCTGAATTAGCTCTCCAGTGAGTAGCACCTATGAGATATTAGCAGCTATGCAGTAGTCTTTGAAAGAACTACACTGATTTTCTGTGGGCTGAGCTGAGCAGCTTTATCAGGGTTACACAGGCTCAGGGGGTACCAGTTCCACAGATAACAACAGTCTCAGCTTTACAGAAAAGGCTGCACCGTGTTAAGGGAGGCAGGATCACGTTTCTGCAGATCATCTTGTAAGGAAGTGACCAGCTGCCTGCTCTGAGAAGTGAAGCAGTCCAGGAGACACAGCCTTATTTTGAACTGTGAAAACTCAGCCTTGTTCTTCCTGGGTCCGAACATCTAAGGTATCTCCCGGGCTGACCGAGATGGGTGAGCTGATTGTTGGTAGGCTTAAATTGGTTACGCAGAGAGAAATTTTATGGGTCTTCAGATAGAAAAAGGTTTAAAATCTCTGCTCGAGATCAAAAATGCTTCCCAAGAAGTTGCTTTTTCCTGCCACTAAGTGGCTCCAGATGTTGAAATATTCAACAAAATGGTTTTTTTTTTCTGACATACTGAGTTTCACTTATTAAATCTGTAGCACAGAAATCCCAGTTCCTCCCTCCCCATCAAAAAGACACCCAATTGTAACATTAAATATTAACTAAAAGAAGAGCTCAATTTGTAGCTCGAGTACATTTTGATTTTTTTAATTGCTTTCCTTTTCCTAAAGCATGAGTTTACACATGAGGGACAAGGAAATATCTCTGTGGTATGGGCATGGTGAGAGGAGGGCTTCTCCTTTGGGAATCAGCGCTCCAGTTCTTTCTTTGCTTGCAGTGAGGGACATGGGACATTCAAATGCTGATGT